>MU223501.1:1414814-1441439 GCA_018584345.1 Thuja plicata
AGCTCTGATACCAATTGTTAGTAATAACTGAGAGGGGGGGGGGTGAATTAGTGGCTTCAAAAAATTATCCTTAAACTTAATCACCAATCAATAAATCTTAGATTATTAAGTCCCTAGAAGATGCATGCCATAAAATACTAATAATGATTTAACTGTCTATCGGTTTTGATTTTTCAACCTTATTCTCCTTGATTACCGATAAGCAGTAAAAACTATTTATCGACACTAAGTAAATATGCAAAGTATACTGATCAATCCAGAAATGCATATGTGAAATGTAAAATAGTAAAATAATAAACCATACACACATAACACATGGATTTTAATGTGGAAACCCTGTTAAGTGAAAAAACTACTGGGACCAATACCCTAAATTTTCACTCTTCTAAAGTGAGCCTTGTTAGGAGCCAACCCTGTTAAAGGTTACAAACACACCGTTAGGTGTGACCTTGTTAGAGGATTTTATACATAGAGGTTTTCACTTAGTATCGGGCATCTATTTTCTACCATCCTTGAATCAACCTCCTTCTTAGACAGTCAATAGGCTTTAGGAAAATCTTGCTACCATCCTTGAATCAGCCTTCTTAGACTGTCAATAGGTATCTGGAAAGTCCAATGCTACTTTCATGAATCAACCTTTTTGGCACTCCTTGGGATGTACCTCAATATATAGAAGACTGTTAAGTCCTTCTCTATTAAGAGACTTGATGCTTCAATGGTTAAACTCAAACACAATGACCTATTTCTAATGCAACTTGAATTGCATATTTTTAGGTCTATTTAAGTACATTACCTCTCTAATCAATGTATCAATTCAATTCTTTGTGCTCTACACTTTCTGCTCTGTGATGCTATGCTTCACTATTTGTCGGTGTCTGCAGAATTCTTTAGCTCTCCTTTAGTTTGATTGATTAGGACTGTATGAAGTTATTCTTCATCAGTTTCTCTTCAGCATCCTCTTTCTATTCATCCCCTTCATCCCCTTTATGTGATACGGAAATGAATTAAGCTTGTCTCTTATATAGACATGATATTCGCCATTTCTTGATTCTTGATTCTTGATTCTTGGCGTGAAAAATAATCCAGCCAATCTGATTTAAAGCATAACTCTTGATTTATCTCGTAGTTATCTTTATGCCAACTATACAAATCTTCTTTAAATAAATCACTTAACTCTGGTCGAATAAAACAATGAAAACAACCAGTTAAGTCTATCTTTAGCTCTTGGCAGCTAGATATTTTGTCATTTTCTGAACTCTCTGTTCTGTCGGTCAAGTCTATAGTTAGTCATTAGTGACAACTGCCAGTTCCATCAGTGTGACTCTAGTCAGTTTTAGGATCTCCATCCATCGGGCATCATTGGATTTTACTTGTTGGGAAAATCTATTTTCAACTCATCAGGCATCCTGTGATTTTGCTTCATTGGGAAACACTATCTTCTACTTGTCGGGTATCACTGTGACTTTGGTTGTTTGTCTTTACTGATGGTGTGCACTCCATCGGTGTTATCTTTCACTTAGTGAATACTTGAATTTTATGCATTTCTGAAAGCATAATCTTAGTTCCATTGATTCTTTGAAGTCTTTGGTATTATATACATGACTGTACAGATGATATCAAGTTGACATCAATGAAAATACAAACCATTAACTGATTTAATGTCTTGTATTATCTTAAACTTAACATTATCAAACATTCAATCAGTTACATGTCATCACAATCTAGGGATATGACACTTGATCGACCTCCTATTTCAGATTATTTCAAGGGTTTTAAATCACAAGATGTGCAGAATTACAGAGATTATAAGATCCCTTAATGGGTTTTCAAGGATGGTAAATGGTTTGATATCTTGAATTCTGGGCTCTCCATGGTCAATTGGTTTCTCCCTATGGTGGGTAGGGTTTCCCATCGTAGACGCATAAAAGTTCCTAAAAATGCTAAGCTAGGGTATATAAACCCTAGCCATTTTTTTGGGTCTACCCATTGTTGAGAGAGACAACCATGGATAATTTTTAATCTAAACCCTAACAATGCTCAAACCACATGCGTTGTTCCATATTCATCTCTTAATAATATAGATTCACATCCCCATAGGATGGATGGTGCTCACATGACTCATGATGATGGGATTTTGAAAAGAAATGAGAATATGAAAGATCGATCTTCTGCTCCAATTGTAATTTCTAATGATGGTTCCAAACTAGACAAGGTTTATCATTCGAATCGCACTTTGTCAGATAATGTTGATTTGAAGGCAGATAAATCTCCTCACAATGATGATTCTAATGACTTGGATTTCAACAAAGGGATGTCACCTCAGCCTTTAATTACTGATTTTAATAATCACAAGGGGAAAGAGGTATGAATTAAAATCCCTCATATTACTATTAATGATTCTCTCGATCTCTAGTGGGGGCATGATTTATCTTTTATGAGTATAATCATTAAAATTTGGGGAAAATCTATTGCATTATAAGAATTAGAAGAAAAAGTGGAATCAAAGTTTTATGCCATATTGTTTTTCTAGGTTCTATCTTCTGATAATTTTGTCATAATTTTTGATATTGAAGATGCAAAGGATTATGCTCTGTCAAAACCCTTCTTGAATTTGAAAGAATATGTGATCCTTATGTCAGATTGGAAACCCCTCTATCAAGTAGGGAAAACCCTCTTTGAATTTGTGCCTACTTGGTTTATGCTACCTGGTTTACCATATGAATTTAACAATTTTCATATTTGGAAAGAAATTGGAAACTCATTTGGAAAATTTGTCATAACTGAGCATTGTATATTTGATAACATTATGGTTTCAAAAATTTACTCTTTATTACATACCTCCTCTGTTACACCAACTACTTGTAAGTTTGATTCACCTTTTGGATGTTGGAGACAATATATTAGTAAGGATCCATCCAGTTTACACAAGACAGTTTCTATTGATGAGTATCTATTTAAAAAGTTTCATAAGTCAACAATTACTTATTTTTCTCCCACTGAGAAACAACATGGACTTTAATCTTATCATATACCCCCTATGGAACCTATAAGATCCTCTCAGCCACATGCTTCCTCTTTCTCATTTGGCATTCCTCCTATCCCTCCTACATCTTCCACTCTTGAGGTATCTCCCTATATTTCCCTTGCTAGGATTCTATCTGCTGTCGGTGGTTCCTCTCATACTAGTACTCCCCCATTCCCATCTCCTATCCCCTACCAATCTGTGTCATTACCCTCTCCTCCTCTTCACTACTATAATCATCAACCCCTATCATTCTCTACCCCTGCTAAATTAATTCCTGAGCCTCTTTTACCATCTGTTGAAAATAATCTGCAACCTCTTCTTTTTGGGGATCACATGGTAAGCCCAGTGGAAAATTATTTTATAATCAAACCATATACACAAACGGTATCATAGGCAAAGTATATTTCCAAGGAAGCTAATGTTTTTTACTTAAGCTAAACTTTAGGAAGGTAATAATTAATTCTTTATTAATTATAATCATGCAACCTAGGTTTCTCCCCTTTTAGGGGTTTGATCACCTTTATAAGGTTTGATCTCATTGTATTTTATTATTCCCTCTCTAAATGAATATTTTATCTTTCAAAACATTATGTGTTGTGTATCCATTCTTTTCTTATGTGATAGGTTTTTGTTGTAGTGGATCTTGGTGATAGAACTCTCTAAATTCTAACATGGTATTAGAGCCTTATTGTTGCAGTCCGTTCCTAAGTTTTTGAAGAATTTTTGGAGCTCTGAGGGTTTTAGGTTTTCAATGTTTTTTGTGTGGATGTCGGGGGAGCTATTTTTCAGAGCACTTTGGGCACAAACCTGATAACATGTAACTAATTTAATGTTTGAAGATGTTAAGTTGATCACCAAAATGCAGAAAGATAATGCAAGACATTAAATCAGTTAATGGATTGTATTGTCATTGATGTCAACTTGATATAATCTAATCGGTTATAATCAAAGTGTCAAAGACTTTAGAGAATCAAAGAGATAAAGCTTATACTTTCAGTAATGTATAAAAGATCGGCATTCACTATGTGACTTCAAACACCGACGGTCAGTGGAACCCGATGGATAAAGATCACCAAAAGTCAAGTCACAGTGATGCCCAAGAAAGAAAACCGACGAGCATTACCGACAAGAAAAATCACAAGCTTAACCGAGGGCCAGAAACATAGTGTAAATTGACGGAGAAGCCTAAGGAGAACTAGATTGTTGACCGAATCTATAAAAGAGTTAAACAACAAAATTAACTAGAGTTCAAAAATGAAAAAATATCTAGCTGGCAGAGCTAAATATATAATTAACTGATAGTTATCAGTGTTTTCATCGAGAAGATAAAGCCAGAGATAAGTGAAGGATTTAAAAATGTTTTGTCCAGTTGGCAAGAAGATCTCTGCGAGATAAAACAAGAGTTTTTTCTTTAAATCTAATTGCCTAAGATTGTGGATCATGCCAAGATCAGGAGAATCAAGAACCTAACAATGGTTCAATATCATGTCTATTTAAGAGACAAACTTAATTCATTATGAATTAAGGGGAGTGAATGAAAAAGAGGATGTTAAAGAGAAACTGATGAAGTGAAACTTCATACAGTCCAGATTAATCAAGCTGAGGAAAGAGCTAAAGTTTTCTGCAGACATCGAGAAATAGAGAACAACATCACCGAGCAGAAGTAAAGTGAAGCAAAGTTATTAAAAGAGAGATATTAATCAGATTAGTTTATGAGCTTATAATAGATCTAAAAATCTGTAAGTATAAGTTGTATATGTGAATAGATCATATTGTTTCAGTTTAACCATTGATACAGAAAGTCTCTTAACCAAGCGGGATTTAAAGACCCTTTCTATATTGAGATACATCCACAGGAGTATCAAAAATCTTGATCATGAAGATAGCATGAGATGCCAGATACCTATTAACAGGCCAAGTGAGTGTTTGATCATGGAACGTAGCATAGAGATGCCCGATATCAAGTGACAGATGAAAATTTTAATTCCTCTAATAAGGTCACACCTAACAGTGTGTTTGTAACCTTTAACAGGGTTGGCTCTTTACCGAGCTCACTTCAGAAGAGTGAAAATTTTGGGTTACCAGTCCCAAGTGGTTTTTCCCTTAACAAGGTTTCCATGTTAAAAATCCATGTGTCAATGTGTTTATGAGTCATTACTTTAGTGTTTTGCATTACACATAGCTTAACTAGATTAATCAATATACTCTAGATAAATTATTGTCTTTGGGTAAATTAACAGACTGTTATTCAGTAAACATACAGTGTAAGGTTTAACAAAGCATTCCGAGCAGTAGTAATTTGATAATTATATTTGAAGGCATTCATCTTATAGGACTTAAGATAACTAGAGGCTTAATATTGTGGTACTAATTTTTTGGGTTGATTATTGGAATATTTTTGAGGCTACTGATTCACCTCCCTCTCAGTTATTACTAAAAATTGGTATCAGAGATTGTCTGCTTAGAAAGGCAGTTTAACAACTCAAGCAAAAGATCACAAGATGAAGAGATGAGGTGTGCCCAAGTTGAATAAAGACAACTTTGCATCATGGCAAAGCAGAATAAGATTCCACCTATCAGGTATTGGAAATGATATTTTTCAATACTTAGATACTGAAAATGTGTTGCCTACAGGACCTCACACTCTTGATCAATTAAGAGTAAAGTATGAGCATAACTACATGATGATAGAACTTGCATCATCACTCTCTGATGCTGAGTTTGAAGATGTCAAAACCTACACCTCTGCAAAGAAAATGTGGGATAAGTTGAAGCTGGTACATGGAGGAGATGCTAATGTACTAAGAACCAAGGTAGAAAGCCTAAGAGGGAGGTTTGATGACCTAAGGATGAAAGAAGGAGAAAATATCACTCAGTATAGCTACAGAATCAAAGAGGTATTCAATGCTACCCAAGGAGTTGGAGGTGTACTTGAAGAGGAGACAATGGTAAGTAAAATCTTAAGAACCTTACTGCCTGTATATGCCATTAGAGTTTCTTCTATTCAAGAAATGAGAGCAATTGCAAACAATACAGTTACTCTAGATAGTCTGATTGGTAGACTAATTTTATTTGAGATGAATAAATTTGATAATAGTGTCTTACCATCTATAGAATTTGCATTCAAACCTTCTTTAAATATAAGTAATTCAAGTCATAGACATGCTATTAGATATGACAGTGAAAGTGATAATGAGGATCAAGGACTTGATGAGATTGAAGCACTAATTGAAAGAAGATTGCAGAGAGGCAAAGGTAGATACAAAGGTAAATTAACACTTGTATGTTTCAATTGTAAAGAGGTTGGACACTTTGCTGCAAGATCTCCAAACAGAAGAAAAGATGACAGAGGAAATGACAGATCATATGAGAAGAAGTTTGATAGAGGTGATAATAGAGATTACCGAAGCAACCGACAATCTGACAAGAGAGATACCCAAGACTACAAGGACAAAGGGGAGAAATCTTGTTACCTAGTTGAGAAAAAAGCTGATGACACTAACACCATATCAGAAGAAGACATTGAGATGGTATTTGTAGCCATGAAGGATGATTCAGATGAAGATGAAGAAAGGTATGTAGAAACTGCACTCATATCTAAGGTTAGTAAGAATGATTTCTAGATCATAGGTAGTGGTTGCAGTCACCATATGACCGGTGATAAACAAAATTTTAAGAATTTTGAATACTAAAATGGTGGTTTAGTAAGAATGGGTAATGATACACCTTGTCCAGTTGAAGGTAAAGGAACAATAATGTTGAATAACCCGATCAAATATGAAAATTCTTACTGGGTAAAAGGACAAAATTATAATTTGTTAAGTGTTTCACAGCTAAACAATTCAAGTCATAGAGTAACATTTTAAAATAAGAAGGCAAAGATCTTCAATGAATCAGGAAGGTTGATTGGAACCGGTGAGCAGACAAAAGGTAACCTTTTCTATCTTGATGACATTAACACCACTTGTTTGATGGATAGAAATGTAGACATATGGTTGTGGAAAGAAATATTGTCATGTGAAATTTGACAACATGATAAAGATAATCCACAAAATGAATGTCAGAGGCTTACCGAGCATGACTAAGCCTGATAATATCATGTGCAAGAATATTCAAAAATTCAAAAAGGTAAGATTACAATGTCTAGTTTCAAGAGTAAAACCCACACATCTAAGGCAATTCTAGAATTAGTCCATACAGATCTATGTGGACCCATGAGGAAAAAGAGATGCTATGGAGATAGGTATTTTATTCTCTTTGTTGATTATTATTCTATAATGATGACAGTAATGTTCTTAAAAGATAAATCAAAAGCATTTAAGATGTTTAAATGGTATAAAGCAATGGTAGAAAAACAAACTAAAAAGAAATTGAAATGCTTAAGGTCAGATAGAGGAGGGGAATTTACTTCAGATCAATTCACTAAATATTGCAATGAGCATGAAATTTAAAGATAGGTTTCTGCACCAAGAAAACCACAGCAAAATGGAATTGCTGAGAGAAGAAATAGATCAATTGTTGACTATGCAAGAACATTGATGATTGAGAAAAGAATCACTCAAAATTTTTGGAGAGAAGCTGTTAGTACTTCTCTCTACACATTACACAGAGTACAATTAAAGGACACAAAGAAGACACCCTATGAGCTTTGGTATGGATATACAACCAATGTAAGTTACTTCAAAATCTTTGGTAGTTACTTCAAAATCTTTGGTAGTCAATTTTATATTTTAAAGGATGATAGAAATGGAAAAATTGACTGAAAAAGTGAAGAAGGTATCTTCCTAAGGTATTCAACAAAAATCAAGGCTTATAAATGTCTTAACAAGTCATCTAACAAAATAATTGAAAGTGCAAATGTGAAAATAGATGAATTTACAGAAAAGAATGATAAGGAAAGAAAAAAGGAACTAGAGGAATACACTAGGTTTGTTTATATAGAACTTGACACTCTACCCAAGAAACAATGTATCACTCCCAAGCAACATAAATTTGCACCCGAGACCGAAAATTAGGAAAATCCTCAAGATGATGTTCCGAGTGACGGAAATCAGAATGAAGGTTAAGAAGATGATCAGAATGATGAACAAAGAGTTGAACTAAAACTTTCCAAGTATGTCAGAAGACATCATCCACAAAATCAAATCATAGGAGAAAAGAAGGCTGGAACAAGAACAAGTAAGTCACTAAACACTAGATGTTTACTTTTTGATTTTGAGCCTAAATATGTTAACAATGCACTTGAGAATGAAGAATGGGTCAGTGCTATGAATGAAGAAATAGAACAGATTAAGAAGAATAGTACATGGACACTAGTACTGAGATGAGATGAAAAGAATGTCATCGGTACCAAATGGATATTTAGAAACAAGATGAATGAGAATGGAGAAGTCACTAAAACAAAGCAAGATTAGTATGCAAGGGATATGCAAAAGAAGAAGGTATTGATAATGGTGAAACCTTTGCACCCGTTGCTAGACTAGACAGAGTTAGAATCTTACTTTCTTATGTTGCATTTAAAGGATTCAAGGTATACTAGATGGATGTTGAATCTACATTCCTAAATGGAATACTTGAAGAAGAGGTATACATTGAACAACCAGAAGGGTTTGTTGATCCAGATAAGAGAAACATGGTATGCAAACTACATAAAGCCTTGTATGGATTAAAAAAAGAACCAAGAGCCTGGTATGAAAGAATTCAATCCTATCTCATTAGCATAAAATTTGTTAGAACAAGTCAAAATAGCAATCTATACTTAAAATAAGATAGCGATGATAATATTCTGATTGATGAAATTTTTGTTGATGATATCATTTTTGGGGGAAATGAATTGTTATGCAAATCCTTTGCTAATGAAATGAGCAAGGAATTTGAAATGTCTATGTTTGGGGAGATCAAATTCTTTCTTGGTCTACAGATTCTCTAACAAGATGCAGACATATATATCACTGAGTCCAAATACATCAAGGAAGTGCTGAAGATATTCAAGATGGAAGATTCCAAACTAGTTGGAACACCTATGGCTACCGGATGTAACCTGACAAAAGAAGACAAATCCAATGAGGTAAACCAAACTTTGTATAGATCTATGATTGGAAAACTAATGTATGTTTTTCATACCAGACCAGATATAACACATGCAGTTGGAATAGTTACAAGATTATCTATTAATCCCATAGAATCACATATGACTGTTGTCAAGAGAATTCTAAGATATCTGAAAAACATAGAGGATTATGGCTTATGGTATAAAAGAGAAGGAAAATTTGAGCTACAAGTCTATATAAATGTTGAATGGGCTAGAAACATTGATGACCAAAAGAGCACAACTGGAGGAACATTATTCATGGGTGACACACTTGTCACATGGATCAACAAGAAGTAAGGATGCATCTCTCAGTCTACTACTGAAGCAGAGTATGTGGCTGTTGCTGCAAATTGCTCCAATATTGCATGGATTAAATAGTTACTGGAAGGTATGAATATGAAGATTAATGAACCAGTAATTATCTACTATGATAATACCAGTGCAATTAACATTTCTAAGAATCCAGTCATGTGTGCTAAGACTAAGCATATTGCTATCAATTATCACTATCTAAGAGAACAGGTGCAAGAAAAGGAGGTGATACTAGAATATGTTCAATCAAAGGAACATTTAGCTGATATATTCACCAAGCCATTACCAAAAGATACTTTTGAGTACCTGAGACAAAGACTAGGGATCCAACCCTTGTCTATAGGTCAGTAAGATGACTAGGAGGTTGCATCAGCCTATACCAAATCTATAGATCAGTCATGTTGATGCAAACACTGAGATGGAAAGCAACAGATACATCTATACATAACAAGGTACAAAACTACACCAAAAATCAGAGACATAGTATTGCTGATGGATAGGGAAATTCAAGAAATATATTATGTAAAGAATGGAAGATGATAAAAACAAGGAGAAGTGTTTTTGTTTGGCATTGTTGTCAAAGGTAGAGATGATCTCATTATCATAAAGGGAGATATTATCTCATCATCATATGGGAGAAATTATCTCATTGATCAGAAAAGATTATATCATTATCCATGAAGTCAAGTTCCTGAGAATCAGAAGGAAGAGTTAATCAATATTATAAGGGAGAGAAATTGATTACATATAAAATATCTATCTAAAAGAGAGAAATAACAAAGGGAGAGAGTTCATACAAAGAGAAATATTTCTATCAAAGGAAAAAGATATTATCAAGAAGAGGAATAGTCAAGGAAGAGCACATATTAGAATAGAGACATTAGATGCTACATCTATCCAATGAAGGGATTGAAGATTGAAGACAATCTTTCTGCAAGAAAAAATCTAAGCTATTTTGAGCTTACCAAAAGCCAAACATTTGTAATAGTTACATTAGGAAAGCTTGATGAAACTGTATATTTAATATTGTATTAGTGATAGTATAGTATGCTAATGTATTATGTTGCCATCAATGCCAAAGGGAGAGATATATGACATGTAACTAATTGAATGTTTGAAGATGTTAAGTTGATCACCAAAATGCAAAAATATAATGCAAGACATTAAATCAGTTAATGGATTGTATTTTTATTGATGCCAACTTGATATAATCTAATCAGTTATAATCAAAGTGTCAAAGACTTCAGAGAATCAGAGAGATAATGATTATGCTTTTAGTAATGTATAAAAGATATGCATTCACTATGTGACTTCAAACACCGATGGTCAATGGAAATCGACGGACATAGATCACCGAAAGTCAAGTCACAGTGATGCCTGAGCAAGAATACTGATGAGCATTACTGATGAGAAGAATCACAAGCATAACTAAAGGCCAGAAACATAGTGTAAACTGACGGAGAAGCCCGAGGAGAACTAGAGTGTTGACTAAAGCTATCAAAGAGTTAAACACCAAAATTAACTGGAGTTCAAAAATGACAAAATATCTAGCTGGAAGAGCTAAATATAGACTTAACTAGTAGTTATCATTGTTTTCATCGACAAGATAAAGCCAGAGATAAGTGAAGGATTTAAAAATATTTTGTCCAGTTGACAAGAAGATCTTTGTGAGATAAAACATGAGTTTTTTCTTTAAATATAGTTGGCTAAGATTGTGGATCACACCAAGATTAGGAAAATCAAGAACCTAACAACAGTGATATCATGTCTATTTAAGAGACAAACTTAATTCATTATGAATTAAGGGGAGTGAATGAAAAAGAGGATTCTAAAGAGAAACTAATGAAGAGAAGCTTCATACAGTCCTGATCAATCAAGCTAAGGAAAGAGCTAAAGTTTTCTATAGACACTGAGCAACAAAGCACATCATCACAGAGCATAAATAAAATGAAGCAAAGGTATTAAAAGAGAGATATTGATTAGATTAGTTTATGAGCTTATAATAGATCTAAAAATTTGCAAGTATAAGTTGTATATGTGAATAGATCATACTGTTTCAGTTTAACCATTGATACAGAAAGTCTCTTAACCAAGTGGAATTTAAAGATCCTTTCTATATTGAGATACATCCACATGAGTATCAAAAAATTTGATCATGAAGATAGAATGAGATGCCAGATACCTATTGACAGGCCAAGTGAGTGTTTGATCAAGGAAGGTAGCATAGAGATTCCTGATATCAAGTGAGAGACTAAAATTTTAAATCCTCTAACAAGGTCACACCTAATAGTGTGTTTGTAATATTTAATAGGGTTATCCCTTCACCGAGCTCACTTCAGAAGAGTGAAAATTTTGGGTTACTAGTCCCAAGTGGTTTTTCCCTTAACAGGGTTTCCACATTAAAAATTCACGTGTCAATGTGTTTATGAGTCATTACTTTAGTGTTTTGCATTACACATAGCTTAACTGGATTGATCGGTATACTCTAGATAATTTAATGTCTTTTGGTAAATTAACAAACTGCTATTTGGTAAACATATAGTATAAGGTTTAACAAAGCATTTCAAGTAGTAGTAATTTGATAATTGTATTTGAAGGCATTCATCTTATAGGATTGAAGATAACTAGAGGCTTAATATTGTAGTACTAAGTTTTTGGGTTGATTATTGGAATATTTTTGAGGCCACTAATTCACCCCCCCTCTTAGTTATTACTAACAAAACCAACCTCACAGTTGCGCTCAAAAGGCCCAAAAACCCCTATTTCCATATAAGGCACATCCATTTTCGACACAATTGCATTCTGAGGCAAAATAATTTTTTTTTTGTACGACCCTTTTTCTGGGCACATTTTTTGAGGTGGCGAAAAATCAATTTATATATATATTTTAATTTTTTTCTTGGTACCTCCACCAATTTTGGCTAAAATTTTGACAGTCTTGCTATATTTAGCGACATAGCCAGATTTTGTGGAGCTCCACTAGATTTAGCCAAGATTTCTTGGGGTTCTTCATGTATTGGAGTCCTCTTTGGTCTTTTGTTTGTATCTTGAGAAAACAAAGGCATTTTTGGCCAAATAAGATATCTTCAGAAAGTTAGTTTTGAGCTCGATTTGATTTTCCAAGTTTGGTTTTTTGATTTCGTGGTCTTGCAGGGTTTTTTTCCAGTTAAAGTCAGGGTTCCTATTTGCACTTCAGGAGCCATATCTTTCTCATCTGGGCTCCATTTCCCAACTTCCACACATAGTTGGAAAGTTGGTTCTATACTTTTTCTTCTTGTATGGGTCTCATTTCCAGAATCTACTCCAAGTATATTTTATTTGTTTTTTTTCTTTTTTGCAATTTGGTAGATATCTTGGATATTTCAGGTCCTAGGATCGTTTTACTTGCATGTGATGACTCCTTTTTATCTTTTACTTATGTTCTTACAACTTTCTTTTAGTCCTAAGCATTGTAGACATCTATTTCTGTAGCATTTCTTTTTTTGCAAACACACTGAGATAAAGTGCCATCTATTACATACTTGGGATCTTGCACATTTTGTGCCTATTTGTACTTGCACTCCATTATAAAGTTCCATGAGGGGGTTTGATTTTTTCTTTTTTTTTTCCATCTACCTTTTTCAAGTGAGTGTTCCTTCCATGAAATTAGCCTCATGATGTGTGTCAAGAGAGTCATCATCCTTGACACCATCCTTTATATGTGTTTGTACTTTATTTTTCACATTCTATGTTCCTGGTTCTTCGTCATGCAATTATTCTTGGTAGCTTGGTTTAGTGTACCTATCTTGCCTCTCCCTTCTCAACATTATGGGGTGGGGGTATCTCCTGTTGGTTCTAGTTCTTTCTTGCTTCGATGAAGTGAACTATGTATTCAATATTTGTTCCTATGTACTAGGCGAATGTAGTGGCTGGGTACCTATGCATTTCTATGAGATGGATAATTTACCATATGGACACTCTTTCATTCATATTTTGTAGGCATCCTTCCATCTTTTGATCATCTCTTTAGAATTTGGTGTTTTTTTTCCATTTGTATCTTCGAGTTCTGATGTTTTTCTTTGTTTTCCATCTTGATTCGAGTAGTGTCATTTGAGGGCACTTATGTGGATTACAGTCTTCTGTACCTGATCATGTTCTATTACAATGGAGGTTTCAATAATTATTCTTGGACAATATTTGCAGCTTCATGCTTCAGTGGTGTTCTTCATGTTCATCCCTTGTTCCTATTTTGTGGGACATTCTCTAGTTTGGAGGCTTCTTTAGTCCTTCACTAGGATTCATCTCTTTTCAAAGAGGGGGTTTTCCCACTTTGTTTTCTCCTTTTCTCCTCTTTATAAATATTTCTGATACTTGGGTACCTGATTAAGCCTTGTTGCCGAGACACATTTCCTTCTTTCATTAGTTATTTCTAGGTTTTTAAGCTTCTCCCTAAGTTTATCTTAAGGGGGGGGGGGCGGTGTTAGAGTAATAAGTTAATTCACTTATTAATTAAATCATTATTGATTTAATTATTAAGTCACTTATTATCTCTTGTTTACTTAAGCTAAAGTTTAGGCATGCAATAATTAATTTTTTATTAATTAGTATCATGCAACCTAGGTTTCTCCACGTTTAGGGTTTTGATCACCTTTATAATGTTTGATCGCATTGTATTTTATTACTCCCTCTCTGAATGAATATTTCATCTTTCAGAACATTTTGTGTTGTGTCTCCATTCTTTGCTTTTGTGACAGGTTTTTGTTGTAGTGGATCTTGGTGATAGAATTCTATGAATTCTAACACTAAGAACCCTTATGAGATGTTATATCTAGATGTGGATTCACTCTTAAAAGAGGTCCCCATCACCTTTTCTCCTTCTTTGGCTGGTAATATTAAAAAGAATGATCACTTATCATGATCCATTTTTCAATCTCTTTCCTTGAAACCCTCCCCTACCTCATCTTCTAAATGAAGGGGAAGACCTTCACATGAAGCTAGATTGAGGAATGATATTAAAGTTGGGATTCAAGAAACATTAACTTCTTCTATTATTTTCCATAGGAAAGGTAAAAATAAAGTGTCAATTAGTCCTCTAACAACAAGGACTATGAAATCCAAAAGAAACCTTCAGCCTGAGTATGCTAGAGGAGTGGTTTCTATCGATGCTCAAGAAAGGAGGGGAGGTAAGAATTTTTCTCTAGAGCCATGAGAGTTATTTATTGGAATGTTAGGGTATTAAATACCCCTAACAAGAAGTGGCTCATTAAGAGTCAATTGTTTAATTCAAAATTTGATGTTGTTGCTACAAGTCTTTTTACCTCCTAAAAATTGGGTAATTTATGGGTCTTCCCCTTTGCTGGTGGTTCAGGGGTCCTTGTGGTCTTATGGCATCCACATAAAGTATCTTTGTAAATAGTCTCTATGAGAAAATACTGGATGCTTTCCTTGGTCGAGAGTTGCTCTACTAAACTATTCTTTTGGTTATTTAACATTATTTTCCTACTCCTACTAGTGAAATTTATGGCCACTTCTTGGTGATTTGATACGGGTACTACAGGGAGAATTGGTAATTTTGGGGAGAGACTTTAATGCTATCCTAAATAATGATGATAAATATGGTGGGATTCTTCCCTCTTTAAAGGTTATGTTGGATTTTAATGAGTTCATTAATGATAATTATCTTTTAGATGTCTCTCCCAAGGTGGGAAAGTTCACCTGGACAAATCGCCAAGCTGATTTTTGTAATATTGCAAAGTGCCTGGATTGTTTTCTTATTACTAATTTATGGATTTAGTCTTAAATAGATTACCATTCTATCATTTTACCTGTCTTTGGATATGATCATTTTCTAATTCTTTTGTATTTATTTGAATCCTCTTCTCACTACAAAGGTACATTTAGGATTGAATCAATGTGGTTCCAAGATCAAAATTTCATTCATCTCTTGAAATATTGGTGGCTGAACTCTCCCTACATGGAAGGAACCCAAATATATAGGCTGGTGAAAAAATTACAATTACTTAAAGTTAAGATCAAAGATTGGAATATTAACATCTTTAGGAACAATTTTCATGAGAAATAGATTACAGTCTAAATTGGCTATGGTGAGTGAATTCATCATTCAAAATGGTATGAATGCTCAAGAAAAGGAACTTAGAAATTCTCTAGAGGAAGTAATTTTTAGAGAAGAGATTTACAAGAAAGATAAGTCTCATGAAACTTGGCTTGTAGATGGTGATAGGAACACAATTTTTTCATGCTTCAACTAAATTAAGACATCTTAAAAATAAAATTATCGGTATTGATCTTCTAATGGAAAACTGGAGGATGAAAGTGATATTGCTACTGAAGGTATTTATTTTTTCTCAAATTCGTTGACCAAGCAACATGTTCAATGTTCTCACTCTTTGATAGATTTTATCCATCAATGCGTTTCTGAGGAAAACAATACTATGCTTATGGCTCCCTTTACATTAAATAAGCTCAGAGAAACCATTTTTTCCATGGCCCTAGATAAAGCTCCTGGACCAGATGGGTTCACCATTCTATTCTTTCAAAAAATTCTTGGGTTTTATGGGTAATGATATTTTACTCGCTTCAGAGGAAGCTAGGACTCATAAAACTATGTTGAAAGATATTAGTCATACTTGGATTGCTCTCATTCCGAAAAAATATAACCCTTATCTTTTTTAGATTTTTGTCCTATCATGCTTTTTAATTCCCTAAATAATTTTTTTTACTAAAGCCATTTTAGTCCAATTGGCTAAAATCCTTCCTAAAATCACTTCTTAAGAGAAAGGAGGTTTTGTCCCCGGTAGAGAAACTTTGGAAGGTGTCATTTTGGCTCATGAAATTTTGCACTCTATCCAATTATATAAGAAATATTCTATGGTACTTAAGTTATATGTGAAAGCATATGATTGCGTTGATTGGGACTTTCTTGTCATGGTTCTCATAAAATTTAGCTTTCATATAAATTGGGTTAAATGGATCTAGGATTTTATATCATCTCCTTCATTCTTGGTTATTATAAATGGATCTCCTCGATGTTTCTTCTCTTCTTGTATAGGTATCTAGGAGGGGGATTCACTTTCCCCCTTTTTTCTTATCTTAATGGCTAAGGGACTTAGTAGATCCATATGTCATGCTAGGTAGGTGGGGCTTTGGAAAGGTGTCTCTCTTGATGATGGGCATGAATCCCATACACAATATATTTGTGGATGATACTCTTCTTTTTGGAGAAGCTACCATTATGGAAGCCCACATTATCAATAAGTTATAGATGAGTATTCCATGGAATCTGATCAATTAATTAATCCAGCAAAATCTATTTTTTTCTTGAATGTTACCCCATTAATTCAACAAAGTCTTCTCAAATTTTGGGGTTGCTCATTGGGGGAGTTTCCATTTCAATATCTTGGAGTTCCTTTTTATGCCGGATCATAAAACCATCATTTTTGGGATAAAATTATTTTTGCAATTTCTCAGTGAATTCTTGCATGGAAACATAAGTGGATAAATCTATCTGGGAAGTCACTTTTGATTAAATAAATTTTAAATGTCATTCCCATTTATTTAATGTACGTACTAAATATTCCTAAAAATCCAATCGTGGAACTCCAGTCCATATTGAGGGTCTTTCTTTGGACAGATAATGTATCTCAAAAGAAAAAATTACCCATTCTTGCTTGGAGTAAGGTCTGCACTCCTAAATCTATCCAAGGTGTAGGTGTTAGGGATTTACATCTTCAGAATAAAGCGTTGGGTGCTAAGTTGTCGTAGAAATTATATCACAATTTGAACTCTAAGTGGGCTAGACTTATGAGAACTAAATACCTTGACTCTTGTGATCAAGAAAGGATCTTTAAAACTTTATCATTTCTCTTGGGGTCTACCATGTGGAATTTCATGTGTTTCTGTTGAGACCTCATCCTACCTTCTCTTTCTTGGTTACTTCATAATGACTCTAAAGCCTATTTTTGGGAGGACTCTTGGAATGGGCACATGCCCCTTTCACATATCTGGGATCGATACCCTTTAGATATTCATCTCAAACAAGAATGAGGTGACTGTGTCTGTCACTATTTATATTTTTACGATGGTATTGAAATTTGGAAAGAATTTTATGATTTAAATGATTTAATTTAGGACTTACAACAAAACTATGTAAGGAACTTAACACTAGGATCATTATCTTCTCTTCCCTTGTTGATGGAATTATTTGGCTGGGCTCTCCTTCTGGTCAATATACGGTAAAGGCTAGCTATGATTAAAATTTTCTTCACCAATATTTTGATGCTTGGCCAGTAAGTCTATTGTGGGGATCTGCATGTCTCCCCAAGGTAGGTGCCTTTGCTTGGCTGGCCATCTAGGATAGGTTCCTTACTAGTGCTAGAATTGATAGACTGGGGATAACTACTAGTTTCCCTTGCACTCTTTGTGGATACTTCATGGAAACTTCTGATCACTTATTTCTTCACCGTTCTTTTTCCCTTGACTGTTGGTATTAGCTTATTCATAGGCTGGGTTGATCAACAACTATTGGTCCTAATCTTTGTGATCACTTCAAATATTGTCCTTTATTATATAAATTCTCTTCATTTTACCCTCTGTGGGAGGTGATCCCTTCTATAATTGTTTGGGGTATCTGGCTCAAACGTAATGAAAGAATATTTAGAAACAAACATGCTCCTTGGACTTAGGTAATTTGCAAGATGGAGAAGTCCATTTCAGAAGTTATGCTTTCATACCATGCTAAATTGATTAAGACTAAGAAAAATTTTACAAAGTGGGATTTTTTCATTCATGATAATTAGCCTCTTCTTTAGTCCCTCCTGCCTCATGGATGCCAATCTTCTAATTCATCTTCCTCTTCTCGCATATCAACTATATGGTCTCCCATCCTCTCATTTTTTTTAAAATTAAATTATGATGTTGCTTCTAGGGGAAATACGGGCATTTATGGGGCTGGGGATAGTTTTAGAAACTTTGATGGAAATATTATTAGAGCTGTTTGCAAAAAGTTACCTTTAGATTCTAATAATGTCATTGAAATAGAAGCTCTCCTCCTTGGTCTTTCTCTTGCAGTTTATATGAATATATCTAAGATAATAATTTAAGGAGACTCAATGGTGGTTTATAACATAGTCTCCTCTAAAAAGACTTCATCTTGGAAATTAAGGTAGAGATTGGAAATGGTTCTAAATAAATTAAAATCCTTTCAAACCTTTGAATTTAAACACTATATCAGAAGAAGAAAACATGGTTGCTGATTTTTTGGCCAACAAGGCTATTGATGATCCTTTTCTGCTATAGGAAGTGGATGTGCAATCTCTTTCACATTTGGTATAAACTCTTTACTTTATCTGGATGGTGAGTTTTTGTTTAAATTTTTGATAGGGTTTCTTCCCTTCATTCACTTTTTTATATGATCTCTACATTACAGAAGATGGTCTTTGGACCTTTTTTAAACTTTCAAAATATATGACATTCCTTGTAATCAGCATGGCCATTGGGATATACCAATCTAGTGAAGATTATCTACCAGGTTATATGTCAATGGGTATGAGGGTACTTATTGACATTATTCAGATCATCCTTTAAGATGAAAATTATTATCTAAGATTTTTTATGACTTGATTAGGATCATGGTTTCTCTCTTTCCTATCCCATATATTTATTTGCCTGAGTGTAGTTTTGTCAGTTTGGATGGTTCAATTCATTATGATGAATACGTGGTTGAGTACCCCATATATTCATTTTGAGTGAGTGGAATCATGGCCTATGGGTGAGCTCCACTTTTTTAGATAGATATGTGGATGATAGGCTTTTCTATGCAGATGATATGATTTTTTCATATATGTGATGTTTTGATGAGATATGATATGGTATATTGTTATTTGGTTACTTGATGTGAATGTACTCAAATATTCAGACATGGCTCTTATCCTTAAGTTCTATCCGAGTATTGGCTTTGTCTCCAGATTGAAAGGGATGCCTTTGTTTATTTTTTCATGACATATCACTATTACTAATATGGATCTTAGCCAAAGGTAGAGATGATATGTTTGCAAATGTGCTTGATTGGGTGTGTAATCTTGTGATGTTGTTCAATTGCGGTTTCATGTGTGCTAGTATCTCTCTTACTGCAAAGATATTATGTGGATGACCTTCTTCTGGTCTCAACCTGTTGTGACAGGTATCTTGAACATTGGTCCGAATTCATTGGTGATGACATCTTCTTCCCTCTCTTTTTCATCTTCTTCTTTCCTTTTCTCCTCGATGGTTTCTATATCAGGATGTATTTGGGATTATGGAGGTTTTCTTCTAGGTTTTTGAAATGTATAAAGCTGATGAGATTTTGGTGGTATTGCATTTCTTGGGACATGGTTGTTAATGTAGAAATTTGTTTATTTTTGATCTTTAATAAGATCTAGGCGAGACCGGAGGTTTTCTTTCCTATCGACGCCCTCACTAAGTGGAGGTGTAAAATATTTAATCTTATTAATAAAAAATAAAAAATTTGCTCTGGCCTTTTATAAATAAAAATAAAAAAATAACATGACCGAGGAAATTAATAATTTAGTTAAAATTTAATATAGTTTATTTTTATGAATATTTTAATGGGAGGTTTATTATATATGTGTGTGAGAGGTTAAAATTTATTTTATTAAAATGATTGTATAAAAGTAATTTATTTTTTACAAAAGTAATCTAAGTATTATGGTTTTGTAAGGAACAAAGTGCATATTTTCAAAATAATTTTCTAACATTTATTTTGACTTTATTATAGTAAAATGTCATTATCTATTTTTATTTTTGATGTATAAGTTGATAGAATTTATTATTTGATTATTAATCTATAATGGTTCGATTTATCTTTGATTTTGATCATCTATATCCTAGATTTGCCTGCAAGTGCATATATATTTGTGACCATGATTAGATCCTTCTAATTCAAATTTATGTTCTTACCTTCACAAAATAACCCTTATAGGTTATTGTTGAATTCTACAACAAAATAACATACAAGATCAAATAATGAATGAAGGACACCTTTGACAAAGAGAGAAGAAAAAAAGTTTTGCTATATTTCTCAAATGAAAAGATTACATAGTAAAAATATAATGCATAATGAATTTGCTTTATAGGAAGAAAGAGCCCTAAAAATAGAAATACTGTAAAAATAAAACTAAAGCTCAACTAGGATAAAATACAACTCCACTAAGTGAACTTAAGCTAATCATGTACACTAATATGTAATGCAATAATATGTAAATAAGCATGATGCAACAATACATAAATATGCATGATGCAAAAAATAAGTATCCTCAAATACAACCCCCTCGCTCACCTTAAGTGAAACTTAGGGGGAAGTAAAAATATCTAAGAAGAAAATACAATAGTGGGTCCAAAAATACGAAGGCTTGATGAAGTATCCATGTATAAAGAGAGCCTCTCAAAGCAGAGAAAAGGAAAAAAATCACATTGGAAAAAAATACTCTCCAAAATTGACAGATGCACTGCATGAAAGAAACATGACATGTAGAAGCAAGAAAGGTCTCACAAAGACGCCCTGAGGATAACTTCATTCACTCCAAGCATCAAACACAACTTAAGCTATCGTGGTTATGCCAAAGTCTTAGTGAAGATGTTTGTGACTTGTAACTCTATTGGTATGCTGTCCAAATTGAAGCATCATCCCGAATCAACTTTGGAATGAAGTGTATGTGAATCTCAATGGGCTTAGTCCTCTAATACTCCACTTTGTTGCATAAAATGTGAATGTCACTTTTATTGTCACACCAAAGGATAATGGAACCATATGGAAGAAAACCAAACTCTATCAATAATTGATAAAACTATATGACCTTCTAGATAGAAAGAAACAATACTCAGTGCTCAAGCTTTGTAGACGATAATACAATATAAGAATACTTGAAATACCATGCAATAGGACCATAAACAAGGAAAAAATCAAAACCAGAAGTATACTTATAATCAATAGAATCACTAGCCCATTCTGAATTAGTGAAGCCAGAAACTTGAGAGTTTCCTATATTTAGTTAATGCAAAAATTATTACTACCTTGAATGTACCTCAAGATATGTTTGGTGGCCTTCCAAAGAATCTCACATGGATTGTGAGAAAAACAAGAGACTAGTCCAACCAAAAAGGAAAGATTAGGACATGTATGTGTCAAAAAAAAAGACTATCAACCAACTATTTGTATAAAGTAGGATAGAATGAAAGAGAGGACAATTGGAAGATAACATGATACCTAACAGAAAGGGTATAGGAGCAGGCTTGCAATCAAGAATGACAAAACTTTGAAGCATGTCAAGAGAATACTTATGCTAACAAACAAAAATACCATCTGAAGAAAGAATAACTTGAAGAATAAGGAGATAATGCTAAATCCCAAGATCTATAATATCAAAATGCTCCATCAATGATTTTTGAACACTCTAAATCATAGAAGGAGAGTTGCCTGCAAGGATGAAATCATACACATACAAAACCAGTATTAAAATATCTACTTCATTTAATTGAGTGTAGGTCATTGAATCATAATGACACAAGTGAAAGTGGAAGAGAGAATAAATATGTCCATCCTCTCATACCAATCCCTAGGGGCTTGTTTGAGACCATACAATGAATGGAAAAGTGCACAAACAAGTGAAGAGTCTTGGACAAAGCCCTAAGATTTCTCCATATAGATCTCCCTAGATCTCCATGCAAAAAAGAACTCCCCACATCCATTTAAAATATTGGTCACTCCTAAGAAGATACAAGATAAATTCCAAGGTGAATGGAAGCCCTCTTTGAAATAGGGGCAAATTCTTGAAATAATCGATTCCCTCAACTTGTGAAATCCCTTGGCAACAAGACATGCCTTATAATTATCAAAAGAACCATCTGCAATATAGTTGGTATGATACAAGGAAAAAATTTCTTCTCTTAGGAAGGGGAAAAATATCCCAAGTATGATTCCTAATCAATGAAGAATAATCCTCTACTACAACCTTATCTCCCTTTAAAATTCCTTCCACATTGATTTATTTTTTAGGATAATTTGAAATGGCCCAAGGAAAAAGAGAAACCCTAGAACACCATGCAAGAGTATTATGACAATCTATAAGATCACTTGCTAATATCTAGCAACATCAATAGTGTAGTGGGCCCAATTAGTAAGCAGAGGTGGAGCTGGTCTAGAACATCTCCATGTTAGGAATAATAGTCCACAAGACAACTGAGAGGGGGGGGGGGTGAATCAGTTGTATTATAGATTATTAAACTTTAAAATTTATTAACCATATCAACAAATGCAAATAATAACACAGTAATAGAAAACACCATAACACAAGATTTGTTCACAAGGAAACCATGTTAAAGGTAAAACCCCTATGGGAATTAACACCCACAAATGATGTATTGAGAGTATAGTGTCCCTGTTAGGAGCTTGTTACAACATTACAGTACATAGTCCCTATTAGGAGACAGACCCTGTTAGGAGTCAAAGGAAAATAGTAGGCTCACTGCCAAGGCACACTACCCAAAGAAAGTTAAATCCACCCTAAAGGATTTACAATCCACATCAAGTGTATAAAACAAACACACAATCTAGTGAACTGTCTGATAGCAACTATCTTTGCTTGATCAATTCCAATGAAGTATCAACACTGCTCTCTATCTAGTAGTCAAGCATCACAGCTTCAAAAATCTTTGCTCTTTTCTTTCTCTGCCAAACTTTTCACAAATGAAAAGATAACTCATATATACCCTTTTACAATAACCCATTAGGTCAGCCAGTTAAGCTTTCCTAATACATAATTAACTAGGTCAACCAATTAAGGCTTCACATCATACAAATAATTACATAAGCCCTTGCTAAGATATACATGATACCTATAACAAGTATACAACATTTAAAATTCATCACAAATACTTTTAGATCTACAATCCACTCTCATAATTAATTTCTACATGTTACAAGTCTGAAGTCGGCCAGGAAATAGGTCTTCTCCAAAACACACGCCACAACTGACATCATCAGTACCCAAACAAAAATCAAAATCAACCCATTTCACTATCATATGTCAACTCTCCATTAGTAAGCTCAAAATTTCTGAAACATCTTCCTTAGTAGGATATACCCAAAACACAGAGACCTTCTCTGTTCAGAATCACAGTTGCAGTCCAGAAAAATAGTCTTCACCAAATAAACTGTAACATCCACATGATGTAACATAAAGTCAAGCAACCTTAGGAGTAAGGTCAAAACACAACCTTCTACATAAATCCAACTTCGATCCTTCTGAATCATCTGTACAGTGTCCATACACTCATTCCAGTTAAGTAGTCAGTGTGTCTTCTCCATAGAAATATATGTTGACATCAGTGAAAAAACATGAATATCAATAGCATGATCAGTAACCAAAACTGATATCATCCAAAAATCTCCCCCTTTGGCATTGATGGAAACATATGGGAAAATCCATATGCATCAACCCAAAAGTACTTTCTCTCTTAATACAATCTTCTCAATATCCTCAACATAAATTTCAAAATAGTAGGGATTTTCTCATAGATTCCTTCCCCCTTTGGTAGCAATGACAAAGGGTGCCATAACTCATCTGTAGTCTTCAGTATATTTTTCAAATCTTCATGTCTGATCAGGTGTAAGATCACCCAAATGTGCTCCATAGTGTTCTCCTGTGATCACTCCCCCTGAGGAGTAGATCCATACATCAAGTCCAGAGAATAACATAGCTCTGAGATCTACTGGACTGATGCATATTTGCATCATTTTAATTTCCACTAGGAGGGGCCATCACCCCAAGCATGCCTCTGAGGTATTCAAAAGCATCTTTTTTCAAAGGTTTAGTAAATATATCTATTATATATTCCTTTGTGCTTATGTACTCCAGTTTAATCTCCTTAGCAGCTGCCTTCTCCCTCAAGAGATGATACTTGATAGAAATATGTTTAGTATTTGAGTGCATTACTGGATTCTTTGACATGTTTACTGTACTTGTGTTATCATAATGAATAACCACTACCTCCTTGAAAATTATACCAATATCTTCCAACATTTGTTTCATCCAAACAACTTGTGTGAAATTAATTATAGCAGCTACATATTCTGATTCAGCAGTAGATTGAGCAATACAATTCTGCTTCCTTCCTAACCAGGAAACCAATCTCTTCCCAAGGAAAAATGCACCACCATTTGTTCTCTTTCTATCATCCACATTACCTTCCCAATCAACATCAGTAAAAGTCTACAAAGTAAAATCATCAGATTTTTCATACCATAATCCATACTCTATTGTTCCTTTCAGATATCTAAAAATTCTTTTCACAACATTAAAGTGTGTTTCTTTAGGATCTTCCTGATATCTAGCCACAATTCCAACTACATTGGTAATATTTGGTCTTGTGTGTTTCAAATATTGTAGACCTCCAGTCATTGAACTTTACTTAGTCTACCCAACACTTTGAGTCTCATCACTTTTAGTTAGTTTGTTCCCTGTTATCATTGGTGTACCAACAGGTTTACAATCTTCCATTCCAAATTTATTCAATATTTCCTTAAGGTACTTGGTCTGAGATATAAATATGCCATTTTTACTCTGATTAATTTTCAAACCAAGAAAAAATTTCATCTCACCAATCATTGACATCTCAAACTCACTCTCCATTTATTTAGCAAACTTCTTACTCATTTTATCATTTCCTCCAAAACTGATATCATCAAAAAAATATTCTATAATTATGATTCCATCTTCATAAGTTCTTAAATACAAATTATTGTCTACATTACCTTTTTTGAAACCAAGATGAAGTAGATGTTTGTCCAGTCTATCATACCATGCCCTCGATGCTTGTTTTAGTCCATACAGTGCCTTCTTCAGTCTGCAAACCATGTTTTCATCATCTGTCAAAGGAAAACCATTAGGTTGTTCAATGTACACTTCTTCTAGGTCACCATTTAAGAATGCAAATTTCACATCCATCTGATACACTTTGAAGTCTTTGTGTGCAACATAAGCAAGGAATAGTATCACAGCTTCCAGTCTAGCAACATGTGTGAATGTTTCTTCATAGTCTATGCCTTCATGTTGTGAGTAGCCTTTACATACTAGTCTATCCTTGTTTCTTACCACTGTGCCTTCCTCATCCATTTTTTTTCTGAAAACCCACTTAGTTCCAATCACATTTTTGTTATTAGGTCTTGGAACCAACTCCCAAGTATTGTTCTTCTTTATCTGCTCTAGTTCTTCTTCCATGGATTTATTCCAAGATTCATCTTTACATGCTTCATCAGTAGTCTTGGGTTCAGCATGAGAAATCAAACAGATCTCATCTCTAACTTTAGATCTAGTCATCATGCCTTTATTTTCATCACCAATAATTTGATTTTTAGGATGGTTTTTCTTGACATACCTTGGAGTCTTCAATGTCTCAGTAGCTTCTACCTGTTCTTCTTCTTCAATCTCATACTCAATCATCAAGGGCTCTTCTGGTTCAGTAGCAACTTCTCTTGTTTCTATTATCTAATAAAAATCATACATTCTTTCATGAATTTGAAAATTCTCATCTATCCTCACATTGGTACTTTCAATTAGTTTTCTCAGTCTCAGATTGAAACATTTATATGCATTACTCTTAGTATAATAACCAAGAAAGATTCCTTCATCACTTCTAGCATCAAACTTTCCTATCTCATCATCTCTCTTGATATAGCATTTACTACCAAATATTCTGAAATATTTCATAGTAGGTGTATGATCAAACCATAATTCATAAGGGGTTTTATTTGTACCTTCTCTGATATGAATTATGTTGTGTGTACACAACAGTGCCAACTGCTTCTCTCTAATGAACATGTGATACATTTCCTTCCAGCAACATAGTCCTAGCAACATCTAATATAGTTCTATTTCTTCGCTCTGCTATCCCATTTTGTTGTGGAGTTCTAGGAGCTGAAGTCTATCTATGTATTCCATTTTCTTCACAATATGTGTTAAAAAGTTCTAATGTAAATTCTCCTCCTTTGTCTGATGTCAGACATTTCATCTTTAAACTAGATTCATTCTCAACTTTTGCTTTGAATAACTTGAATTTGTCAAATGCCTTAGATTTCTCTCTCAAATATGTAACCCACATCATTCTAGAAAAATCATCAATAAAGAGTATAAAATACCTTTCACCA
>MU223501.1:1463338-1474966 GCA_018584345.1 Thuja plicata
AGAAGTGTTGCCATTGATGTTGAGTTTGGAAATCTGGTTATACATTCTGTGCTTTAGAGTGGTCATAAAAAAATACTTCGTGTTTCTATCCCCCTCCTTCAGATATATCTTCCTAGATCTTTGTCTCCAGAATAAAATTGTTGCCAAAAATCAAAATCTAAAAAGGTACAAGAATGAGGTTTGGGATTCCATAGAATTTTTTGATGCTTTTTCAATAACTTGGATAGATAGGTCTGAAAATATTCTTACAGATTTTATGGCTAACCTAGCAGTTAGGCATAATGATATTCCTTGTGAAGATATTATATAGGTCAAGACCAAATCAAGACCAGCAGTGCCTAATAAGATTCAAAATTAGCAAGTTTTTGAAGATGATAGAGACATCATAAAATTCCTTTCATGTGAAGAAAGGTATGAAGATCACTCTATTGATTTGAATGATTATGTTGAAATAGTAGAAGGAAAAGAAACTTTATTTGGGAAAGAGGTGATCTAGCTTAAGACTAATAAAATCCCAAAGGATCTTGTGGCATTAGAAAGAATGTTTGATAATAAAGACTCTAAGAATGAAATCAAGACAGAACAAACTCCCATAGAGGAAGTAGAAAAGATAAATATGGGAAATGAACATACTCCCAAAGAAGTCCTTATTGGTAAGAAATTAACTCCAAGAATCAGATCAGAAATTATTGGCTTTCTTAGAGAGTATAAACATGTATTTTATTGGTCTTATGATGACCTCAAAGCATATAGGGAGGACTTATTCCAGCATGAGATACCTTTAAAACTAGATGCAAAGCCCTTTAGACAAAGGCAAAGACCTATAAATCCAAATTTGGCTCCTAAGATGAAGGAGGAACTAATAAAGATGAGGGATGCTGGCATCATAAAGACAATTAGGCACTCAGCATGGGTTTCAAACCTGGTACATATTAGGAAGAAAAATGGAGATATCATACTTTGTGTAGATTTTAGGAACTTAAACATATCTTCATTAAAAGACAATTATGCACTACCTAACATGGAAACATTATTACAAAAAGTCACTGGTAATGAGTTGTTATCCATGATGGATGGGTTCTCCAGGTACAATCATGTGAAGGTTAAAGAAGAAGAACAATATAAAACAACATTCACCACACCATGGGGTACATACGTTTATGCAAGGATGCCTTCTGGACTTACAAATTCTGGGGCTACATTTCAGAGAGCCATGGATGTGGCTTTTGAGGATTTTATTGATATTATTATGGTAATATATCAGGATGACATCATAGCTTATTCCAAAAGGGAAGAAGACCATTGTAAGCATTTTGAACAAATCTTCGAAAGAGCCCTTGAGTATGGGTTATCCTCAAGCCCAAAGAAATGTCATTTTGGGGTAACTGAAGGTAAACTTCTTGGACATATCATATCTAGAGATGGAGTAAAAATAGATCTAGAATGAATTGAAGCAATTGATAAGATCCAAATTCCTAAAAATGTTAAGGGGATTCAATCTTTCTTTGGACAAATCAACTTTGTGAGAAGGTTTGTCCCAATTTTTTCATAAATTGTTAAGCCTATTGCAAAGATGTTAAAGAAGAATGTAGTTCTAAAATGGACAGATGAGGCCTTAGAGGATTTTTTAAAATTAAGAAGGAAATCAAGGAAGATCCAGTTTTGAGATCCCCTGATTTCTCAAAACCATTTAAATTTTTCTCTTTTGCTTCCTTTCACACCATTGCAACTGTCCTGTTACAGAAAAATGATAAAGGACATGAGAAACCAATAGCCTTCTTTAGTAAAACTTTACAAGCTTCTGAGTTAAACAATGATATACATGAGAAACATGCTTATGCATTAGTAAAAGTAGTAAAGTCATTCAGACCTTATCTAGTTGGTGCTAAGATTGTGGCATATGTACCTAATGTAGCAACTAAAGACATATTGAGGCAATCAGAAGTCACGGGTAGAATATGTTGATGGATTAATCAGGTCCAAGAATTTAATATTGACATTCAAATAACTAAGTTAATAAGAGGACAAGGGTTGGCAAGACTCATGGCAGAAAAAAATTTAGATGCAACCCAAATAAACCAAGTGGATTTGGAGAATTCAGGAACTAGCATTGCACATTGTCAATGGTTTAGAGACATAGTTTACTTCTTAAAACATATGAAATGTCAAGAAGGTTTAAGTGATAACCAGAAAAGAAGTATAAAGTTGCAAGCATCAAGGTATGTACTGATTCAAGGAGACTTGTATTGGGAAAACAATGATGGTATCCTTTTATTTTGTCTAGACACCTATCAGGCCAAGTCAGTTACAAAAGAGTTACATGATGGGGTATGTGGTGGTCACTTTTCAACTAAGAGAACAGATCATAAGATATTGCAAGTTGGGTATTATTGGACTCATGTATTCAAGGATTGTTATGAATATGTTAAGAAGTGTGAATCTTGTCAGAAGTTCTTAGGAAAAATGAAATACAATGGTGCATTAACCCTTATTCCTTTACAAATTGAAGAACCTTTCAAAATGTGGGGAATAGACTTTATTGGAGAGATTTCAGATGCTTCAAGTGGAGGTCATAAATGGATATTAGTGGCAAAAGATTATTTTCCAAAATGGGTTGAAGCTATACCTATGAGACAAGCCACAAATAAGGTGGTCATCAAGTTTTTGACAGAGAACATACTTACCATATTTGGAGTTCCTTACAAGATACTTTGGGACAATGGTATGTGTTTCAGGTCTAAGGAATTTTTAGAATTCTAAAATAAATATGGTATCAACTTATCATACTCTTCCCCATTCCATCTACAAGAAAATGGTCTAGCAGAACCAAGAAATAAAAACATAATAAAGATCATTAGAAGAATGTTGATCAATAATAAGAAAGCTTGGGACTCGAAATTAAGCTTGGTTTTATTGGTAGATAGGGTGACAATAAAAAGATTGACATGTTTCGCTCTGTATGAATTGGTTTATGGGAAACAATCAAGGTTACCATTAAATAATCTATTGCCAGTTTATAGATTTGTTCAAGAACAAGAGCTTGAAGACATAAACTTTATGGAGGACCGGTTGAGCCAATTAGCACAGTTAGATGAGAAGAGAAGACAAGAACAAGAAAGAAATCTTCAACAGCAATGAAAAATTAAGACTCTTCACGACAAGAAAGAATAAAATAGGTCTTTCGGAGGAGGTGATTGGGTACTGAAATGGAATGCAAGAGACCAAGATAAAGGAAAGCATGGTAAGTTTGATGCATTATGGTTAGGACCTTACACGATCATCTCAAAAGCAGGTGAAAATTCTTACCATTTACAAGACACTGATGAAAACATTCAGGAGTTCCTAACCCATGGCCAGTACTTGAAACCTTTCTTCTCTTGAAGTAGGAAGTATTCTTTAAACTTGTACTTTATTTTATTTTTTGTCCTAATATTTGTGATCCTTTTCTTACTATGGTCTACTTTTTCTAGAGATGACTGGAATTTCACTGCATCCAGGTATGAATGCATGTCCCCAATAAGAGCCACTGTTGGTACCTGAAAATTCAGGCCCTCAATATACACAATATCAGGGAAGTAGAGTATTTCTTTTCATTTTCATAGTATTTCCCTATTTAAAAAATTAATTAAACAATTAAAAGGGCCTAAATAATTTCCATTATTCTATTTTCATATTTATAGGCAAAACTTTAATATTGTATTTCAATGGATTAAATGCATGCATATTTTTAAAATAAAAATAAATTAAAAAAGAATAATAGGTATATTGGGCAAAAGGGTGGCGATCGGGAGTTGAACACTCGACCTCTCAAGCCAACCCTTTTTTCCTACCTACCTACCCCTCCCCCCTCTAACCAGTTAGTCTATGTGTTTTCTTTGAATTATGTGTTAATGAAAATCATATTATCGCTTATGTGCTTTTAAAAGATTTTACATTGAAGATGTGATTTAGATTTTCATCAACATAATTTTTAGGCATTATTTAAAATTACCCTAGATTACTAATGTGAAATATTTTAATAGGGTAAATTATTTTGAAGAATGTTATTTACTTGATCTAAATTATTTAAATGTTGCTAAAGCTAAAATTATTTAATATTTTTGACATTACAAATTTTGGTTTTCAAAAATATTTAAATAAAATATTTTACTTTACCCTACGTTTATTATTTGAAATATCTTTTTAGGGTAAGTTCTATTATAATATTTTATAGGGTGAATTATAATGTTTATAACTTTCATACCCTATATTTTAGGAGCATTAGGTTAAGGTTCAGTTTATAGTTATTTAATTTTGATTTTATGTGCATGAAATTTTGGGCAGCCAAAAAAATTATCTAAGAAGAGGACAAACACATTTTTTAAGATTTGTAAATGCGGGAAATGATTCGTTCCCTTTACATGGTTAATTTATTATAATTTTTAGGGTTAGTTGTAGGATTAGGTATTTGTGAAAAGGTATGACCTTTCACAGGAAACTATTGAAATACATATAAATATTAAGTCAATTGAACCTAAAACATTACAATGAGATAATTTTGGGAAAACTGCAGAGAGAGATGGATGTACAATTGCAATTTTGAACCACTGTGTACAAATTTTCAATGTCAATAAGAGATAAGTATTTTCTGTTATTTGTGGTTATATTTTATTTATTCTCAATTAGTCCTTCAGATGTTCTATTGTATTAGAATATTTTACTGTGTTATATTCCTCGAGTATCATAATTCAAAGTTAATTTATATAGTTTAAATATCAATTGTAAGATCTGCGTATCTTCTATTGTTCTTATTGGTCTCTTAATTTGGGATAAATTTGATGAGATTAGCTGTATAGATTGATTTGAATTGTATGTCAAGTGGATGCCTGTGAAGTGATAGTCTTGCTTTATTAAAAGTGAGTTTTTAAAACCGTCTCTGATTGCACATAGGATTGAGAATTTTTGGACTCTATAACCCAAATTTTCAATAGGCACTGGTCTTATATTGTTTGAAAGTTGTCATTTGATTCATATTTTGTAGTTTGTAGATAATCTAATCACTTTTTCAAAGCAATTTTATTTTTTAAAGCAAAAGTGGGATCCCCACTAATATATTTATATTAATAAAACGGGTTCAAGAGCTCAGTCGGGAAAGAGCCAGTAAGAAAACCTGACTTCATTACTCAATACAATAATATTAAGACAATAGAAACCTAACTATTACATATTTAATCTTAATCAAAAAGCTCCTAAATTGAATCCACAATAATTTCTCAATAACTTATACCAACATTACATTTACATTGTGGATATAGCAAAATTAATCCCTCAAAATAGCTTTGGCATTCACACCCATTAAATATCTCTCATCGGGTCGGGAGTTTAGATTTTTGCAAGTTTGAATATTTGATCCTCATGCCACCAAAGTACAGATCAAAATGTTGATGAAAAAGATCTCACCAAAAACTGTTATGCATATGCGAATTTCAAACATTGTCGTGTAGGTGAAACCCTAGTTATAGAGGAGCCATTAGCAGTCACATGGATCCCAAAACCTGTGTGCTTTGTAACCCTTAATGCCATTGCATACAAAATTTATGCCAGAAGCTGACCCAAAAATGTTGCTGTCCCTTTAATTACTCCTCCATAGGGTCAAAATCACCGGGAGAGAGATCTGGATGAGTGAGTGGTGACCATCCCCATCCATCTTTGTTGTGAGCCTGCAGACCATCCCAAACCAAAGCTTGGTTGTGTTGCTGATAACTAACCCATCCTTCCCTTTTCTGAGGTTGAAAACCAGTCCATTCTGACACTTGAGTAATCTCCGACCATACTTCCTGTGGGTGTTCAACCATGGGTTGGGGCCAACGAATTTCGCATCCCAAGTTTGGAGAGGAAACTATTGAACGGTCAAGTGGAGGCTCTACAAAGTTGGACCTATCGAGCAGTAGAATCAACGCTTCCACTTTTTTGCAAATTGGATCTTCCGAGGCCATACCCAATGTGCGGCCCACTACTTGCAAAGCATCCTTAATTTGGTAGCTGCTCATTTCTTCCAACAACCTTTTTATTTTATCATATGTGACCATGGCAGCATGATTTGATAACAGTGAATGCCTTGTGAAAAGACCTCCTATCAAAGCTTTCCCATTCCATAGGTTATACTTTTGCATGGCTCTCTGTAATTTATTTTCATCCCAATATTTGGGAACCACGACATTTCGAGCTATTCCTTCCAGTAAATTAGTTGATTGCATTAGGTCCATGGCATTTGAAAAGAAAACTGAAACTACTTGTGATAGATATAGCAGTTTCTTGGTCTGTGGTTCCATATTTTCATGGCCGATGACATTTTTAATTGCCTCCTTGATGTTTGCAGAATGTAGGATAAACATACCTTCAAGTGTTTCTTCTAAGATCTGGGCTGGGAGAGCTTGTTCTTCATCCGGAGAGGGAATAAAGATTCTGTAGTTCTTGGGCATTAGCTCTGCATGTAGACTCCCATATTAACCACATACTCCACACTCCAAGCTTTGTAATGCCATGACACCTCAACCTTTTCAAAGCAATTACAATTAGGGTTCTTAGTGATAATTCAATTTAGTTTAAATTTTACATATTAGAGATCATCAGGAGATTATATTGTTTTCTTGCAAGGACCATTCACCACCTTGAGAGGAACTTCATTCATCTATTTATGCAGTTGGACAACATAGAGGACTGTACAGTTTGAAGTGAAATCAGGCCTACCAGCCTTAGCCTAACTAAGCTAGAATTACAGAGGTATCAATGTGTCCCTGTCAGTTGGCCAAATCTGATCCATCATTTTTGGGCACCAACACCATCAAAGTGGTACAATCAAGATGCAATATCAACACTTAGAATAGCTACAACAACATCAAGATGATGGAGGCATCAAATAGTCACATAATGAGGCATGAAATCAACTCTCTTAATAGTGCTAGAGTGACAAATATGATAAATTAATATAATATTGGTAGAGATGTTAGAAATAACAAGAGAATCCTAAAGACATCTACTCTATATATTAATGAGGCCTAAACCCACTATTAGACCTTAAGAAGCACACACATAACTGAGAGGGGTGAGGGTGAATTAGTTGTGTCACAACTCAAATAACTTTAATCAATTTACAAAAACTTTGATCATAGATTTGAATGATAAACATGAAATAAAGATCTCAACACAATAGAAACACATAACACCAATATTTTTGACGTGGAAACCCTGTTAGGGGAAAAACCATAGTGGGGATGGAACCCACAAGATGAGTATACTTAGTGATAAATAATGTACCCTGTTAGGAATATTACAAAAAGTGAATGCACATACATTCGATCACACTGCCTAGAGCTCACTACTCAAACACAATTACAACAAGGCTCATTGCCTTACAACACAATCTGATTATAGATCAAGGACTTACAGTTGAAACAAATGAATTGTATGATACCATTTGTTATGCCAAAATAGTTCCAATGAAGCACACGTATCTCTGACTTATTTTAGATTCCACTCACACCTCTTCATACAACATCATGTATATCTTATGTCCACACATTTGTATATCTATAGCACACTTTGCAACTCAAATAATTACACTTATATATACAATTCATCAACTCATCTTAACTAGGTCAACCAAGTACCTAATTACAAAAAAAAAAAAATTACAATTTAATTCTAAATGCAATCCATTCAATGTCATCCAGGACATTGCAATGATCCATATCAACCACCTCAAACATGTACAGATCCACCAATCACTCTCTAAACCTTCACAACACATTACATCATTAGGTCGACAAAGACCAAATGAAGAACACCAACACGTTACATGAAAATCATGCAACCCGATCACTTCATCCAATGAGAACCAACAACATGATTAGAACATAGTGAAGAAACATAAAAAATCAATGTCAAGTACCTCAACAACCTTAGCATCAATATGAACTCAAGATATAAATCTATCTCTGCACTATTCATCAACAACAATATTTGCAACCTCTATTACTCAAGAAATATAGCTTTCTAGTAACCAAATCATGAACCACTTGAGTTGAGGACACATTTAAACATCTTAAACTCACTACCAAGCTAGAAACAACTATCTCTTTAATACTGATCCAAAAATGAAACTTTGTCTCTTCCTGAATAACCAAAATACCAGCATCTGATAAATCATTCATAACTCTCTCAAATAATCACTCTACTTCTGTGAACTGACATTCATCATATACACATATCTTTGGACATAAATATATGATCACAACTATAGATCTTCTGTGTAGTATCCATACCAAGCAATTCAACCTCATTGAACATATCAGGAACAATGTCTTCAATAGTAAAAGTATGTTGACATTAATGAAAAATAATTAATGCTATCATATATGAATAATTTGAACATCTCAATAATATCCAACAATCTCCCCCTATGGAAAATATGGCAACATATGGTGTGAAAAATTTAATCAATGCACAAATAAACAATACCAATAATATCTACAATATGAAATCTCTCTCCCTCGGTCTCATACAAAATATTTATCCTAAAATCTTAATTAATTTTCATATGGATATCTCTTCCCCTTTGACATCAATGAAAAAGGCACAATGAATGCACTAAGTCATAGAGGTCAAAAATCTGAGCAACACAACTCATGAAATACTTACCACACACTACTCCCCCTAAGGAGAAGCCACCAAAAACATCAATCCAGAAGAATGATAGCTCTGTAAGAACACTAGACTAATACATCTCTAGCTCTGATTAGGAGGGTAAATCACCCCAAGCTTACCTTAGAGATACTCAAAAATATCATTTGGAAAGGGCTTTGTGAATATATCTACAATCTTCTCTTTAGTAGATACATAATCCAATATGACTTATCTCAAACTAACTCTGTCTCTCAATAAAAGATATTTGATAGAAATATACTTTCTCTTTGAATGTAACAGAGGTTTCTTTGAAATATTGATAGCACTTGAATCATCATAGTATATAGTAATAGGCTCATCAATAGTTATTGTAATATCTTTCAACATTTGTTTCATCCATGCCACTTGTGTACAATTAACAATGGAAACAACATACTCAACTTCAACATTAGATTGTGATATACAATTTCATTTCTTACTTTCCTATGAAACTAATCTCTTACCCAAAAAGAATGCTCCACTACTAGTTCTTTTCCTGTCATCCACATTACCTGCCCAATTGACATCAGTATATGCACTCAATGTGAAATAATCATCTTTATCATACCATAAGACATAATCAGTTGTTCCCTTCAAGTATTTGAATATCCTTTTAACAAAAACAATATGTGATTCCTTCGGTTTTGATTGAAATATAGAAACAATGAAAATAACATGATGAACTATAACTGATTGAATGTTTGAAGATGTTAAGTTGATGATCACCGAGCTGCAGAAAGTTAATGCAAGACATTAAATTAGTTAATGTATTGTATTGTCATTGATGTCAACTTGTTATAATCTGATTGGTTATATACATATTGTCAAAGACTTCAAAGAACCAAAGAGATAAAGGTTATGATATGAGTAATGCATAAAAGTTTAGTATACACCAAGTGACAACAAACACCGACAGACAGTGCACCCCGATGGATAAAGAACCCCAAGAGAAGAGTCATAGTGATACCCAAGAAAGCATTACCGAGAAGAATCAAAGTGATACCCAAGCATAACTGAAAGTCACAGTGTTGCTTGATGGACAGAGATGCCCAAGGATAACTGAAGTCAAGACCGAGAAAATAAGGAGTTAAACACCGATAAGAACTGAAGTCAGAAATGAAAAAAGACTTAACTGGCAGAAGCTAAATATGGAGTTAACTGATTGATTGCATTTTTTTTTCATCGACTAGTTAAAAGCCAAAGATAAGCTAGAGATTAAAGCTAGTTTTATTCCAGTTGCCAAGGAGAAATCTGCGGGATAAAACTAAAGCAAGCTTTAAAGCAAGATTGGAAATATTTTCATATCACATCAAGAATAAGAAAGACAAGACATTAGAAATGGTAAAATCATGTTTATAAGAGAGCCAAGCTAATTCATTATGAATTGGGGAAAGATAATAGAAAAGAATGCTGAAGAGAATGCTGGTGAAGAAGACTTCATACAATCCTGATCAAACAAGCTGAAGAATAGAGTTAGAGATTTCTGCGGACACTGAGCAACAAAACCACTGAGCAGAAAGAAGTGGAGTAAAGGAATAGAAAAGAAACATTGATCAGAAAGGTATTATGAGCTTACAATAGATTTGAACATATGCAAGTTTAAGTTGTATATATGAATAGATCATATATTATTTTAGTTTAACCATTGATTCATAAAATCTCTTAACAGAGTGGGATTTAACTATCCTTTATATATTGAGATACATCCCAAGGAGTATCAAAAATTTTCTCATGAAGATAACATAGTGAAATGCCAGATATCAAGTGACAAACTATTATATTCAAATCCTCTAACAAGGTCACACTTAAAAGTGTGTTTGTAACCTTTAACAGGGTTGGCTCTTCATCAAGATCACTTCAGAAGAGTGAAAATTTTGGGTTACCAGTCCCAAGTGGTTTTTCCCTTAACATGGTTTCCATGTTGAAAATCCATGTGTCAAATGTGTATATGGTTCATTTCTTTGATGTTTTTCTTTACACATTATTAAAACAAGATTGATCGGTAAACACTAAGTTATTTACTGTATTTCAGTAAAGGCTAGACTATTATTCAGTAAAGCTTAAGAAAAAGGATTAATAGTGAACTCTGAGCAGTAGTTATTTGATAAGATTAGTTAAAGGCCTACATCTGGTAGAACTAAAGATAACTAGAGGTTTATATTTGTGGTATACATTTTTTGGGTTGATTTATTGGATTAATTTTTGAGGCCACTAATTCACCCCCCCTCTCAGTTATTCTAACAATTGGTATTAGAGCTTGTGTGCTTCGAAAGGGAGGTTTCAAGACCTAAGCTAAAGATCAAAAGATGAGAAAAAGGGATGTGCCTAAGTTGAACAAAGATATTTGCATCATGGCAAAGCAGGATAAGATGCCACCTATCAGGTATTGGAAATGATGTTACTCAATACTTGGATATTGAATATTTGTTTCCTACTGGACCTCACACAATTGATCAATTGAGAGAAAAGCATGAGCACAATTCTACGATGATAGAACTTTCTTCCTCACTCTCTGATGCTGAATTTGAAGATGTCAAAACATACACCACTACAAATCAAATGTGGGACAAATTGAAGCTAGTACATGGAGGAGATGCAAATGTACTAAGAGCGAAGGAAGAAAGCCTAAGAGGTAAGTTTGATGACCTAAAAATGAAAGAAGGAGAAAAAATACTCAGTATAGCTGCAGAATCAAAGAGGTAGTCAATGCTATCTGAGGAGTTGGAGGTGTACTTGAAGAAGAAACAATGTTAAAAGTAAAATCTTAAGAACCTTACTGCCTATTTATTCTATTAGAGTATTGTTGGAAATAATCAAGACTAGCCAAGTTACTGAGAGGGGAGGGGTGAATCAGTAACTTTTAAAACTTTAAATCATTTCTGCACTTGTATATACTTGACCATTCATTTATCTAATCTACTGCAA
>MU223501.1:1481789-1512984 GCA_018584345.1 Thuja plicata
AAAGACTGTTAAGTCTACCCTGTTAAAGGATTTACAAACTAATTCAACTGTTAGGATGAAACAGTAGATCTTGACTTACAACTTTATTGCTGATAAGATCCTTTGAGTACTGATCACCTTCTGTGATAGATATGGCTATTCTGCTCCTTTACTGATCTTGCGAAAATGCTCTGCTCTGTTGTTGTTTTCGCCTTATTGCAGTCTCTGCTGATTACTCTTATTTTCACACTTCAGACGATATATAACATTACATATATATACCGTTCCCATAATTACAATTTGCAAGTTCAGCCAAATACAAATAAATAAAATAAACTTATTCCTGAGTCGGCCTTTCATAAGTAAACAAAATATTACTGAGTCGGTAGAAGCTTGGGTTCCTCAAGTTGGCTCGGTGATCTTCTGATACTCGACATCCATTACAATACTCGGCATCGTCATGCTCTCGGTAAGAGTAGAAGCTTGGTCCATACTAGTCCCGAAGTGTAGCTTGGAACTTGGTAGCCATTGGTGACTCGGTAGATATAGTGTCACTCGGTAACTACTGGTGATTCGGTGGAAACTAACTTCTCGGTTGGCTTCAACTGATGGCTCGGTAGTTATGGTGAAGCTCGGTGACTACCGTCTGCTCGGTACATGTTGCTCTTCTCGGTAAACACTGCTGAACTGTTCATATGCTCGGTGATCACTGTTCTGCTCAGTTTGAACTGTTTAACCGCTGAGCTTTCCAAGGTGATTACTGAATGCTCGGTATAAGCTGTGGACTGAGTGATAAGCTCGGTAAGCATTCAGAATCGAATAAGTGTTTTCACTGATGTAAAATCTTAAGAACCTTACTGCCTATTTATTCTATTAGAGTATATGTTGTACAAGAAATGAGAGAAGTAGAAAATAACAATGTCACTCTAGATAGTTTGGTTGGTAGAGTTATTTCATTTGAGATGAATAACTTTGACAATAGTGTCTTACCATCTATTGAGTTTGCATTCAAATCTTCTTTGAAAATAAGTAAGTCAAGTCATAAACACACTATGGTAAATGATAGTGAAAGTGATAGTGATGACCAAGAGCTTGATGAGATTGAAGCACTAATGGCTAGAAGATTACAGAGAGGAAAAGATAGATACAAAGGTAAATTACCATTGGGATGTTTTAACTGTAAAGAGATTGGAGACTTTGCTACTAGATGTCCTAACAAAAGAAAAGAAGACAGAAACAGTGACAAATCACATGAAAAGAAGTTTGACAGAGGTGATGACAGAGATTACTGAAGCAATCGACAATCTGACAGAAGAGATACCCAAGACTACAAGGACAAAGGGAAGAAAGCTTGTTACCTAGATGAGAACAAAGCTGAGAATACTGACACCAAATTTGATTAGGATATTGAGGTGGTATTTATTGCTATGAAGGATGATTCAGATGAAGAGGAAAGGTATGTTGAAACTACACTCATATCTAAGGTTAGTAAAAATGAATCCTGGATTATTGATAGTGGTTGTACTCACCACATGACTAGAGATAAGGAAAATTTTGAAACTTTTGAGTACTATAATGGTGGATCAGTAAGAATAGGTAATGACTCACCTTGTCCGGTTGAAGGTAAAGGAACTATGATGTTGAATAATCTGATCAGATGTGAAAATGCATACTGGGTAAAAGGAATTAACTATAATCTATTGAGTGTTTCAAAACTAAATAACATAGGTCACTGAGTTTCATTTGAGAAAAAAAGGCAAAGATCTTTAATAAATCAGGAAGGTTGATCGGAACTGGTGAACAGACAAAAGGTAACCTATTCTATCTTGATGATATTAACACCACTTGTTTAATGGCTAGAAATGAATACATATGGTTGTAGCATAAAAAGGTTATGTCATGTGAATTTTGACAACATGATTAGGATAAGCAATAAAAGGAAAGTAAGAGGCTTAATGTCAAAGCCTGATCATGTCATGTGTAAGAATTGTCAAAAAGGTAAAATGACAAATTCTAGTTTCAAGAGAAAAACCTACACATCTAATGCCATTCTAGAATTAGTCCATACTAATCTATGTGGACCAATGAGAACAAAGTGTTACTATGGTGATAGATACTTCATTCTCTTTGTTGATGATTAGTCTAGAATGATGACATTTATGTTCTTAAAAGAGAAATTAGAAACATTCAAGATGTTTAAATGGTATAAAGCTATTGTAGAAAAACAAAGCGGTAAGGAACTGAAATGCTTAAGATTAGATAGAGGAGGATAATTTATTTCTGATGAATTCACTAACTTTTGTAATGAGAACATAATTCAAAGATAGGTTTCTACACCAAGAACACCACAACAAAATGGGATTGTTGAAAGAAAGAACAGATTCATTGTTGATTGTGACATAACACTGATGATTGAGAAAGGAATCACTCAAACATTCTGGAGAGAAGCTATTAGTACTTCTGTCTACACATTGAACATAGTTAAATTAAAGAAAGACACCAATAAGATACCTTATGAGCTATGGTATGGATACACACCCAATGTAAGTTACTTCATAATTTTTGGAAGTCAATGTTATATTTTGAAAGATGATAGAAATGGAAAGTTTGAATCTAAGGGTAAAGAAGGAATATTTCTAGGGTATTCTACCAAAAGCAAGGCTTATAAATGTCTTAACAAATCCTCTAACAAAATAATTGAAAGTGCAAATGTTAGAGTAGATGAATTTGCAGAGAAAAATGATAAGGAAAGAAGAAAGGAACCATAAGACTAAAACAGGTTTATCTACACTAAAGAACTTGACACTCTGGCTGAGCAACAGTGTATTGCTCCCAAGCGACAGAACAATGCACCCGAGCATCAGGCTACAAACACCAAAAATTAGGAAATTTCTCAAAATGATGTTCCGAGCGATGGAGATCAGAATGAAGGTCAAGATGATGAATAAAGAGATGAACCATTACTTTCCAAGTGTTTCAGAAGACACCATCCACAGAAATAGATCATAGGAGATAAGAAGACTGGAATGAGAACAAGAAGTAAGTCACTAAACACTAGATGTTTAATTTGTGATTTTGTGCCTAAATATGTTAATACTACACTTGAAAATTAAGAATGTCTCAGTGCTATGAATGAAGAGATAGAACAAATTGATAAGAATAGAACATGGACATTAGTACCTAGACTAGATGACAAGAATTTCATTGGTACCAAATGGATATTCAAAAACAAGCTAAATGAGAATGGAGAAGTCACAAGTAACAAAGCAAGATTAGTATGCAAGGGGTATGCACAAGAACAAGGTATTGACTACGGAGAAACCTTTGCACATGTTATAAGACTAGAAGGAGTCAGAATTCTACTTGCTTATGCTTCATTCAAAGAATTCAATGTATACCAAATGGATGTCAAATCTGCATTCCTGAATGGAATACTAGAAGAAGAGGTATACAATAAACAACCATAAGGGTTTGTTGATCCCAAAAAGAGAAACATGGTTTGTAGACTACACAAAGCATTGTATGGATTGAAACAAGCACCTATAGAATGGTATGAAATACTTCAATCCTATCTCATAAGTATTGGATTTGTAAGAACAAGTGAAAACAACAATCTGTATTTAAAAGAAGATTCTGATGATAACATTTTGATTGCTGAAATATTTGTTGATGATATCATATTTTGGGGTAATGATATGTTATGAAAATCATTTGCTAATGAAATGAGCAAAGATTTTGAGATATCAATGTTTGGGGAGATCAAATTCTTTCTTGGTCTATAGATTCTTCAATAGGATGCAAGCATATATATCACACAATCCAAATACATCAAGGAAGTGCTGAAAATATTTAAGATGGAAGACTCCAAGCTATTTGGAACATCTATGGAAAATGGATGCAAGCTAACAAAGGAAGACAAGTCAACCAAGGTAAATCAGACCCTATATAGATCTATGATTGGCAAACTCATGTATGTTGTTCATACTAGACCAGATATAGCACATGCAGTTGGAATAGTTGCAAGATTCTCTGCTAATCCCAAGGAATCACACATGACTACTGTCAAAACAATTCTAAGATATCTAAAGAATACTGAGGATTATGGTTTATGGTATAAAAGAGAAGGCAATTTTGAGCTTCAAGTCTATACAGTTGTTGATTGGGATGGAAACTTAGATGAAAAGAAGAGAATAATAGAAGGAGCATTATTTATGGGTGACAAACTTGTCACATGGATAAGTAAGAAGCAAGGATGCATCTCACAATATACTACAGAAGCAGAATATGTGGTTGCTGCTGCAAATTGCTCTAACATTGCATGGATCAAGCAATTACTGGAAGGTATGAATATGAAATTTTTTGAACAAGTGATTATCTATGGTGACAATACCAGTGCAATAAACATATCAAAGAACCCTGTCATGCATGCTAAGACTAAGCATATTGCCATAAAGTATCATTACTTAAGGGAAAAAGTACAAGAGAAAGAGGTGATACTAGAATATGTTCAATCCAAGGAGCAATTAGCAGACATATTCACAAATTCATTGCCTAAAGATACATTTGAGTACCTGACAAAGAGACTAGGGGTCTGGACCTTGCCTATTGGTCACTAAGCTGACTAGGAGGCTACATCAACCTACACATAATCAAAAGATAATGCATGTTGATGCAAGCAAAGAGATGGACTGCAAAGATACATCAGTACACAGAAAGGTACTTATCTGCACCGAACATAAGGGCTATTGTATTGTTGATGGAAAGGGAAATTCAAAAAGTATATTACAAAAAGGAGGAAGGATATATTTTGGCATTGCTATCAAAGGGAGAGAGATTATATATATATCCATATGAAATATCCATCATGATCATCCAAAGGGAGAGAAGTATCCTAAGGGAGAGATGACTCAAAGGGAGAGAGTATATCCATGATAAATATCTTTTACTATCAAAGGAAAAATAATTATCCATCAAGGAGAGGAACAGTGAAAGGGAGAGAAAACATTAAAGAAGAGATTCTACAAAAAAGGGAGATACAAAATCATAAGTTGCTACATCTATCCAGTAAAGGGAATGAAGAATGAAGAAATTAATCTGCAAGAAACAAATCTAAGCTAGAAGAGCTTACTGAGAGCCAGACATTTGTATTGATTATAGAACAATAAGTTTGGTAGATTAATGAACTACAAGTGATATATTTCATATTGTATTAGTATCAATGTAGTGTGTATGATAAAGGGGGAGATTGATGAACTATAACTGATTGAATGTTTGAAGATGTTAAGTTGATGAACACCGAGCTGCAGAAAGTTAATGTAAGACATTAAATCAGTTAATGTATTGTATTGTCATTGATGTCAACTTGATATAATCTGATTGGTTATATACATATTGTCAAAGAATTCAAAGAACCAAAGAGATAAAGGTTATGATATCAGTAATGCATAAAAGTTTAGTATACACCAAGTGACAAAAAACACTGACGGACAGTGCACCTCGACAGATAGAGAACATCAAGAGAAGAGTCACAGTGATACCTGAGCAAGATACCTGAGAAATAATTACCAAGAAGAACCAAAGTGATACTCAAGAAAAAATGAAAGTCACAGTGTTTCCTAACGGAAAGACAACCCCGACGGACAAAGATGCCTGAGGACAATTGAAGTCAAGACCGAGCAAACAAGGAGTTAAACACCGATAAGAACTAAAGTTTAGAAATGACAAAAGACTTAGCTGGTAGGAGCTGAATATAGAGTTAACTCATTGATTGCATTATTTTCATCGACCAGTTAAAAGCCAAAGATAAGCTAGTTAAAGCTAGTTTTATTCTAGATTTCAAGGAGAAATCTACGGGATAAAACTAAAGAAAGCTTTAAAGCAAGATTGGCGAGATTTGCGGATCACATCAAGAACAAGAAAGACAAGACATTAGAAATGGTGAAATCATGTTTATAAGAGAGACAAGATAATTAATTATGAATTGGGGGAAGAGAATAGAAAAGGATGTTGAAGAGAATACTGGTGAAGAAGACTTCATACAATCTTGATCAAACAAGCTGTAGAATAGAGCTAAAGATTTTTGTGGACATCGAACAACAGAGAAACAACAACATCACCAAACAGAAAGAAGTGGAGCAAAGGAACAAAAAAGAAACATTGATCAAAAATGTATTATGAGCTTATAATAGATCTGAACATCTACAAGAAAAAGTTGTATGTATGAATAGATCATATACTATTTCATTTTAACCATTGATTCATAAAATCTCTTAACAGAGTGGGATTTAACTATCCTTTATATATTGAGATACATCCCAAGGAGTATCAAAAAGTTTCTCATGAAGATAGCATAGTGAAATGCCAAATATCAAGTGACAAACTATTATATTTAAATCCTCTAACAAGGTTAGACTTAATAGTGTTTTTGTAACCTTTAATAGGGTTGGCTCTTCACCGAGCTCACTTTAGAAGAGTGAAAATTTTGGGTTACTGGTCCCAAGTGGTTTTTCCCTTAACAAGGTTTCCACGTTAAAAATCCATTGTCAAATGTGTATATGGATCATTGCTTTGATGTTTTTCTTTACACATTACTAAAACATGATTGATCGGTAAACCCTAAGTTATTTACTGTATTTCAGTAAAGGCTAGACTGCTATTCAGTAAATCTTAAGAAAAAGGATTAACAGTGAACTTTGAGTAGTAGTTATTTGATAAGATTACTTAAAGCCATACATCTTGTAGGAATGAAGATAACTAGAGGTTTATATTTGTGGTATAAAGTTTTTGGGTTGATTTATTGGAATTTTTTTTAGGCTACTGATTCACCCCCCTCCCCTCAGTTATTCTAGCATAACCTTCATAATGTCTGATCTAGTTTGTGTCAAATATAATAGTCCAAAAATAATTGATATGTATCTAGTTTGATTTGCATTAGGTGTATCATTAATCTTTGTCAATTTACAACTATTAATCATAGGAGTACCAATAGGTTTTGAATCTTCCATAACAAATTTCTTCAATAACTCTTTCACATACTTAGAATGAGAAATGAAAATACCATTATCTGTTTGTGTAATTTGCAGTCCAAGAAAGAATTTCATCTCACCAATCATAGACATCTCAAATTCCTTGTACATCTCATCAGAAAATTCTTTACTTAGCTTGTCATTTCCACAAAAAATAATATCATCCACAAAGACTTCAACAATCCAAATGTTATCATCAATAATTTTTAAGTACAAGTTACTATCATAAATACCTTTATTGAAACCAATCTTCAATAAATACTTGTCTAACCTCAGATCCCAGGCTCTAGGAGTTTTCTTTAGTCCATATAAAGCTTTCTTCAATCGGGAAACCATGCCATCTTTATCAGTCAAGGAAAATCCATCTGGTTGCTCAATGTAGACTTCTTCTTCCAACTCTCCATTAAAAAAATGCAGACTTAACATCCATCTAATATACTTTGGAATTCTTGTAAGTAGCATATGCAAGAAACATTCTAACAACTTCAAATCTAGCAACAAGAGAAAAAGTTTCGTCAAAATCAATACCTTCCATTTGAGAATATCCCTTATAAACAAGTCTGGCTTTGTTCCAAATCACTTCACCATCCTCTTTCAATTTGTTCCTAAATACCCATTTAGTACCAGTCATATTATCGTCCACATGATTAGGAAAAAGAATCCATGTCTTATTCTTCTCAATCTATGCTAATTCTTCTTCCATAGAGTTGTACTTGTTGGTTCCAAAAGAACCGGATTGGAAAGCACTAAAAGGATGCCAAGCTTTATCTTTGAACTATCAAACTGACTTGGCCAACTGATAGAATTCAACCAAGGTGTGGTTGTAATCCTTTTCTCTTTACGCTCTATAGAACCTGGGTGGGTAAACCCCTTCTCTAATATCTTTCTAAATTAGAGCTTTTATAGAAGATTTCAATCCAAATTTCTTTGACAATATTTAATTCCAAGGTGGCACTACTTAGAATGTAAGATCAAGAAATCCTTACTAATTTAATTTAATTTATACTATTTGGTTGCCCCTCCATTATACCTCTACATTAAAAAAATAAAGTAAAAGACTTATAAATTTTGGACATTCCTTACTCCTTTCAATAGGCACAAACTAGTCCCTTATCCAATTTGGCATAGAGTCAATATTTTTGAACCCTTCACGTACTTCTCTGATAGAAAATAATCCAAAGGATGAGAAATATTAATCACCCAATCCTATCAATGTGAATAAATTGAGTTCATAACATTAATCTGTCTGATTGTATTTTGAACCAATCAGATAGGAAGCAGTAGGACAACACTTCACAATTGCTTTCTATTTTTTAGATCAATGTCATAGAGTTGCAATCCACTCACACAAGTTTTAAAAGTGACAATCAATCCTTGAATTGATTATAAAAGAGGGACTGAATTCAGAAAACATATAATATCCTAATTGGACAAGAAAACATGGTATATTTTATTGATGTATAAAAAAAGTAAGTACAATCCAGAGAGTTTTCTTTCATTCAAGTCTAAATCTATATCTAAGACGGTTGTGGTTTCCCCTCTAAAATTAGGGGAAGTGACAAGATTCCAACCATCTACATTATGCAATGCTTCAAAAATAGCAAGAAACCTAATTGACGAAAAGCAAACAAAAACTTACAAACACAACCAAACAAACCAAACATAAGACAAAAAGAAGGCTACACGTAGAATAGTTTATCAACATATTTGTCCATCTTATGATCTCTCTTTAGGTTCCAAGTACTCGTTAACCTAGTCTAAAAATTGTACAAGTGAAGGCCATTGGAAGTGCAGAATGTGTATTAAGCTAAGGAAATGATCCCTCCATCTTTTCCCAGAAATATGAACTTCAAGAATCTGTCATCAAGAATGATAACTATATCGAGGAAGATATTGAATTTGTCTATAGAGAAGCTCCCATCTTCTTTCAGATGTTCAATAATCCTGGGAACCATGTTTTAATATTCAATTTTCCATTCCTCTAAGCTTTTAAAATGTCCTTCCTTATCTCCAAACTCAGGAATTGTCCATTGTTTGACAGTTATAAAAGAGGATAATTTCTCCTTAATCTTACTTTCCTCATGTGTAATGTAATCTATTTCCTCAAACAAATAATCCATAATTTACTTAGTTTCCTTGATGCTAGCAAGAGCATAAGGATCTCAATGTGTCACATCACAAATATGGGTTATCTCAAAATAATATGGTTTCTCTATCCTGGCCAGATCCTGCAATAGTCGTTTATTCTTCCTGAAACTATCAGACATTTCATTCAATGAGAAATATCCCTCATAAAGATAAAAGCATTTTCTAATCACAAGCTTCACCTGAAAAGAAAGAATCTATTCCAAAGTAGCAAATAAATGCACCGAGATCTCCTCCTTAACTTTGCTATATATTATCTCCTCTATGTCCCCCTGGGGCTTAGTATGTTGCTTGTTAGAGGGTACACTCGACGCACGTCCATGGACTACAAGGGCCCAAGACTGATTAGTTTCCTTTAATTTCTCAATCTCTCTCCCTTGTTTTGCTATAAATTTGAGGTATAACTCTATCCATGGATTCTTTCAGTTCATTTTTTTTTGTGTTTAATTTGATCCTTATTAAACTTTTTGCAGTGTACTAACTCACTTGCAGAGATAAGTGGATTTGTGTTAGCCATAGTTTGTACAATAGTTGTCACATATGTACCTTTAGAGAAGTCAATTAATTTTCACTTATAGGCTCCTTTAAAACATACCCATGTGGCCAGTGTCTCTATTTTTGGATTGTACCTAGATACAATGATCTTATCCTCAGTGTCAAACTCAACCACAAAATTAGGGCCGTCCTTCTTCTTGACTTGATCCAATAAAAAAAATTCATTTAAAGTGAGGCCAAGGACTAACAACAAATCACTATTTCTCCACATTTCTCTAGCCTCTTCCATTGTGCAATCCACATTATCCAAGTTCAATTCTCTTAAGAGTTGATTCACAACTTCTTCATGCCTAGATTCCTCTATTCCCAACAATCGAGTTCATTTCTTTTCTTCAAATTATTTCATCTTCATTTGAATCCAAAAGTCTTTAACCTCTTAGGAATGGATGAAGTCATCCTTCTCAATAAATCTGGCATAAATTGCCTCTCGATCATCTCCAATAATTGTAGGGTTATCATCCTCATGTAGCTGTGCCTTATAACCATGCAATTCATTTTGATAAACTAAAGGTGGGGAAGATGGAGCGATCTCCTCATCTTGCTTCATATCTCTCAAAGTGGTTGCAATCTCATCAGTGTCACCTCTTCCTTCTGATAGCTCACACTAGATAGGAGAAGGTTCCCTATCAATCTTGGACCTTTTTAGTTGGGGAGAATTAGAGTCTGTATTTGCAATGATCAGTTTTCTAGGCCTTTTACGAGGAGGTTTAACCTTTACATCTGATGTATGCTGACTCTTTCCCTATGGTTTATCAAAATCAGGGATACACAATTCTATTCTGAAAACTTCATTACTTTCCCCACCATGGAATTTAGGTAACCCTTTCAAGGCCTTGTCCTTTTCCATTTCGACTAGGACTTTCACTGTGTCCCATCTCTGATGAATCTCATGCATATCTCAAACATTTGTTGCAATATCTTATAGCAAATCAAGAGAATGCCTATAATCCTTGATCATAGGTCTGATATGGTTTTCAGGGTCCTAGTTCCTTGATTTCACACTATCTAAATGATAGGGTTACAAATATTCCTGTAATTATTCTAAAGTTCTAGAGCCTATAGAGAACGTTGTAAATCTGGTCACATTGGGCAAAAAGGTTCATTTCCTCCTTGGGGTGTTCACTTCCTTTTCGAACCATAAAAGTTTCCACATAAACTCTATGAATGCTATTCTTTCTGACATAAAAGGGAATGCTTGTGAGGGGCTTGCCTACATCCATACACTCAGAAAATAGTATGACTTGTGCAAATTCAATCTCCAAAATTATGTGTAAAATCCTAATCAGGTTTAGTATCTTTTGGTCTCAGAATTTCCTTGATCCTGGGAGGAATTCTTACTATACTTCCTCCTACTGCTCTGATAACCCACATCACAAACTTGTCATGGAAACTCTTATAGTCAAAATCTTTAGTGTTCTTGTCCCACACTCTGCACAAAAACAAAACTTGTATTCCTGCCCCTTGACCATCCATGGTAGTTAGGTTTAATGAATGACTGGAAATGATTCTATTTTGGAACAAAAGGAGATTACATAGTAGAGAATAATACTTGCATTTTCTATTTTCCTTCCACTCAGCTAATTCTTTATGAAGAATCCTCTTCAACTTAGAAGCAATGTAAAATTCTTGTGAAAGATGAAAATGTTATGTTTTCATGGACATGTACATGAGGTCAATTGGCATTTTTTTCTTTTGATCTTCTCCCAATATTTTTCCCAAACTGTAGTAGGTCCTCTGAAATAAATACATGAAATCATTGGCTGAGAAAGGGGCTTTACCATCCAACTGAATCAATTTATTGTCATGACCTCTAAACATGAAGAAGGCTACCTCTCTCAAACCAATACCCTTAACCATCCTTTCATAATCTACATGAAACTTCTCTCTGTCTATTTTGGTGATAGCATGAGGGCCTAAGACAAAACATTCTTGTATCATACTTTTTGAAATGATCAAGAGTGGATTTTTTTCTATTCTCCTTACCATCCTAGTCTTAGGCTTATAATGTGTTGCTAAGGTAGAAATCAATTCAACATCAATAAAAAAATTAGGGACGATTATCTTAGCCATTCTGAATATCCAAGGGTTACAAAGTGGGATTATATAATTTATTTTCCTATAAAAGGACCAAAAAAGCAACCTACCATGAGCTGGAATAACAAAGCCTCCACATCCTGACCATGCATCTGAGGACAAAACCTTGGTGCCAATGTCTTGTGACATGGGCAACATTTTCAATAATGTGCAATGAGGTGGGTGAATCACAGTATCACCTACTATCACCTATTTCTTCTTCTTAGGCATACCACAAATAAAAAGAATAGAAAGTTCAAAACAACACAGTCACTGCTTTAGGTACTTCTTCCAATTGATTAGCTCTCAAATCCCCTTTCTCTCACCAACTCTGCTATATCACCCTACACTAGCCTTCCCAAAAAAAAAAATTGTATTTCCTTAGCTAGAAGCTTCAAAACACTCACACAAGCAAAGTCACTTCACTTAATGAACCACCACCTCACCAGTTAGGAGTACTGTACTCCACCTGAGGAAGAATATATACTTTTCTATTTTGTAGAGCTTCCAAACCAACTTTCACTAAATAGCGATGAGCACTATTTTGCAACCCCTCAATATGTCTCTTAGAAAAATAGAGACAAGCTTTATTTTAACGCCTCTTTACAAGTCTTTGATCACACCACCCACAATACTATTTAAAAGAACAATATTTCAACACCCCATGAATAAATCTACAAAATTGGTCCCAACAATGGCTCTATCTGGGGATGAATTATTTCTTGAATACCTATAAGAATCCATGAAGCATCTCTGGGAAAGCAGACCTTTCTATGGCAACACGAACATAACAAAACAAAAAAATGGAGAAAAAAATAAAACTAAACTACTATACACAAGATCACACTCTTTTTATTTAAGAGAAAAAGTTTTTTAGGAACTTCCCATCCATAGGTAACTCCTGAATCTCTCCCAAAGTATTTTTCAAGTTATATGAGTGGTTTCCCCATTTTCTCATAATCACATACAAGCCATCATATAGAGTCTCAAACTTCCCATGTTTTCCCTTATCTTGATCTTTTGCATTTCATTTCAATACCCATTCTCCTTCACAAAAGACTCTATCAGTTACCTTTTTATCATGAAAATCCTTATATTGCTTCTGTATTTTTGCATTCTATTTTTGTGATTTTCTTCTACTTTTGTCCAATTCAATCAACTGTTCCAATCTATCATTCATGAAGTTTACCTCATCAATATCTTCCTCCATAAAAAATTTATAAATATGTAGCATATTATTCAATGGTAATCTTTCCCTTTTCCCATACACCAGCTCAAAGGGAGGGAAACCAATAGACTTCTTGACTGTTATCCTATCAGCCCATACTACCAATGATAATTTGGAATCTCGTGCCCTTTTTTTATTTGATAGCATCTTTTTGATGATCTTGAATATATTTTTATTTCTTGAATCAGCTTTCCCATTTCCTTTGGGATGATAGGAAGACACATAAGAAATCACAATTCCATAGTTATCAAGAAAATCCACAAACTCTTTAGATCTAAAACTCATTGCATTATCTGCAATCAATTTACAGGGAACTCCAAATTTGGTTAATATGTTATCCATCAAAAATTTTGTCACCACCTTGCTTGTGGCCTTCCTAGTAGGTATGGATCCACCCATTTAGTAAAATAGTTAGTAGCTATTAAAATCCACCTGTGTCCTCCAATTGATTTATCATGAGTTTCACCAAAAAAGTCAATGCCCCACATTTGAAAAGGATCCTCTGTTTGCAAAGGCCTGAGTTGAAGTGCTCCCTGATATTTAAATTTTCCAGAGAATGTTTGGAACGACTCACATTTTCTTACATATTCATGATAGTCATGAAATAAAGTGGGCCAATAATAACCTTCCTTCAAAATTTTGTGAGCAGTTGTCTTTTCTAAAAAGTGGCCACCACATACACCATCATGGAATTTCTTCTTAACCTCTTTAGCTCTATATTCATCTAGGAAAAAAAGTAATACCCCTTCATTATTTTTCCAATAAAGATCCCCCTCAATTAGAACATACCTGGAAGCTTACAATTCCAAGGACCTTTTATGATTATCATTTAATTCCTCTAGACATTTCATATGTTTGAGATAGTAAATAACATTTTTGTACGAAGGAAACCTTTCAATACTAGCAATTGCATATCCTAACTCCACATGATTTATCTGAGCAACGTCCAAGTTTGACTCAGCCATAAGCTTAGACAAACCCCGACCCTGAACCAATTTAGTAATCTAAATGTTGATCTTAAATTCCTAGATCTGATTTATCCACCTACATCTCCTTCCTATGACCTCAGATTGCCTGAAGATATCCTTCACTGTAGCATTTCATAAATATGTAGTCACTTCATCTCCCACTAAATAAGGTATTAAATACTTCATTGCCTAAACTAATGCATAGACTTGATTTTCATTGATATAATGTTTCAATTATGCAGCTTGTATAGTCTTACTAAAAAATGAAATGGGCGGCTCATATCCTTCATCATTCTTTTGCAACATTACTACTGCTATAGTGAGGTATGAGGTAAAAGAAAATATTTGAAAAGGTTTCAAAAAATTAGGAGACTTCAACATAGGAGATTCTTTGATTTCTCTCTTAACATTGACAAAAGAATTAATGGCTTCAGATATCCAATTCAAAAATGTTCCCCTTTTCAATATCCTAGCAATGGGTTTGACTATCTTTGGAAAGTTTGATATGAATCTCCTAATGAAATTGATCTGACTAAAAAATGACTGAATTGCCTTTACTGTCTTTGGGATATGAATCTTATCAATTGTAGCAATCCTTTCATGATCAATTCTCATTCCTTCTTTAGATACAATGTGTCCCAATAATTTTCCTTCAGTGACCCCAAAGTGGCACTTCTTAGGATTGAGAGATATCCCATATTCTAGAGTCCTAATAAAAATATGTTCCAAATGTTTGCAATGCTCCTCATCTCTCTTTGAATACGCTATGAGGTCATCTTGATAGATGACCATGAAAACATTTATCGATTCTTCAAATGAAAGATACATAGCCCTCTAAAAAGTGGCTTCTGCATTTGTCAGTCTCAATGGCATCCTTAAATAGGTGTAAGTTCCCCAAGGAGTAGTAAATGCAATTTTATATTGCTCACTCTCTTTTACTTTTACCTAATTATAACCTGAGAAACCCTTCATCATGGATTATAATTCATTTCCTGTAACTTTCTGCATCTAAGATTCCATGTTAGGCAGTGCATAATTATCTTTGAGTGATGACATATTCAAATTTATGAAATCTACACACAGTCTGATGTCACCATTCATTTTTCTAACTAGAACTAAATTTGATACCCAAGTAGAATGTCTGATAGGCTTTATAATTCCTCCATCACTGAGCTTCATTCATTCTTCCCTCATCTTGGAGACCAATTTTGGGTTGATAGGTCTCTACCTTTGCCTGAATGGCTTTTCATATGGTTTGAGTGGGATTTCATGCTGGAACAAGTCCTCTTTGTATTCCTTTAGCTCATCATATGACCAGGAAAATACATGCCTATATTTTCTTAGCAACACTATCAATTCATTTCTCACCTTTGGTGTGAGCTTCCTACCCGTGTAAACTTCCCTGGGTGCATCATTAGTCCCCAAATTAATTTTTTTGACATTTTCATCAGTAGGAGAAGTAGGCCTATTGTTTACTCTATCATCCTTATCAAAATTCCTCTCAAGAGCTACTAAACCCCTAGGAATTTTGTTGGTTTTTAGCTGCACAATGTCTTTACCAAATAGAGTCTCCTTCCCATTTTTTCTTTTTCCACAAAAGCATTGAAATCAAAAAAATTATCCTGATATTGATCTTCACACCTCAGAAATCTCAACAAGTCTACATCATCTTCAGAGACTTGCCAATTACATATATTATCAGGGACTAACAACCTTTTCTTTACTTCTACCATAGATACACCTTCTAGAGTAGCATCATTATCTTTCAGGGATACATTAGCCAAAAAGTCAGCCATGATATTTTGTGACCTGTCAACCCATTCTATTGAGAAAGCATCAAAGCATTCAATAGTATCCCATACCTCATTCCTGTATTGCTTTAATATTGCATTCATGGTACTGTATCTTGACCTCAATTGGGAGATAATCAATTCAAAATCTCTATAGGCATTGAGAAAATTTATTTCATGCTTACAAGAAATATTCATTCCCACCAAAAATGTTTCATATTCTACAACATTATTGGTATAACATAAATTTAATAGAAATCAATATTTGAATGTCTTACCAGTAGGAGAAATAAACACAACTCCTGCTATATTTCCCTCTTTACCGTATGCTCCATCAAAAAACATCTTCCAGATTTGTTGATGACCTTCTTTAGCATGAGTTTCAATAGGATCAGTGTTCCAAACCTCTGGTTTCACAACTTGCACTGTGAAATTATCCATGTCTGAATGGAAAAAGCATGTTAATTGGTTGGGATCTACCTCATCTATAATATATGAAGACCTATTTTCTCTATTTATCATTATTTGCTTCCCATTAAGAGAAATAGTAACATAGGGTAAATCAAGTTGAATGTGCCCTCTAACGAACCCAGTCCAGTGCCTAGACAAAAGCATACCATAATTTGGGGCTACTTCTATAACAGTGATGTCAGTCCTGTAGGTGGCTTTTGGACATTCAACAATCTTGCATTCAACATTTTTCATTATTTCAACTACAGGGACTGGCCTATTGTCCATAGCATAATATTTTCCATAAATAGTGTCAACATTCAAACCCACTCTTTTATGACATCACACGACATAATATTTATAGCAGCTCCCAAATCAATCATGCCATTTTTACTAGTTTATTATTGATAAGAAGAGTCATATAAAATGAGTCTACCTGGGATGGGATTTTGGTCAAAGTAGTTGCCAATATAGACTTCAGGAATTGGTTCCTCATATGTAGTTCTTTTAACATCTTTCTTCTCTTTAGGTACACTATTAATCAAATCAATTGTACTACATTTATATTGGGGAAACTTCATCATTTCTAACAATGGAACAAACACCTTCATTTTTGATAAAGCATAAGTAATATCAAAACTAGATGAATTCCAAGTTGGATTCACTACTTTAGTCTTATTTTGCACCTTGGGAAGCTTCACAAGTTTGGTCTCACATTATTCTTTTCTTCTAGGGTTTTTGAGACAGGTGCGATGTTCTCCCCAGATCTCAAAATATGCCCTTTGATAAGTACTCCTGCAGGCTCCGCTTGTTCATTATTAACTGTCTTGTTCCACAAATTGTAATTATTCATTGCCTAAGCAACTAGTGCAACAGTAAGAGCTCTCTTTTCTTCCCTAGTAGGCCTCCTTATTATGGTAGAAGCACCTTCATCATCAGAGAACTCAATTTGGTCATGGTTCTCCAATGTTCGGCTGCGGGACGCAATGCGGAAGTGTCATAAAGGCTAGGGTGTAATTTTAGGACACTGCAATAAGTAAACTAGACTACGCACAAAAAGAAATCAACATAGTACACTCAATTTAACAAGAAGAGAAAGGTGACAAAGGCACAATCTCTATACTTTATTAAGAGTAAGCATGCAAAGCTTGGAAGCCAAGTCATAGATTACAGATGCCATGGTATACATTCAAGGTTAGAAAATAATGAAAAAAACTCCTCTATAATGCAAAGAATTTACAATTGATAAAATTTCTCAATGTCTGTAGATACACATATACTTATATTATCTCTTTTTGGTTTTGTGGACACTGGGGTATATATAGATTTTTTTCCCTCTTTGGGTCGAATAAGAAGCACACCTTTTACAGTTCGGTGTGATATGAAAAATGAGGATTTCTTAGAAGCTTTTCCAAGATGACACCAATGGAAGATGCAAGCCAATTGTCGTTCCTTTCATCCTTTTACCATTTTAAGGTTGTAGTGGCCCTCCTTTTAAACTTCACCTCTACATGGTTAACATTTTTTCCTAGTTAGGAAAGACTTTTGAAGATTTTCTCCCTTCAAAGCATTTACGTAATGATAAGCGCGAGAGGAAATGGGTCCCATACTTTCCTTTTCAATAGACGTGACTGAGAGGGGCATGCATCAGCTTGACGAGTGTTCTTGGTGCCTTTTTGAAACAATTTCTCACGGGTGATGCGCATTGACGCCATGTGTTAAAGAAGATAGCGAATTTTCTATTCAACTTCACCCGCAGTGATTAGTTGGGAGACTTAGATGGGAACCGTGACCACATTGACATTTATGGGGTCGTGAATCGACTGTTGTAGAAATGGTCTACACAGTTCATATATATGCTTTCCTTTCTCCTTAATTTATTCTATGTGGTAGATCTTTATAGATCTCTCCACCAAAATAAATGGTCAAATTGTTTTTGGTGTCTTTTATCTAGATTTCATTCACATATTATGACAATAGATATATGAGATATACATTGCACTTCATATATATGTTCTTTTTTTAATACATGTTTTCCTCGCATTTCCTACATATGAATTAGACATTTAAAAAGATAAATCAAAGTGAATACAAATTAGACCACTAACTAAATTATATATAATAAAAATATAGCCCTAATTGATATTATCACATTTAGGACATTCCAATAAAATAGACATAAAACTTAATAACAAAGATTCAAACTTGACAATATCACATTCTTTTTCACCCAATTTCACATCACTTAACAAATATACAAATTTCACCCTCACACATACTTATAGGTACACCTAACTTGATATCATTCCTAATTTTTTCTCAATTTCCATTAGACCAAAGAACTTTTTTAGTTATGGACTCCAATGGCAAATGAAATACTGAAAAAGCACTTTATGTGGGGAAATGGAATAAATTTGAGGGCCCTAACTAAAGTGCTGAAATCTCTAAAGCGAGAGAATAACTTAGTGCAAAAGATAATTAAGTTGCCTTTTATTCTAAAACAACAGTAGTTACATAAATCAATTGTCAAAGGAAGGAACACAGAAATTTCGTATACAGCACAAAAAGAAAAAGAAAAAGAAAAAGTGGAAAAGAATAGTCGGATTATTACGAGACAAATATTCCACGAAGCCACGATATCAACTCGGTCTGCCACGAATATTCACACGTGCTTTGCCGGCGAGTAAAGGCAAAATGAGAATACATCTTGTTTACAACGCTAAGTAAAGAATAGTGGAATAAATTTGTGAAGCTTTATAAATTTCTACTGCTTTTCCAAGACAAGGTCATCAGTTCGAATCGCAACAGAGGTTCTACTGCTTTGCCAATACAAGGTCATCAGTTCGAATCGCAAGCAGAGGTTTGTTGCAGAAATATTTTCTAGCTCAAGTTTGAGAGACTTCGAAAGAGATATTTGTTCAGTATGTCGGACCCTAAATATTCATATCCTTATCCAGCACAAGGTACACAATGAAATACCGATCATTTAAATCTCAAATCTGCTGAGAAACTGTGTTTTTGATATAAAATCCTTCATATACCGATCATTCAAATCTCAGATCTTCAGGATAACTGTGTTTATTACATAAAATTCTTTATTTTGTTTGTGTGCGCGTATTTGCAGGGTACCCGCAGCAGGGGTACTATCAACCGCAGCCGCCTGTAATGGCGCCGCCACAGTATTCGCAGGCTCCGCCTAGAAAGGACCCAGGGTTTCTTGAAGGCTGGTATGAAAATATTCAATTTTCATTTCAATCTTGTTTGAAGATTATTTGTACGGAAACTAGGGTTTGATAGATGCTGAAAATTTGCTATCTTTAAAAAATAATTGCAGTATGGCTGCTCTGTGTTGCTGCTGCCTACTGGACGAGTGCTGCTGTGATCCCACTGTCATATTTAGTTAGCGCTTGAAGAACTTCATCTCAAATTTATTCGTTCTTCCACAGGGAAAGACGAATTTTGAAACAAAAACTCCAGCATCTGGAAAACAATTCCTCTATAAAGTATATTAATTTGATTGGTTGAGTGAACTGTAATAGTAGAAGAGAGATATTTATATAGGTCTTGCTTTTGGGGTTCTGAGATGAATAGTGGAGGAGAAATGATTTAGTTTTTGTGTGGTAATTCGTCTTGGTATTGTAAGGAGAAATAATGTACTTGTGTGTTATAATCATGCTTGAACATGTGTTGTAGGGATTTGTTTATTCCCCCAATAGGGAATACAATGAACAGTTTCTGATATATTGTGAATTAACGCTGTTACTTATATTTATGAATGAATTAATGCTGAGTTTTATTGATAATATTCATAATTATATATCTAAATTTTATTTTCATGCCTCTTTTATGGAAATTAATTAAATGTTTAAAAATAAGTGTATTTTGTAATTTCAGTAGAAAATTTGAATTCAATACTATTTAGCTGATGACAATGTAGATTTTGTGGTAAACCAAAGTGTCCTTAAAATTTTTATTGACCATTTTAATTTATGTATTTCACAATATTCATAAAACCAAGTGCCCTTTGGATCTTAAAACCAAGTGCCCTTTAGATTTTTATTGATCATTTTAATCTATTTAATAACAATACTCATTAAACCAAGTTCTTTAGATTTTTATTGATCATTTTAATCTATTTAATAAAAATGCTCATAAAACTAGGTGCCCTTTAGATTTTTATTGATTTTTTTTAATCTATGTAATAACAACACTTTTGCTCTTTCAAAACCAAGTGCCCTTTAGATTTTTATTGATCATTTTAATCTATTTAATAAAAATGCTTATAAAATTATGCGCACTTTAGATTTTTATTGATTTTTTTAGTCTATGTAATGGCAACACTCATAAAACTAGGTGCACTTTAGATTTTTATTGAATTTTTAATCTATGTAATGACAATACTCATAAAACTAGGTGCACTTTAGATTTTTATTGATTTTTTTAATCTATGTAACGACAACACTCTTGCTCTTTTAATTTATTGGTATTTTAAATCCATGTAATAACAAATTTGTATTGTTAATAACAAAAAAAAATAATAAACAACAAATTTTCCTTAATTTAAATTAATATTAAAATTATTCATAATAATATTAGTAGAATTAGTTATATTCTCTTTTCCATATTTATATACAAATATTTTTTTAATAAATCTATAAAAAAAGTATGAAATATATCAAATTTTTTTTCTTATTAATATTTTCTTTTTCATATTTATATGTACACACAATTATTCTTTTAATAAATCTATTTAAAATGTATGGAATGTATTAGAATTATTAAAAAAAAGATTAGTTTTTGTAACGGTCAGATGGCTTTGGGCGATCACTCGTTAGGGTTTCGACGGAACAATGGTAGAAGGTAGAGAATGGCTAGGAAGCGTCCCTCTTGGCACGGTTTGGGAGGATCAAACCTTTTGTTTTCTGAAACGGTTGTCGGAAAAGAAGCCTCAGGGAAAGGTGCATGTTAGAGGTCAAGCTTGAGTGGAGTTACAGAGAGGGAAGTTTGTTCCCTCGAAGCCTTTTAAGGACATTGAGAAGAAGTTTTGGAGGGTGAAAGAGCAAAGTAAAGTTGGGGCGAAGAACCCAAAACCGAACATCACATCTCTTTCTATGCATATTGAAAATAAGGAATGGAAGGAGGCAATTTCATCGATGAAGGCAAGGTCTTTTTTCATGAAATGGTTTGGAGAGTGGCCGAATTACTCGAGGGTAAGAAAATGGTGCAGTGGCCAATGGGTTAAGGACTACACTCTCAACACTCTTTCAAATGGTTTTTATCTTGTTATTTGTCCAAACCCAACTGATAATCGACAAATTTTAAATGGTGGACCATATTTGATGAGGGGTTTGGGGTTTTTCCTTAAGGATTGGTCTCCAAATTTTGATCCCATTAAAGCCTAGTTGGAAGAATTCCCTTTGTGGTTCATGCTCTACAACATTCAAAGTGAATATAGATGCCTAGAAACTTTAAGGCTCATTGGGAATAAGTTTGGAAAGTTTATTTATGAAGATGAAGCAGTGGAAAAAGAGGATTTCAAAAAGAGGATTTTAGTATCTACTCTAGAATAAGAATATGTGTTCTTTTGAGGTCTCTTCCACCTCCTCCTTCGATGATCGATATCATTTCCCCATAGGGAATATGAATTCAAAAAGTTGAAACAGAATTAGTAGTGGAGAATTGCAAGAAGTGCTAAAGTTTCAAACACATTATAGAAGATTGTCTGGTGAATGAGAAGGGTAGAGGATTATAACTCAGTAAAATGACTGAGAAGCTTGTCAAGTTGTTAGAAGAGCATGAGTGCTCTAGAGAGAATACAAGTGAGGAGGAGTTGGGCAGTCGCCCAAATCTTGAAGTTATTGACTCTATTTTGGGGATGGAAGGGAATAGTGCCACACCCTTTTGTTATAGAGCACTCTCTATTTTTAGTCCTTTAAGGGTTGCTCATGTGATAGATCCAGATAGAGATTGTGATCCCTTATTAATGCCTATGGTTGAGATGAGAGACATGGAAGGTTTGGGGTTGAGTTCAAATGCGAGAAGGAATAAGGATTTAGTGTCTAGTGGAGGAGTGCTTCAACATGGGATTTCTATTGTGGAGCCGTTTAAGGATCATGCTCCAAAGCCTGGCATGGATTTGGAGATTCCCCTTGAAGAGCGTCAAGTGGGGATTTTTGAGGAAAATGGAGTGGAAAGGTTTGAAAGAGTTGACCTTCACAATAGGACTAGTATGGATTTTTCCCCTGTTGAAGATAAGACAAATTTCAAAGACATTCAAATTTCACCAATTCAAAATCTGGATAAATATTTTGAGGAGGCAGGAATGGGAGTTAATCAATCTAGTGATGAAGATGATAGTTTCTCATGCGAAGAAGAGGATTATAATATGGAAAACTTAGGCATGAATTCTTCTTTAAGCAAAGTCTAGGTTTATCGACGACCTTATCGAAAAAAGTGAAAGTTGGGGAAAAGAAGAGAAGGGGAGCAAAAATATCAAGAAAATTGCTTAAAATGGGTGGATGTGCTACGAGTCGGGGAAAATTGAGATCGGGAAAAGGATATGCATTTTCCCGAAAAGGATGAAGGCCCTTTCTTGGAATGTCAGGGGCTGCAACACCTCTAACAAATTGTGGTTGATCAAGCGTGACCAGATTTTTTCGTTACACAAATCTTAGCTTAAAGACCAAGATTTTTCTTTTTATATCAGTCTAAGATGATGGAGGTGTTCCATGGTTGATGCTTTAGGTGCATCAGGAGGGTTATTTTTACTATGGGATGATTCAAAGGTTGATGTTAGTGTGGCTCAATAGGGAAGCAACTTGTAGGGGCTCAGGTTTTTTCTAAACCCCTTAGTTTGTTATTCTTCATAATTAATGTTTATGGCCCTAATATTGTGCAAAGAAATAAGGCTCTAGGGAGGGAGATTTCAACTTTTCTTAACTCAGAGAGTGTTTCTCTATGTTTGTTGGGTGCAGATTTTAATGCTATTCTCCACCTTGGTGATAAAAAAGGGGGTTTAGATTGGGGAAGCTAGACCTAACATGACTTTAGCAAATTTGTGACTAAATGTGGGTTGATTGAAGTAAATTTTCTAAGACAAGATTTTACTTGGACTAATAGAAGAAGTCATTTTTTAAGCATTGTTGAGAAATTTGATTTCTTTTTTTCTGGCAGGGGATTGGACCTTGACACAATGGACATATGAAGCTAAGATCCTCCCTTTTACAATTTCATACCATTATCCAATTTGTAATTTCTATTAGGCAAATGTGGTGCTGGTGAGATGTCCTTTTAAGTTTGAGAAAATATGTCTTAGGACTGAATGATGATGGAAATATGATAGAAAAGAGTGAATCAATTGTCTCCAAAACTCCACAATTTAAACAAAACTTTAACCTTAACTTAAGATATGATAAATAAACAATGAAGCGCAAATCCAAAACACATCAAAAACACATTACACTGAGATTTTTATTGCACAGAAACTCGGTCAAGGGAAAAACCATGGTGGGGATGAGCCCACAAGATGATGTACTTTGTTAAAAGTAATATACCCTGTTAGGAGTATTACAATGGAAATGCACATACATTCAGGCACACTACTTAGAGCTCACTTCTCAAAATACAAAAAGGCTTACTTCCCTAGGAAGGCTCACTGCCTTACAAATATATGGACAAAAATATGAACTATACATTAGCATCTTCAACATGCTTGGATAAGTTCCATTGAAGTAAAACTTTCTTTTCGACACCAAATTTCTACCTTCAAAAGATATAATAAATATTTGCACATCTCCGTCTCATCTACTCATTCACACACTCTCACATATAATCCAAAAATGAATACAATTGCATTTATACAAATCATCAACCTTGAAATAATCAACAAGCTTGGCCAAACATTTAAATATAATCTCTCTCAATTACACTATCAAATGTGAACCAATGAATGTCATCTACGACATAACACAAATTAATAACACCATCCTCGATCATGCTAAGCATTCAATAATCATGCCTTGAACATACATAACACTCTAGAACACCAAGTCAACCAAGAACATGAAGAACATGAACTCACAAACCAAAAATCACCAAATATGATCACCTCGATCAATGCAAACCAACAAAATAATAAGAGAATGATCTAGAAATATCCACAAGCATCATGAAATGTCACAACAATGTCCACATCAATACAAATTATTGGAATCATCAGCATCGTCATTTCAAACCTCAAGAATACCATTAGTAACCTCTATCAAACAAGAAAAATAGCTTGTAGGCCTCCAAATCATGAACCAATTGAGCCGAGGACACAAATCAATGTCCCAAACACACTACACAAATCCACATATGAAATTATTGTAATGCAGAGCACTATAGATCCAAATTTTCACACTATCACCACTAAACATCCAAAATACCAGTCTCAACATAGAAACCAAAAAATTACTCAAATCATCATGCACACCTTTGAAAGTTGAACCGGATCAACTACAAGCATCCCTCTACACAACACATGCATCTATAGATTCTGATCTTCAACACATTATTAATACCAAACCAAATAACTCTTTGAACATCACAGGAACATTGTCTCAAACTAAGAAATATATTGACATCAATGACAACACATATATGCATATTATTCCAACAATCTCCTGATTTGGCATTGATGGAAACATATGATGTGAAAAAAATTGATGTCAAAGAAATCATCAATCTCTCCTCCATACATTACTATGAATTTATCTCGCATAAGTTTTTCACATGAATATCTCTCCCCCTTTGACATCAATGAAAAAGGTACATATATGCACTTAACCATAGAGGCCAAAAATCTTAACACCTGACTCACAAAAATCAATACTAACTACTCCCCCTGAGTAGTAGCCACCAAACATCAATCTAGGTCACAATATATCTTGGTGAAATAGACTAGAATGATGCAAAACAATGCATCTTAGTTCTAATCAGGAGGGGAAATCACCCCTAGCTTAGCTCTAAGATACTCAAAAGTCTCCTTAGGAAAATGCTTCATGAAAATATCTTCTATCTATTCCTTTGTAGGAACATATTCCAATCTGACTTCCTTCTCGTCTACCTTCTCTCTAAAAAATGGAAACTTAATAGATATATAATTTGTATTTGAATGTAATGCTAGATTCTTAGAAATGTTTATAGCACTTGAATTGTCACAATATATAGAAATTGGCTCAACAAACTCTACTTTGATATCTTTTAACATCTACTCCATCCATACCACTTGAGTATAATTGATTGCAACATGTATTCTTCCTCTATAGTAGATTGTAAAATACAATTTTTCCTTTTACTCAACCATGAAACCAATCTCTTACCCAAGAAAAATACAACATCACTAGTACTCTTTCTGTCATCTTCATTTTCTACCCAACTAGCATCAGTAAAAGCACTCAAGGTAAAATCATCATCTTTAGGATACCATAGACCATAATCAACTATCCTTTTCAAATACCTTAATATTATTTTAACAACAACATGAGATTCCTTAGGATCTACTTGAAATCTAGAAATAATACACACATCACTCATAATATCGGGTCTAGTTTGAGTCAAATATAGCAATATGTAGACTCCTGCTACATCTCCTTAAACACTTCCCATGTTTTCCTTCGGTATTTGATCACGCGGAGCGGTTTACAACCTTCAAAGTCCTGACGCTGGATGACACGGGTCAGCCTATTAGAGTTTGTAATCACTCTACCAGGAATGCACCTTTCCAATTTTTTGATAGCTTTCCATGTGTCCCTTGGATAACCTTACTTCAACAGGGCCCACAATTGCATTTTCAGGGAATATTCTTTCCTGGAGGGAACTCCACAACTAACATCTTTCTAGATTGTTGTTCTATTTTTGATGCATAGATTCCCCCATGCAATCATGACATCTCTTATTAGGCCATCATGGTCTTTTGGTTGAGTCCAAATGGTAGGCATGTTGTGATAAACCAATAGGATTCAAGAATATTTTTGTAGCATAGGGAATTGAGTGATCCATGGTAGATTCTGTGGCATGCCAATCGATTGTAACATAAATCTAATCATTCTGAGATCATCTTGACCGAGGGTTTTGTTTATAAAGCCCCAAAAATTTCTAAGTTAACTAGGTTGGAAAATATTAGATTCTAGTTCAATGGGCGAAGAAATCAATTGTATCATTTGCAGAGGTTTTTCCTTTTCTAAGAACAAGACCCTATGGCCTTTCATTCAGGGGTGCATATGGTAACATATATATTTTTTGGGCATTCTCTCTCTTTCCTTGGCATGTTTTCTCTTAATAAATCATGGGGGATTTGTATTTGATGCCTTTTATTTTTTGTTAATCAATGTGTCATGTATTGAACTGTCGTAGGTGTGGTCCAATATTTTTATGTTTTCTGTAGTGTACCTTCTAGAAGACAAAATTTTATGGAAATGCGGTCTTATCTTTTGATCCTTATTCAAACTATTTTTTTCGGCCTCAACAAAGTGTCAAATACTGGTCCCTTGTTGAGTAGAATTGCACTTTCTTTAGGAGTGATGTGCCTTAATTTGGAACCTTATAGATGCCTCCCACAACAGGATATGAATGTGTGAACCCTATGTTCGATGACATTGGATTCTTGTTCTCCTGTCAACAATAAAGAGAATCTGGTGCATCATTTTGTGAGTGAGTGACGACATAGAAATATTCCCAGAGAAGGCTAAACCACTGCAAATACCACTTGAAAAATTCTTAGCCCACCCAAAAAATCTTTAATTCGGAACTTCACCTCGCCTTATCTTTAGGTTGTTTGATTAAAGGTGGTTCTCCTCCCTTTTCCCCAAACACCAACCATGAAGATACAAATTTTAAAATCTTGAAGGTTGTGTTACAGGGCGCACCCTGTTCCACCCCTACAAAACTTCTAAAATTGCCCCTTGATCTTTGATGCACGTTGTAAGTCAAGGGATCAACAATTTTTCCTAGCACGCCTGGTGGGATAGAGATAAACGCATCTACTAGAGTTAGTGCATGATTTAGTCTATTTTTAATGGGAATGCAACAAGAAAGTGCACAAAAAAGTAGAAGTTGAGGTCTAGTTAGAACATGGACCCAAATTACTAAATTTTTTCTAATTCGGTTTCTCCTCAACCTTATCATGTGCAGATCTAGTTTCTAGTGCTTAGGAGATGTTGTTCAATCTTCAGTGCGAGATGAGGATCATTGAGCTTGAAAAGAAGAAGAGTATCCTATGGTATTCCTTGGCCATGGTGGAGACCTTTTCTGAGGAACCGTATTTGGTGGAAGATCCTGTTATGGAGGACCGTGTCATATATGAAGAGGTTCCATAAGTTTCATGTCCAATATTAGAGGAACCTGTTTGGAGTGATTTTTTGGAGTTCTCTTTTTAGTATCTGATGTCGAACATGATTTCACTATTCAAAGTTTGTCCAATGGTTTGAAAATAAAAATATAATGAACAAGATCAGAAATACCCACAACTAACACATTCAAACGAAGAAGATGACCTTCCATTGCTACATTTTGAGGCTAACGGTCTGAGTATTCTCTTTTCTGAGCTCCCCTATTTTGTCCAGGATGACAATATTCATATTCTAAAAGTCTCAGAAGTCGCGGAGGCTCCTTTAGAGGAAGTATCACCATGGGAATCTCCCCTTGAGCCCCTTAGCGAGAAAAGAGAAGAAGATAACAATGGTATATGATTCTAGGATGAGATGGAAGCCTTTTGTGCTTCACTCGATGAATGTAATCCAATTGTTCCAACAAAGTCATTAACTGCATCCTAGGAGGTAGAACCACTAGTTACCCATCCCTAGGAACACATCAATGCATCTCCCACTATAACTCGTTTGACAAGGGTCTGCGGGTTCCCAATCTAGTATCATTTGGAACCATTTTATTTTCAATCTATTGAAGTCATGGTCATGTCAGACAATGAAGACAATCTTGTCAAATATTTTGAGACATCGTCTCTTGTGATGTCAGAGGAAGTACCCAAGTTGAGTCATAATATTTTCACCTCGAACATATCACACCCAACAAGGATAATACCAATGTTACCTTTCTTTTTCCAGAATTTGTTAGAGCCATTTATTGCAAAGAAAAAGGTAACCCGCAAAGGTGCCTAGCTCCTAAGCCCAATAAATGGCTTCTTGTAAAAAGCTTAGGTTGTTAGTTAGTGTAAATAGTTAGGTTTTTTTTTTTGGTGTCTTCCTTTTGAATAAGCACTATTGTGCAAGGTGACACACTTCTGATGTCCAGTGTATAGTCATTAGTCCCTTGTTAGTTGTAAAAGATATTTCATGATTATTACCGTCATTCGTCAAATTCCCAAATTTTATGTGGTGATTTTATTTTATGTTGCACTAATTATTTTTGTTTGTTTAGAGAAAGCATGCCAATGTAGAAGGGTTTTCCCATTTTTTTGTGTGTGTTCTGATCATAAAGGTATCCTCTATCTCATCATATTTATGTATACGATGATGAGGTCCTGTGTTATGATATTTCAATTCTTTACAACAAAACATTAAAGGTTCATTTTAAGATTTAAATAATTGAGTACTTCAAAGTAATAAATGACAAGAAAATTGCATGTGGACACTGAGATAAGGTGAGAAATTCATATGTTATATTTATTTTTGGTATCTATGCACATTTAAAATGTTGCAAAATAAAACAAGATTTTTGTCGTCATTTACATTTTACATATCATAACGTTTATTTTGAAAGAAAAATATTTTTCTTAAGGCACGAGTCAAGCATCTTCAGAACTATGGTTGTCATCTCATGAGTCATCTTCTCCTTCCCTCACATTTCCTTCTGAGTCAGAAGGTTGTCTTTCACTTGAATCAATGGGAAAACCCCAGGCTTGATCAAACAAAATCCTCAAGTAGAATTATTCTATCTCCTCCTTGGCCATTTCTTCAATGGGGTCTTGATATTTCTTCAAAAATTTGATCCCATGCCATGCATAGAAACGATGGATGTCGAGAGGCCAGTAGCAGAAATTAATAACTAAAGGAACAAATGATGCATCCAGTCCTGTCTCGAGATAAATATTCAAGTTAGTTGCTAGTGGCAAATCAACGCCATCTCGAGCCACAACAAGAACATCCTCGAGGCCCCCACAATGAATTCTACCTAACATAACCACTACAAGAAACACTATCACATTCTCAAACTCTCCCAGGTCTAGCAGAGAGCCTACAAACCTAGATGAAATGTATGTGCTTAGCTGATAGCGGTCCTCACTATGCAGAAAATCTTCACCTATAGTAACTGTTGAGAAAATCTTTACCTATTGATGACATTCTCCAACAACTTGTTCCTGAAGTAAAACTTGAAGCAAATGCTACAGTTAAGGAACAAATTGTTGTTCTTACCAATGCCATCACAGAGCAAACTATAGATGTAGAGCAAGCGATGGAAGAACAAGCAGAGAATAAATATGAATTCAAGTTAATTGATAAAATTAGCCAAGAAGTGGCATTGAACAAGGTAAAGCTCTCTAAACTAACTGATGAATTAGAGCCATTGATTGCTGAAGAAATCACCTTAGTTCAAAAGATGTGCACACTTGAGAAATTTTCAAAGGAAAATAGTGACAAACTAGCAGAGATAGATCATAATGTCACTACTAGTGCACAAAGCCTAACCTCACATGCCGAAAGTATAAAGGCACATCATGACATGGTCATAGAGGTGAACAGGCTAAGATGAGAAATATGGGATGTTGAAACACAACTCAGAGGTGAGATTACCGAACTACAGGCACATATCCTACCTAATATTACCATTTTACAACAACATATTTCTGATGCAAGAAATCTTATTGCAACCCTCGAGATGTCTATAGTAGACAACATCTATGATATACATGTAAGGATTTCACTGGAGCACATGGCTTTAGAAATTCTGAAGGAGAAATGGGAAAAGATGATGGAGGAGATCAAGTCCTTACATTCCCACCTTTTTGACAAGCTGTAAGTACCTTTGCCTTTAGAATCAAAAAAGGAGGAAAGGAAATGTATATAGTTATGTACAATATATATCAAAAAAGAGGAAAAGAAAAGTACATGAGGATATGTATATATGCTTACACATATCGGCATATACAAAGGGGGAGTCATTCAAATGACTAAGGAAGAAGTATACACATGTGTACATACTAAATACACTCAGTATGTTGCACATTTCATGTTTTTGATACTAATGTCAAAGGGGGAGATTGATGACATTATTTTTCCATTAGTACACTTAGTGAAAAACATTGAAAGAGATTATCGGTAGACTACAGAGATCGCCAGCGGACTACAAGTATTACTAGCAAACAATGAGCATACCCGATAGAACACAAAGGTCATGAAAAATGCTAAGTATGGAATTGACAAGCATCACCGGCGACACAGTTTTGAGAACAAAACTGACAGAATAGAAAAGGCATACCCGATGACCAGTTCAAGAAAGGAACACCGACGACCAGGAAAACCGACCGTCAGAACCGAAAGTCAGTTAAAGAACCCGCAAAAAGTGGATCTGATTTTTACACGACGGATAAAGCAATGTAATTCTATTTATAGAGTTTTAATTTATTTTAAATCATAACTTGAGGGTCAAGCAAGCTTTATATAAATGTTTTAAAGCATCCTAATGGATCTAAAACATATCTAACTAAAGATCAAGGTCAAGTTGTAAACCTTTGATCTAGAGTTAACTTGCGATGCATGAATCAAGAATTGAGCCTAAACTAGTATAAATAGATGTTCAAACTCAATTGTGAAGAATGAATTCATTGTTGTTGATAGCCATGAAGAGCATCTAAGGAGCAGAAGGCAGAATTCATGCAAAGTTCAGAAATAGATCATATCAGTTGTCAAGAACACACAGAGGCTACCGACGAGTAGATAAAGGTATTATTCAATCATGGAAGGATGATTACTTATATGTATGAAGCTT
>MU223501.1:1521402-1573128 GCA_018584345.1 Thuja plicata
AAGCTTTATGTAAATGTTTTAAAGCATCCTAATGGATCTAAAACATATCTAACTAAAGATCAAGGTCAAGTTGTAAACCTTGGATCTAGAGTTAACTTGCAATGCATGAATCAAGAATTGAGCCTAAACTAGTATAAATAGATGTTCAAACTCAATTGTGAAGAATGAATTCATTATTGTTGATAGCCATGAAGAGCATCTAAGGAGCAGAAGTTAGAATTCATGCAAAGTTTAGAAATAGATCATATCGGTTGTCAAGAACACATAGAGGCTACCGACGAGAAGATAAAGGTATTATTCAATCATGGAAGGATGATTACTTATATGTATGAAGCTTAATTGGATCTGCTATTAGTAATTAGAGATTGCATACATCATCAGATCAAAGACTTATGTAGTTTCATTCTAACAAGTGCATCACATCTAAAATCCTTTTGTAGAAGGTGGACTTAACAGTTCTTTACAAATCTCTTAACAGTGTTGCTAAAGCTTCAAATGAAGTAGATCTTAACAAGTCTCCACTGTAATACTCCTAACAGGGTAGGTCATCAAAAGTGACCAATTGTAAGCCTTAACTAGACCCTTCTTATCTGCAAATAGTGAAGTCTTGTGGGTAACAATCCCCACCGCTAAGATCCTGGGGTTTCTTCTTGATTCTTTCACGGGGGAGTCTTTGAATCTGTTTATATTAATAAAATATGGTGGTATCCCACTTTGGCTTAAAAAAAAAAACAATCCCCACCGCAGTTTTTACTTCCTAACAGGAGTTTTTTGCGATATCATATCTTGTGTTATGTGTTATCTATTTTCTTGAATGTTTCTGTTATGGTTACATACTAAAAGAACTTATGATATGATTGCATATACATAAAGAAAGATGAACCGTTAGATATGATAATTTACAAACTGATGATTAAGGGTTAATGGGCTAACCAAGAAAAGTTTTAGAGGTACTAATTCACCCCTCCCCTCTCAGTACATCATTCCAATATAATTCCAATGCTCACTATGCAAAAAATCTTCACCTATAGTAACGGTTGAGCAACATTTTTACAGGATGTAATATAGGAATGAGTGATACAAATTCCCCTCTTGAAAGAGTAACAAAGTTATGCTCAAGTTTCTTACTGGTCGTGGTACAACCGTGTGGAGACTCAATTGAAGATAAATGCGAATGTTCACAAGGAGGCCTTTGCTGGTTCAATTTAAATCAGGTTGGAACAATAGATTTTCAAACACTTTTCTTTTAAAACTTTTATGATTTTCCAAATACTTACAATTTTTAACAATGCAATTTAAACCAAAATTTAATATGAGTTCTATACTTAGCCAAATTTCCAAAAAATATCAAAAGAATGAGAGTAACGAGAGATTTAAAGAAAATTAATGAAATAAAAATCCTAAGAGACATCAATCATGAATGAACGAATATCGCAAATTAAGTATCAGAGAGATGGAAAACCCACAATTCATTTTGGGTGGATGCAAATTTTAATGGAATTTTAGTGAGAATTGAAGATATCTCAAAATTTATCAAATTATGAAGCTACCTAGATGTACACACGCACGAGACAAATTTATCCTCAACAAAAAATTAATAATCTCTCCAAATATTCACTACAACAAGTAGATTCATGAACAATTAACACCAAACTATTAATTCAAGGCAGAAGCAATCACAAAGGAAACACATTTGGTTCTTGAAATTATGAAAATAAATTCTTAGAATTTCACATAGATGGAAAATTTTCACACCATGAATGCAACACCAAAATGCATGAAGTTTCTATTACAAAAGATCTGACCCTACTTACATTCTAGAGAAGAGTTTATATAGATATTACATCCATCAATTATGAATCCCGTAACTAGGGTTTCCATCCACGCAAAAATGATGAATTAAAAATAAAACTAAATTTTAACTAAAACCAAATACTCCTAAAACTTTAGTTACTATGATGACATGGATTTTTCATTCATTATTACATCCAAAATCATGCAAAAATGAGCTCCAATTACATTTGTATTTATAGAGAAAGACTACAGTTCCACCTCTTTTTGCATGAAACGCCTTCAGATTGGGCCCAAACTTTGATCTTAACATTTGAAATTGATGGAGGAAGGTTTTGATGTGTCATACAACTAATTGAGAACTCTCTAAAAGAAGAAAAACTGACCCATACTATGTGATCTATAGTCCCAAAAAACTAACTTTTTTCTCAAAAATGTAATTTTATACATATTCAGGGTTGCAATGACTTTGAAGCTTGAATGCCTAGCTACCTTTGGAGATTATTGAAGACCAAAATACTAATGAACATATATGAAATCAACACTTAGTATTGAGGGATAACGTCCGAATGAGTTTCTCAAAATCTTTCAATAACTTCATCAATTTCACCAAAATCGAGAAGTTTCATGAGCTTTAAACGAACTTGCTGCCTCTTCCAGAGAGACATAATCTGAGAACAAAACCTTTTTATCTCTTCTACATGATTCATTATCTCCCTCATACCTTCCTTTACATAGAACATTTGTTTCATATCATGTTCTATGTTTATCGCTGTCACAATCCCCATGAATTGTTGAACAATATTCTTTGTGGAGTATAAATTTTTCTTGGTCCTCATCTTGATATGTTTACAAATCAATTCCATCAAAAAAAAATTATATCTCTTGTACCCATGCAAATTTTCCTTTCTTTTCTTATCAATCTTTGCAAGCCTCTCGTGGTAGTCCTTGATGGAAAAAATGATGACACTTATCCACATGTAAAACTTATCCAATTCTGAGCCTTCATATATCTTTACCAAAACTTGAAAACCTTGTTTCCTGATTTTCTTCAAGTCCTTCAATGCTTCTTACCATAAATTTATACAATTTTGAATACCATGTTTACCATCTATAAAATCTATGAGTTGAGTTAGTTCTGTGACTATTATTTTGAAATGCCTTAGAATAATTTGAATTGTCTCGGTGCCAAACCTTTCAAACTCTACCTTCCAATAAACAAAAACCTTTACAAAAGAATTAGGAATTCCTGATGACTAGGAATTCTCTCTTTTTTGGTGTCTCCTGCAATGATGACTCATGATTATTTTGGTCAATGGGACCAATTACTTGAGAAATATAGATCTTAAGGACTTTATTTTGTTGACATAGACCCTGAATCTCAGCCTCATCTTCTTACAAATATGTAAACAAGTAGCTAACTTATAGTTCTACTAATTCCTTACCACCTTCCCTTGTTGGTTCTCCCAAATCCACCTCCTCAATTACATAGGAATCAGGTGTGAATTCATCTATACTGACATTTGAGGGATGTACTACCACTTGAGACTTCCATTTTCCACTCATGTCTCTAGTTACATATGACATCCTTTGTGCTTTCTAGGAGGGCTCTCTGGTATGGAATGCTTGACCTGAATGAGATAGGTCAACATCCTCCACTTCTGTATATGTCCTCTTCCTAGGTTGGACTACCCTAGCATGTGAAGTGGGGTTAGAGGAAGCTGTTAGTGGTTCATATCGAGCCACAATTATCATTAAAGTCCCAATATTTTTCCCTTCATCTTCTTCCTCTTCTTGACATCCTTCCTCATCTTCATGTTCTTCCTTCTCGAGAGTTTTCTCCTTTTCCTTAGAATATGAAAGTTCTGCAAGATCTTCCCACAACCCACTCACTGGGTTCTCTTTCTATTTTGGCACTTTCTCTACTTGTTGCTATTGTTTCTTCTCATCTTCTCCTTGAATTTCCCTAACCCGTGAGTGTAGTGGAGGAAAATGAGGCCATACTTGTGGTTTCTCTTCAACCCATGTTGATTCATCACCCTTAGGCTCCTTAGTTTGCATCCATATATCAATTTATCCTTCTTCTTGTTGGAACTCCAAAAGTTCGGGTACATTTTGGAGTGACTATACTGAAAATTTCTCTAAGTGTAAGTTGCTTCCCTAAAAAAATTTTGTGAGAAGCCAAGTTTGGATGCAAATACCAAGTGACCTGATGTTTTTCATGAGATACCACTTGGAGAGTGTGTTTAGCACCTTTCATTTGGAAAATTTAATGAGTTTCAACTATTTTTTTTCAGTTTTGATGTGTTTTAAAGTTGTCATTTGGAGGTGGTTACACAGATCTGCACTTTGCAGTTATTCAGATTTTCCTAAGTGACCCACTTCAGAAGCTTGTATCTAATGTCTGGTTGTTAGTCAAGACATAAGGGTTTTTGCATTTTTTTAGGCATGGAAATGAGTCTCAATCCCCTTTTTAAGACCCCTATGAGCTCATTTGATAACGTTTCTTAAGCCACTCCATTTGCATTTTATTCTGGTTTACCAAGTGTGAAAATGCAGATTTCTAAGTGCCTTACTTTGAGGTCCCACCATTTGTGCCCAATTCAAGATATTGAAGAAGTGATTGTTCCCATGCATTGAAAACTTGGAAGTGTACTTCCTTGGATATTTATAGACTATGGTCAATTCATTTGACCAATTTTCCCAACCCTTTCCAAATCCAGTTTCTACATTTTCATTATGTTTTGAGTTTACAAAGTTGTTAAATGGGTGACTTTGAGGAGTAGTGCCGATTGATCATTAGATCATCAGGTAAATTTAATTGAGGATTTATTTTCCTTGTATGAAAATGAAGCAAGTTCTAGAGTTTCAGACTATAAGGGTCTCATATGATAAGTTTTTGAAATCAGAATCAAGAGTGTTTTTGCAGATTTACATCGTTGACAGAATTACATTAATAGGGCAGTCATTTTTAGCGAGTCATAACTTCATGTCAGATTGTTGTTTTGAAATGCGAATAGTTTCCTTGTGCTTCTTGTACCTGAATGCATTACTACGATCAGTGGTGGAGCCTCAAAACATGTTTTTGATTTTAGGCAAAGGCTAATCCATTTGCATTTTATATTGTTTTGGCATTTGCATTTACACAGTTTTCAAGAAATTGTCAAGTTTGATTAGTTGTTTCTTGCACGTGGAGTAAAATATAGTGAAACCCTTTTGTGTGCATACTCAGTATATTTTAAAGAATCACTCTACCTAGTGACAGATCTTCAGGAGTTGATCCAATGTCTTTCCAAGTTGCATTTTGGGCAAGGTTTGCATGTGTCTAAGTACATCCAACTGCAGAATAATTGAAGTAGCTCATTTTGAACGTTATTATCTTGCAACCATGATGTTGTCATGCAAATCTCTTTGGAATTTGTACTCACATGTTGGATGTGAGCAAGGGTTTCAAACTGCATGTTTCTATGAGGATTTTTGGTCATTTTATAAGGCCAGTTCTAGAGGCGGCCAGTTGTTGTTTATGTGGTCAATTTGCAGAAATGTTAAGAGTGGTTTGAAACGTCTGCCAATTTGGTATCTTATGATCTGAATGCCTAATAGGAAACATTTTGGTAAACCGACGGTGAAAGTGGTTTTCAAAGTGATAATCCTCAAATAAAGATTCCAAGGACCCATATTTTATTATTAAGTTTCTTCGCTCTTGTGATGTGGGTTTTATAATATATTATTATTTTAAATCATTCATGTTTTAAATAATAGTATTTTGGATGTCAAGGGTTTCTTTTATGGCATTGGACAAATGAAAAACAACTAGTTCCTTGAAGGTCAGTTTGAATTTGATGGTCTTGGTTGTGTGTGTATGGTAAAACTAAAAGGCACGGAGCCATTTGTTAAGATGCCTCCAAGAAGTGTGCAGTGAAAACATAAGAAGACCCCAAGCCACGCATTGTTCAAGAAAGTATTTCAAAACAACTCAAGCCAATGTAATGTGCAAGAGTACAAAGGGAAGTATTTGCAAGCATTGAAGGAAACTAGTGTGGATATTAAAACAAGAAGACATTAAAAGAAAAACAATAAGAAAAGGCCTACACAATGTTGAATTGGAGAAAACAATACAATGATTCAAAGCCTGGAAAACTTCAAGCAAATACACATTGACAGGTGTGAATCAATTCAAGGCTTAGCTGCGCAATGCAATGTTGGAGGAATGCAAATGGTTTTGTGGAGTGAATGTGGGGTTAAAAAAGGAATGCAGTGCATTGTCTTAAGGATATTGGAGCATGCGTAATACACCAACCAAGATGCCTGCGCAAGACAACATGGATTTTCAAACATTTCTTGCAACAAACAATATAGTCTATGCAGAATATCAAGAAGCCACACATGCACCATTGGAGGTCAGCGCTAAGTGTTGAGGACAAAAGATTGTTAAAAAATGTGAAACCAAATGCTATGCAAGCATGGGAGAATATTGTGCTGATTTATGAATGGAGACCCTACGCAACACAAGGGAGAAACATAAACTTTAAAACTTACCAATCAAATGAAAAGTGAGATGAAAAATTATTGTGCAGGGGATGTGGGAAACAACCAGCGCTAAGGAAGGTGGAAGACTAGCAGATGGTGACGCAAGGAGGTTGGAGAGGGGGCTAGGGCACACCCAAAACCATCCAGCTTGTAGATACAATGCAAAATTAACAAAACACACAGTGGGAGAAGAGAAATGTAGAAATATTTATTTATTAAATCATCAAACTTAATACATGCTAGGTTGTAAGGCCTTCCTAGTTACGGCCATATATAAAGAAATGTATTACAATTCGATCTTCTTCAACAGAGATCTCAGATCTTCAATATCTTAACATTTGTCTTCTTGCTCCAAGACTTTCTACCAAACTAAGAACATACAAAAGAATATATACAAGAGACCAACAAGGAAGTTGGCACTCAAAACCCAAAGGAGAGACCCATATTTAGGTCCACATGGATCCCAAAGATAGATCCCAAATAAATCCAACCACAAAAATTAAATGAAGAAGTCAGCCACAGCTCTAACTCCTAGAATAAACCAACTCAGCAAGGGCATGATTGAGCAACAGAGCACTCAGCCAAAGAAGAGCCAAGAAACAACAAAAAACATGACCAAGCAACTCGGAAAGAATGCCGAGCAATAGAAGTCGAGCAACAAAGAACAAACTAAGAAATGCAGTAAACATATTTTTGGTTGAGCAGGATTGCCAAGGACCCAAGATGATCCTGCATCAGACACCTAGGGTTGAAAAGAAATGATTCCCTGAATCATGTATCAGGTCCAACCTGAAATGAATCCAACTTAGATTGATAAATCCAAGATGAGTCCTAAATTGGTCTATTTTTCCACTTTACCAAATATTCCATGTATTCTTTTCCTCTTGTACTTCTGCCAACTCTCTGTTTCAAGATCTCCTCAGCTTCCTCTATTTGCTTCTTAGGATAATCACTTGGTACTGTTACTTCTTCATCGGGTTCATGATATTCATACAAGTCTAAAATATTGAATATAGGTGATATATCCATGTCATAAGGTAATTCAACTCACTAAGCATTTCCACTGTAAAATCTTCTCAGTATTTTATAAGGACCAAATTTCTTCATCTTCAGTTTCCCATATGTTCCAATAGGAAATATTCCTTTCTTCAGATGAACCATTACAAAATCATCAAATTCAAATGTCTTATGTCTTCTTGATCTGTCTACATCATCTTTGTATTTTTGATTACTTTTCTCCAGCTTTTGTTTTACATCCTCATGCAATGTCTTCATAAATTCTGCAAATTCCTTTACTTCAACACTTCTTTTCTCTTCACCAACAATATCTCTCAAATCTAATATACCTCTAGGTTGTGAGCCATGAACAATCTCAAAAGATGTCTTTCCAGTATTCTGTTTACTGAACTATTGTATGCAAACTCTTCTTGTGCCAACATCAAATCCCAATTGCTTGGTGTGTCTCCAACTAAACATCTCAACAAGTTACCCAAACTTCTGTTTACAACCTATGTTTGTCCATCAGTCTGTGGATGAAATGTAGAACTAAATTTCAACTCAGTATTCAAATTCTTCCAAAGTGTTCTCCAAAAATAGCTTACAAACTTACTGTCTTTGTCAGAGATGATACTCTTTGGTAATCCATGCAATCTAACAATCTGCTTGAAGAAAATATCTTCTATATGTACTACATCTGATGTCTTCCTACATGGTATGAAATGTGTCATCTTGGAAACTCTATCCACAACAACAAATATATAATCATTACCTCTTGCTATTCTCAGAAGTCCAAGAACAAAATCCATGCTGATATCACTCCAAGGTTTCTTAGGATCAGTAATAGGTGTATACAAACCAGTATTCTGACTTACTCCCTTTGCAACTTGACAAACTCCACAACTTCTTACAAATTTTTGAACATCTTTATACAACTAAGGCCAAAAGTACCTCTCCTTCAACAGACTCAATGTTTTATCAATGCCAAAGTTTCCAGCCAATCCACTACTATGTTTCTCCTTAATCAAATTAGTTCTCATTGAACCTTTTGGTATGCACAACTAAATTCCTTTGAACAACATATCTTCCTGAATAAAATAGTCTTCATACTTACTTGATTGATTTGTATTAGGTGCTCTGCACACTCTCCACTTCTCTAAAAAATCAGGATCATTTTCATACAAATTCTTCATGTCATCAAAGCCAAGAACTTCAATTCTCATTTCAGTCAACAAAGATCTTCTTCTACTTAATGCATCAAAAACTCTGTTAGAAACTCCGCTCTTATGCTTAATCACAAATGTAATGCTCTACAAATATTCAACCCATTTCATATGTCTCTGATTCAACTTATTCTTACTACCCAAATATTGTAAAGCCTTATGGTTAGTACACAACACAAATTCATTTGGCATCAAGTAATGTCTCCATTTCTTCATAGCTTCCACAATAGCATAAAATTCATGATCACAGACATAATATTTTCTCTTTGCATCATTAAAAGATAGCAATAGGTTTACATTCTTGAGTCAACACAACTCCAATTGCACTTCCACTTGCATCACATTCAACTTGAAATAGCTTATTAAAATCAGGTAAGGCTAGCATAGGTAATTTGGCAACCTTCATCTTTAAAGCTTCAAAACTTTTATCAGCTCTATGTGTCCATTTGAACTCTCTTTTGTCTCCTCTCATTGTCTCAGTCATAGCATTGCAAATAGAACTGAAATTTATGATAAACTTCCTATAAAAACTTTCCAATCTATGAAATGATCTCACCTCTGTAACATTCTCAGGTGTAGGCCAACTCAGTATAGCTTCAACCTTTTCTAGATCCATCTTCAAACCATCAACTAAAATTACAAAACCCAAATACACAAGCTCTTCTTTCATGAAGGAACACTTCTTCAGGTTTATCAACAACTTTTCCTCTTTCAATCTCTACAATACTTGTTTTATATGCATCAAATGTTCTTCTCTGGTCTTACTGAATATCAGAGTATCATCCAAATATACAATCACACACTTATTCAAGAATTTCTTCAAAACTTCATTCATCAACCTCATAAATGTACTGGGTGCATTAGTTAAACCAAAAGGCATAACTAACCACTCATACAAGCCTTCCTTTGTCTTGAAAGCAGTCTTCCATTCGTCACCTTCTCTGATTCTGATCTGATGATATCCACTTTTCAAATCAATTTTGGTAAAATACTTTGCTCCACTCAAACAATCCAATATGCCATCCATTCCTGGTATAGGAAACCTATACTTCACTGGGATCTTGTTTGTTCCTCTGGAATCAGTGCACATTTTCCATTGTCCATTCTTTTTAGGTTCCAACACAGTAGGTACTGCACATGGACTCAAACTTTCTCTAATTAAGCCTTTGTTCAACAACTCATGAACTTGTTCGTTGAGATCTTCATTCTCAGTAGGTGTTAACCTATGTCATGCTTTATTTGGTAAAATAGCTCCAAGAATCATATCCATACAGTGACTGATATCTCTGATTGGTGGAAAACCATCAGGTAAATTATCTGAAATGATTTCTTTGTATTCAGTCGGAAACTTCTCAACTTCTTTAGGTATGTCATCTTTTGCAGTCTTACTTGGTTTGTTAGGAATCAAAGCATAACAAATATCATCTCTTTTTAGATCCTTAATAAGCTGTCTACCTTCCATAAGACAAACTTTCATAGATGTACATAACTCATCAACAGATTCTTCAACCAAGGGTAACAAAATTTGCTTCTTCCCATCAACCCAAATAGAATATCTGTTCAACCTTCCATCATGTATAGCATGTCTATCATATTTCCAAGGTATACCCAAAAAGATATGACAAAAATCCATAGGCATGATATCACACAACACCTTATCATAGTATTTTCCAATTTTTAGATTCACAAAACATTGTTCACTCACCATTAATGTATTCTCATCCTTGATCCATGAGATCTTGTAGGGTTTTGGATGCTTCATCCTCTCCAACTGCAAGTTTGCAACCATTTCCTCAGATGCCATATTCTCTAAGCTTCCACTGTCAACAATGACTTTCCAAACCTTGTTAGCAACTCTACATCTGGTTTTGAATAAAATTTTCTTGACATGATCTTGCTTATCTTTCTCACTCCATAGTATCCTTCTGATCATGAGGTTATTTTCAGGTTCATTGGATGTCTCCTCTTGGATTAATACATTTTTTTTACTGTTACTACCTTTCTTTCTTGCATGTGTACACTCAAAGGATTTATGTCCTTCTTCACCATAATTGTAGCAAGTTACTTGGAACCCTCTTCTTCTATATCCATCTCTGGAATAATTGCCTCTTCCTCTGTATGAATTTCCACCTTTCCATTCAGTCTTTCCTTTGTCTTGACTAGTGTCTGTATTTGACTTGTCTGGTTCAGATCTACTATTTTCACCATGATATCTGCCTCTTCCTCTAGGTAATCTACCACCTCTGCCTCTTTATATTTGTTCATATCTTCTGTTCAACTTTTCTTCAGTCTTTAGGGCAAATTGATATGCCTCTTCAATACCTTCCATTTTGACCAAACTGATTTCATCTTGTATGGATATCTCAAGCCATTCAAGTATCTTCCAACTCTTTCCACTTCATCTTCAACATGTCTAGATCTGATGTCTAATTTGTAGAATTCCTCAATATAGTCTTTGACTGATTTGTCCTTCTGCTTCAAACTTTGCATTTGCTGGATTAGGTTAATATGATAATCACAAGGTAGAAATTTGCCTTTCAATTTGTTAACCATCTTATCCCATACCTTGATCTTGTCTTTACCTTTCTTCTTTCTATCCAATTGTAGGTGTTCCCACCATAAGGATGCATGAACTTTCAATTTTGTGCTTGCAATCTTCACCTTCTTATCTTCTACAACATTCTCATTTTCAAAATATTTTTCCATCTCAGTGATCAAGTCAATAAATTCATTAGAATCTAACTTTCCACTATACTCAGGAGGATTAAACTGAGGTGTGGATTTTAAACTTGTCAAAGCTCTCAGGAATCTTTCCTCTTCTTGATCCATCACAGGTGCAGGTGCAGCTTCACCTTGAACCTCTTCAAATTCTTCATCACTAACAGCTTCAAGATATCTTCCTCTGCGCTGGACTGTCTCAACAAATTCCAATCTTACAGCCATTTGTCTAAGCATATCAGCCAAATCTTGATCAGCATTTCCTCTCCCATGAACCATCTTGAAACTCTCTGCACTTGTAGGTTAGATCACAACCTTCCACCCTACAACAAATATCTTTAGAGTTTACAAGAAGGAGGCACGGAACTCAACTCACTCTGATACCACCTGACGTAAGGAGGTTGGAGATGGGTCCTAGGGCACACCCAAAACCATCTAGCTTGTAGATACAATGCATAATTAACACAACACACAGTGGGAGAAGAGAAATGCAGAGATCTTTATTTATTAAATCATCAAAATTAATACATGTTAGGCTGTAAGGCCTTCCTGGTTACGACCATATACAAAGAAATGTATTGCAATTTGATCTTCTTCAACAAAGATCTCAGATCTTCAATATCTTAACATTTGTCTTCTTTCTCCAAGAATTTCTACCAAACTAAGAAAATACAAAAGAATATATACAAGAGACCAACAAGGAAGTCGGTGCTCGAAACCCGAAGGAGAGACCCAAATTTAGGTCCACATGGATCCCAAAGATAGATCCCAAATAAATTTAGCCACAAAAATTAAATGAAGAAGTCGGCCACAGCTCTAACTCCTAGAATAAACCAACTCGGCAAGGGCATGACCAAGCAACAAAGCACTCAGCCAAAGAAGAGCTGAGAAATAACAAACATGACTGATCAACTTGGAAAGCATGTTGAGCAACAGAGAACAAACTAAGAAATGTAGTAAACATATTTTTGGTTGAGCAGGATTTCCAAGGACCCAAGATGCTCCTACATCACATGGTGTCTAAAACATTAGAAAAATAGGGCTGCACAAGTTTAAGAAAGGAAAAAACTTTGGAACGCCAATGCAAATGCACTTGGAAGGTGTAAGGAATTTGAAGTTTAGTGCAATGCAAAGAGGAAGGAGTCAACTCACACAAAGGAAGGGTCAAACAATAAGGATCTGTGCAGTAAGGAGGATTTTTAAAGACTCTAAAATATGCAAATGGAATATTTAAACCCAAGGTGTTGTGCAGACATAGGAAGATCCCAACATGGAGTTTTAAACATTACCATGCAATAAACCATGCCAGAAGGCCGCGTAGGCTTAGAGGGCGCTCATTTTGTGAGTAAATTTGTAAAAGCTTTATCCCTCATTGATAAATGAATGGAAGTGTGAGTTGTTTAAATGCCAAAACACACATATAGTTGTTTGAATTAAGAGCCAAGAGGCCCATTGGTGGCCCCTTGGCTAGTGGAGTAAATGTGTTGGTGGACCCCATAATTTTGGGCGCAGAATGCAATAGAGTTTTAAAACATGAAGGAATTTAGTCCCACATTGATCCCATAGATGAACTTTGAAGTGTTTAAAAGGAAAAATGAAAACTTGGTATAATGTGAAAATGAGTAGGAGGCTCTCCACGCACGTGCAGGTGGTGCCTTAGTTTGCATGCTAGGTGGGAAAATTCAAAGGAAAGATACTTTTTGTGGGACCCATGCATAGATGGTGATGAGGATAGTAGGACATGTGGCATTAGGGGCATGATCATACGCTGATGTCAGCGGAGTGCCTAGTCAGATTGTGCGGTCATGCAAGACACCAGATGGAGGATGATGTGGTAGACACATGGCAGGCGATCGTGAAGTCGCGAGATGAAATCATGGTCAAAACCAACATCTAACGACTCAGAGGTTGTAGTTAGTTAACCACCAGTTAACTGCACCACAAGGTTGCTAATGCTAGTGGTCAGAGGCCTAACCTTCTGAGATCATGTTACTAGCAGTCAGTTAACCATGCACCAGGTCGCAAGATGCTAGTGGTTAATTTAAAAACCTTCAGAGATTCAGAGATAGAGGCTAACTAACCGCTACACCAGATCTCTAAATGCAAATAGTTAAGTGCATAGCATTCCAAGATTAAGCCCCAACCATCAGATTCAGATTCAGATCAAGGGCTCGCATGCAATCTAGGAGAAAACCCAGGGTTAAATAAATATATCAAAGATTCAGAGATACACTATACAAGTGACCAGTGGTCAAGGTAGGGTTAAGGTAGAGTTTATTCAGAGACTTAGAGACTGTGGCTTGTCTCCAAGTCTCCAGAACTAACCATGGTTAGCAAAATCTTTCAGAGACTTAGAGACCAAGTTATCTCTAAATCTCTAAGTAGACCCTAGTTAAGGAAGAGTTTCAGAGCTAGTTAGGAGCAGCGAATTAGAGCATGCCAAGTGTCCAAATATGGTGAATTCTGGGGCAAAAATGAATAAAAGAGAATTTCAAAGGCATAGAAATGTGCAGGATTTTAAAGGTAAAATTATTTAAAATAATCATAGTTTGTGCAAGTACTAAAGGGAAAATAAGATCAGATTTGCAAAAAAAGGATATTATATGTAGAATTGAAATAAATGTGCAAATTGAAGCATAGTATTTTTCTATTGTCTGGTGAAATATATTTTATTTCAAATCTCGGAAGAGAAGCATTCACAGAAGGATATTTTCAGAGGATAAAATTAGATTTTGAAGAAGGCAGGTGGAATCAAATCAATATCATAATCTAATTGCAAGAGGAGGCAGTGGCTGGAGGAAATCAGATTTCTTTGGAGGAAATTATATTTCTTTGGAAGAGATCATATTTATTTTGGAGGAAAGAAGGCTTGAAAACAGACAAGTGTTGGTTAGGGTTAATTTTGGCTTTCCTCTTCTCTATATATTTCTTCTTCTTCGTTGTTACAAGGATGTTGAAATTATTACTGTTGGGCAGTTTCCTGATTTCTAAGTCTTGTTTCTTGAATTCTTTGTCTTGTAAATATGCTAAAGCAGATAGCAATTTAATGAAAATAATGGAATCCCTATTCAGTCTTTGTTGATGTCTTTGTGTTTTCTTTTGAAGTCTTGTTTGTTAATCTATAAGGCATTTTAATGCACTAGTTACAAGGTAGCTGTGAGTTGTGTTTCTATGTTTCTTTTAAGGAGGGAGTAAATCTTAGAGACAAATTCTGAGGGTTCAAGGGTTGTACATGAATTTGATGTCTAGGTGTTGGAGTGAAAAGAGTGATTTGTAAGACACATCACTGTGTTTCTGTCTATTGGAGTTAGAGGGTTTTCTGTGGATGTATCTTTGTTGACTCTGTTGCCCAATATATAAGGCACTGGTCTTTGTTGGTCTAGCAGTTTTCATCAGCAATCAATTAAAATCTGAATATCTTTTCATTTCTTGTTTAAGAGAATGGATGTTTAGGAGTTGTATTGAATAGTACAAACATTGTTATTGATTCATTAAAGAATTGAATCCTTTAAGGTTATCCTGCCTAATTTTTAAACTTGAAGAGAAGAAGGATGAATATCCTTGTCACGTTGGTCATTTTTCTACAGTGTTATTTACTTTTGTCAAAATAATGGATTGGCTTTTGAAGCTCTGCATAAGTTGCAGCAAAAGACATTAGTAAATCATTGTGAGAAACCCTAATCTACTGTAGGATTCATCATGAATAAATGAGTCTAAAGATAGGTACACCTGCCTAAGTCTGTGGAGCTCAAAGTTTAGAAGGATCGTATCATTGTTAATTAGTATTGTTACTTGCATAAATCAAAAGTTGGGTGTCATAGAGTCAAGCATTGATGCTTATAAAGATTTCGCAAGAAAAAGTGATAAAAAATTGGTGACTCTACTAGGGAAGTAATAGATCATCAAGTTTACTATGTTTGTTTCCTTGCTTGGATGAACCAATACCAGAATCTGATTGAAAGAGAGTCAAGAAGAAGAATCTGAAATTTGTTTCAGATTTCTGAGAGTGAACAGCCTGGAAAGTGTTTTTATTTGTAGTGACTTGAAAAGGAATTATGTGACTTTGCTGGTTGGAACAAACCCAAAATTAAAAGGAATTTGCAAATAGCTCTTGTTGTTTGAAAGTCTTCCTCTGCAAGGATGTGGTGACTCTATGAGTAAAGAATCTGATGGAACTATAAAAGAGGCTCTAGATCTTCCCTCTATCCATTCAAGAAGTAAGAACAACAACTGCAAATTTTGGTCCAGGTAATCTTCTTGTTTTGTTAAAAGAGAAAAGCCCCTTAATAGGTGATTAAGTCACTAAGAGAAAAGGGAAAAGTAATTGTAAAAGGTTGTCATACTTTCGGGTTAAATTTCAGTTCTATGGATTAGAAGTATGTTGTGAATTTATGAAGTCAATGATTTTGTAAAGTCAGATAAAATAAAATTTATCACAAGGAAAAAATGTATTATTGAGTAAGTGGTTAAAATGCAATTTCCAGCTTTACTGGATCAATATAATTTTTCTATATCTGAGATTTACCAGTCAGAGCTTGAGAAATCTAATAGAGATATTACATTAGAAAAGAAAAGAATCCAAGAGAAAGCCCTATTGATGTTGAGAGTTAGGGTAGGAGAAAGGAAGAAAGAGTTAGCATATTTATTTTATCAAAGGTTTTGTAACGCAGTTGATAAGCTTATAGTGGACATTGAGTTTCGATAATTACCATAGATAGAAATGTTCCTAGAGCTTAGTATGCCTGAATCAGCCAGTTGGTCTGCATCCCTTAGAGAAGAAGCAATAAAACATACCATAGAGTGGATAGATTCGATTGAAAAATCAAAATCTGAAAATGTTGAGGGTGCTGAATATGAATCTAGTTATCTTGATGATGCTGAGTCTACTTGTGCTAGTGATGTTGATTATAATGCTGACAATGAAGTCTATGAACATGAAGATGATTATTATGATGCAGATGTAAGTTGTAGTAGTGATTTCTTTACACAAGATGATATGGTCCAAGAGGTCTCACTCCTTGTTTCCAACAAGGAAGATATTTCTAGCATCGAGGAAGAGGCCAAGGAAGGTAATCATGAAGTCCAATTCCCTCTAAGTCGTGAGAAAATATTAGAACTCTTAGCTGCTGATTTTTAGAGGTATGTATCTAAAAATGACTCTAGAGTTTCAAGCCCAATGGATATATGATTTGATACTGATGATTTTGATGAGAGTGTGAATTATGAAACTTATGGTGCTGATTCTTTTCCTATATTTGATTTGGATGCTTTACAAGATGATGATGCATACGGATATGAGAAACTTGATAATGTCAAGTATGATGAGTATGAAGTTTCATATGCTGGTATACATTCAGATTTTGACAAGTTTAGTGCCATGGATTCTTGTATAGACTGTGGTGCTGAAGGCAGTGATAAATTTGAAAGTGTTTTCTCAGATTTGCAAATAATAGGCAAGCCATTGATTAACAATACCTTTTTAGAAGATGTTGATGGAACTATTGATCAGCAAGTTGCCCCTAATTTTATGCAGTCAAATTTTTGTTTTGATATGTTCTACTTTAGTTTGCAAAGTGTTGTTATAAAATAACTATGTTCTTTGGCGCAAACTAATTTCTTTGGCGCAAACTAATTTCCAGTGTATGGATGTTTCCAGCCACGAGAGTGGGATGGAATGTTTCTTCTTTTAGCAAGTCGGTAATAGTGAATGGTGTGATGTTTTGATGTCACACAATGATCAACATTCACAATGATCTAATGAATTTTTTTTGCCAAGTGATGGTGAGTTTGTTGATTGTCTTTTTTTTGATATGCTGAAGGTGAATGGCAGTGTTTTTGATCAGACACAAGGAAGCAATATTTTCATCTTACCTTTGATTTATGGAGATGAAAATGAAATGTTCGATAGAGGTAAGAGCTGATTCCAGATTAGGGGCTTTGAGCCTTTTGTAAATAATTTCCTTGTTTGTGTGTGTGTATTTTTTGGTTCCTACAAGCTACAACACAACACTTCAATAAGTCATTATATTAGTGCAAAACATAGAATAAGCCATAAAATTAAACACTAAAACCAACTTATTGCTTCCTATCTAGGAAGAGTGTGAAGAATGCAATAATTTCCCATAGATTATGCATTAATCAGTGACATATACAACATAGAATGGAAGATTCAATTGAAAACAAGCCTAAATGCTCAAGAAATGGTTCATTTTAGTTCTAGAATTGAAGATTATAACAATACAAATGAGATTTGATCTAAAATGCATTAAGATTTCTAAGAATGCAAGCAGCATAAGTTTACTTCTAAAATTAGGGGCCCATTGAGCTTAAAATTCATTCTATTTGTAGAAGAATTAGGTGAATGAGAGGTTGAGATTGAAAGGGGAAGAGAGGTGGAGATTGAATCTTTGGTAATTCATGTGAGGTGATCCAAGTGATTTCACTCCCATTGGTTAGGGAATTAACTTTCCCTTTTGTAAATGGGAATGTAATTTAGGGATTTATTTAATTCCTTTTTATTAATTACTTTAGCCATATTTTGAATTTTTTTAATTGAATTGAATTGTTTTTTATTTAATTCAATTATTTTGATTTAATTGATTTAATTGGCTTAGGCAATTAATTTGATTTAGTGATTAAAACCACTTAGGAGATTAAATTTGATTTAATGAATTATGCCAATAACTTGAAGAATTGTCTTGACATAATTAGGGGTATGATCACACTTACGGAAAATAGGGTCTATTGTCAGAGAAGACCAAATTAGGTTGGTTACATTTTCCCCTCTTTGAATAGATGTGCGAGCAACACATTGATTCAAAGAAATTTTTTTTTGATGTTGACTTCAGAAAGTTTGAGAATTTTGCACTTGATCGAATGAAATGTTTGATGAGATCAGTCTCACACTTGATTGAACTAAACTAATAGAATTGACTTTGAACTTGATTGAAAAAAGGTGAATAAGCAAAGATCTTAAAGACACCAATTCTAAACTTTGTTGTCGTCAAAAAATTGATAATACTGACTTTGAACTTGATCGAACGAAGGTCAATACAAAGCTACCAGGAGCTTAATAAGAATCTAAGAAAGAGTAGACATAGGATATCTAGATTGTGAGAACTAAAGCCTTCAATCTAATAGTCCTGACTTAGTCAAGGAACTGTCATGCCTTTAGTTTGTTTGATAACGAAGTCATTTTAATGTTGTTTCGAGTAAGAATTTGATTGATTTTAGTGTGATCATGCCCCCTCGGGAATGAAATCAAAGGAAAACAATAAATCCCTCTATAGAATGATGTATCAATTGAATTGATCAATTGAATAGAGAAAGAATCAACTGAGAAGAAGTGGAGAAATGAAGGTGTGTTTAGAAAAAACACAATTTTACCAAGTTAATCACGTTAAAATGTGAGGTTCGGTTTCGTTCCTGGTTGATCAAATATTTTGGGAATCATTGATATCATTAATATAGATTATGTAATTAACTTGGATTTTCAGATGAATGAAGAAATAAGTTTAAGCTTAAGTCCTTTTATGCTATTGTTTAAAATGAATCATGCAATCTCTAAATGCATCTACGTGCAAACTCTTAGGACTATCACTGATTTGTATACATTGTAGCATTTTATCTTCATTGGGTGTTTTTTGTAATAAACATCACCGGATAGTACAACTATCACTAATACCCACTGGTATCATGAAAGTATGAATATTATGTGTATTGGATGCAATGTCAGAAATAAACTTAGGCATCAAGGCATAGAAGCCAGGACGACAAGTTAGTTATCTCCTTTAACTTTTAAGAATCAGTTTCTGTTAAAGTGTAATGTAAGATATGTGACCTATAATGACCTTGAAAACTCATATGCTTGGGTACATCATGTAATGTACACCTTAGTGAGAATCTGATTTAGAAAATAGACAAGGAAATTGTTTCAACCTCACCGTAGTTTACACATAACAAGGATCAAGATATATGCGGCTATCCACTCATGTTGGCAGCTCTTACCATAAACATCAAAGTTAGGTGAAATTTATAGGATCATTTGGAACAATTAACATATGCAGAAAACCAAGAAAATGTTATGCCCCTATCCTTGTGACTCTTTGTCTTTGAATAGACGTCATGGAGTTACTCGGAAGACAACAATCACCAATTGAGAATCAATCAAAGAAAATTAATAACCTCTTAGATGCCCCTAGTATGAAACATCATGGGAACATTCAAGAGTCATAATCAAGCCAAGATCAAACTATGTGTGTTAAGTAGTATTGAGAAATATTGTAGATTCATTTGTCAAGGGCAATAGAGATTCATCAATCAAAATTTGGAATGTAAAGCAATATGTTTTCATGTCTGAGTGTATGCGAGATTAATTGTGATGTAATTGCAATCCAATGTAGTTTTTAGAAACGCCGGTTGATTAAAGTGTTGAGAAACACTAGTTTTTTTTATTAAAGTGTTGAAAAAAACTAGTTCATTTAAGTTCTAGATTAAAGTGTTGAAAAACACTAGTTTGATGTCTGTTACAGGTAGGTGGTGTTGAAGAAACACCTTTTTTTGTGATAGTGAAATTTTAGTTCAAGTATTGAGAAATACTCTTTTGAGAGGCAAACCATCCTAGACAAGACACTTAAGACAACCTAGCAGACATGAACTGACCATGCTAGCAAAGATGCTCCCAGTACAGAATGAATAGTCCTAAGATGCAAATGCTAACAAATCCCAAGCAAGGATAGGACATTTGTAAGGAATCAAAGACACCAAATAGAAAAGGCACAAATATGAAGGTTTATAATCATCAGTGCATTGATATATAGAGCACAGACTTCAAGAGACATCTGTTTACCATGTTTTCACCACTCAGCAAAGCTTTTTATTTTTGCTACCAAGACGCCTGTTTGCCAGGTTTTCATCAAGGCACTTTTCTCCTTTTCAATGTTTTTGCTATTTTTGGTTTTTATTTTTGTTTTTTATTTGTAGTATCAAGGTTCTTGTTTGCCAGGTTTTCACCAAGGATACCCTTTTTTCAGGACTTTTTCCACTATTTTTGGATTTCTTCAGGATCAATTTTTTGATTTTTTTGGTATTTTATGAGATTTTCACTACATAGGCTCTTCTAGCCAGACATCAAGCATAGAACCGCTTAAAATGTAGAGTATTAATGGGATCAGGAAGAACATCTCCCTCAGCTATAGCTAGCTGATAAGGTCCAATCCCAAAAGTTGCAGTAATGACATAAGGTCCCAGCCAGTTTGGTTTGAACTTTCCTTTCTGTTCTCTATAAGGCTAGTTCTTAGGATTATCCTTTAGAACAAGATCCCATACTTGAAAGTGGTGTAGTTTGACCTTTTTATTGTACCCTTTTGACATGTGTTTTTGGTACACTTATAGATGATCGAACGCTTGTTGCCTGCGCTCATCAAGTAAGTCTAAATAATTTACCTTATTAATGTGGTATTGTTCATCAGTAACAAGGCCTTGTAAAGATACCTACAAAGATGGGATTTCAACCTCAATAGGTAATACTACCTCAGCGCCATAGACTTAGGAAAATGGCATGGCTCCAGTTGGTGTTCTAATTCTTGTTCTGTAGGCCCAAAGTGCTGGATTTAATTGTAAATGCTAGTCTCTGCCAGACTTACTCATAGTCCTGTGTAGGATTTTGAGAATGTTCTTGTTAGATCCCTCATCCTATCCATTACCTTGAGGATAATAGATTGAGGAACAATGTTGAGTAATGTGAAACTATGTAAAATGGTCTTCGATGTCTTGGTTTTTAAATTGGCCCCCATTGTCTGTCACAATTGAAGAGGGTATCCCATATCTACAAATAATGTAGTTCAAGATAAACATAGCCACCTATTTTCTAGTGGCTTTGATCAGTGGCATGGCTTCACCCCGCTTTGTGAAATAATCAGTGGTCATAATGATGTATTTGTGTCCACTTGAAGAATTAGGATATATTTTTCCAACCAAATCAAAGCCCCATCACTAAAATGGCCAATGTGGTATGAATGGTATGAGTTATCTAGCAAGAGCAAGGATGAGATTTCTATGTGTTTGGCATTTATGACATGTCTTTGAAAATTGAATAACATCTTTTTCCATCGTGGGCTAGTAATAGCCTACTCTTAGCAATTTCTTAGCTAGTGAAAAGCCATTTGAGTGTGATCGACATACACCTTCATGGACTTCTTTCAATGCATGATCTGACTCTTTGTGTTCTAAACACCTAAGAAGTGTACCATCAAGACCTCATCTATATAAATTATTATTAATGAGGACATAACGTGATGTTGTCCTAATTAAGGCTCATTTTTCATTCCTTGATAAACCATCAGGTAGAGTTTGGTCAATTATATAGGAAATGAGTTTGGCATAGTGGGATTGGTCTTGGGCATTCATACACAAATTATTTGGTACTCAGGGGTATCAAAAGCTAGGTAAGATAGTTCTTCCACCAAGAAGTCATAGAAAAACTGATGTTCTTGTAATTGTAACATGGCTGCGAGTGTAGTCATGGCATCTGCAGCTTTATTCTCTATTCTTTGTATTTACCAGAACGTGATGAAGACAAAGTGCTTCTTCAGGTCATCAACCAGTTGTTTATAAGGCATCAAATTTTCATCTTTGGTCTTATAGTCTCCATTTACTTGATTAATAATAAGCTAAGAGTCACCATACACATGTAACTCTATGATCTTCCATTTCATAGCCAATTTAAGACTATTTACTAATGCTTCATATTCAAAAATGTTATTAGGGCACAAAAACATTAATTTGTATGCCTTGGGAATCTTGTTGCCTTGGGGAGTAATGAAAAGAACTCCTGCTCCAGAAAATTTTTGCATGAAAGAACCATCAAAGTACATCTTCCACAAATGTTTAGTTAAATTCATTATTGTTTCATTAGGAAATCCAGTTGTTAGAGGTGCATCATATTGCAATGGTGAGACAGCTAATTGATCTATGAGGAATTTTCCTTTAATATCCCTTCTATCTACGTACTCAATGTCAAATTTGCTCAGAATTAGGACCCACTTTTCTAGTCTTCCTGTTAATGTTGTCTTGCTTAAGAGGTGTTTCAAATGATCTATCTTTGCAATGAGCTTTACTGTATGTGATAGCATATAATTTCTCAATTTCTATGATGCAAAGAAAAATGCTAAGAAAGATTTTTTGATTATGTTGTAATTGAGTTCATAAGATACTAGTGTTATGTTGATTTAGTAGTTCGCTCTTTCCTTTTTAGTTTCATCTTCTTGTGCCAGCAATACTCCCAATGATGTTGTTGTAGCTGAAATGTATAGGAGTAATGGATTTCCATGAATGAGTGCCATGAGAATAGGAGGAGTAGCTAGGTACTCTTTTAATTATTTGAAGTTATTTTCACAATGTTCAATGCATTTGAAGGTAAAACCTTTATGTAGCAATTTAGTAAAAGGTTGTGCTCTGTCTACAAGTTGTGATATAAATCTCCTGATTAACTGGAGTCTTCCTTGTAATGTCCTCATTTGACTAAGTTGCATAGAGGAGTAATTTCTAGTATAGCTTTAAATTTTTTAGGGTCCACCTCAATTCCTTTTGTTGATATAATAAACCCTAGCAACTTTCCTGATTGAACTCCAAAGGCACATTTCTTTGGATTAAGCCTGAGTTGAAATTTCTCCAAGTGATCTAATATCTTCCACAAGTCTTCAATATAAGTAGTCCTTTCTTTTGATTTAGCTAAGGTATCGTCCACGTAATCCTCCATGTTTTATGTATCATATCATGGAATATGGTAGTCATAGCTCTTTGGTATGTTGCACCTGCATTCTTTAATCCAAATGGCATAACGTTCCAGTAAAAAATTTCCCCATGCGCATGTAAATGCGGTCTTCTCTTGGTCTTCAGGAGCAATTTTAATCTGGTTATAACCTAAGAAACCATCCATTAATGAGTACATTTGATAGCTTGCTATTAGATCTATGATCATATTAATATTTGGCAGTGGAAAATCATCTTTAGGACATGCTTTATTTAAGTCTCTAAAGTCTATATAGATCTTGATAGATTTATCTATTTTAGATACTGGTACCACATTAGAAATCCATCAGGTGTAAGCGATGACTCTTATGAATCCAGCTCTCAGTAATTTTTCTAGCTCTGCTTTCACCAGTAATGCAACATGAGGATGCATCTTTCTTTGGTTCTATTTCACGGGTTTGATCCTAGGAGCTATAGATAAATAGTGCATTATTAATTCAAGATCTAGTCCAGACATATCTATGTAAGACCATGCAAAGTTGATCTTTTTCTCTTTCAGGAACTCAGTGAATTGTATCTTCTCCTCGTCTAATAAGGATTTTGCTAGGTGTACAATATGAGGACCTTTAGCAGTGCCCAATTTAACCAGTTGTGTTGATTCTATCAAAACCAAAGATATTTATTGAAAGTGCTCAGAGAGGATATCAAGAATCCCATCTTTTGGTGTCTCTGAGAGGTTTTCACCATCAGATACATCTTTTATTTTTACTATTTTAGAATCTGATACTTCCACAACGTGATTTTCACCATCAATTCTTTTCTTCTTTTTATTTTTAAATTTGTGACTGAGAAACTTGATATCCTCCTCTAACATGTTCACACTCCTTGCATTGGTGGAAGAAGGATAAAGTTCACAAGCATTTAGGTAGCAAGCTAAAGTGTAGTCATTAGGAAAGTTGATGATAGGATTAGGATCTGAATTCGTCCAATCAATTAGGTCAGGGTTTATCAAGGATAATGAATCAGAGTTTGGTAAGGACAACATTGCATCAACGTCAAGACTATTAATTAACAAGACATGTTCTGTTAGGTCAACTTCTATAACATTCAGATCATCAAGAGTTAAACCATTGTTAATACGGTCATTGTTAGTAATATGCAGACCTAACTCTAGCAACTCATCAGTTGAGATTTCTTCTTCTTCTCTTAGTAAAATGAAACTCCTTGCTTGTAGTCTCATAATGTCCTCTAAACCTAGTAAAACACCAGTTTCTTCATCAAGATTTTGAGGCAATGGTATCTCATATGATCCTGGAAGAACAACAGTGTTAGGGGAAGTATTAGAACTCTCTCCTCTTTGAAATATTGGTGCCAACTTATGAATCACATCTACTTCAATGTCCATGGTAGCATCAAATAGGACATCCCATTCATAATCATGTGAGTCTGTTATTTCATCATCTGATCTGTTTAGAAACTCAGTAATAGTTACCTGATGTACCCTATTAGCCACTTGTATATAAAAAAGTGGTAAATCTAGGACATGTAAAATTTTGACCAAGTGCCCCTAGTTAGGATGTAAATCTTGTTGTTGGGGTGTTGCTTCAGTAGTTTTTTCTATCAATGGCACTTATGGAGTGTCTTCTGTTGTTTCCTCTACTTCTTGAATAGTATCTTGTATTAATAAAGGAACATGAGTGTCTTGTGGTATCTCTAAGCTAAGTACATATCTTTCTCCTTGATATTTGGGATACTCTGCACCAATATGCAATAATCTCTCATAGGCCCATTTTTCTAGTTCTGTTTCTTCTTCTGAAGACATTATATTTTGTCATTAGTATATACAAGGAATAACATGATCTACACCATTGGTTTACAATACACCAATAGATAGGGTACAACACTACCTGATGCTAAAGTTACCTGATACTACCAAGTACAAAGCATCCTGACAAATAATATTCAGTGTTACCCAATGACAAAAAGGACAAAGGAACCCAATGAGTTACCAACAGTGCAACCCAAAAAAAGAGCAAAGAGAGGAACCCAAAAAATGAAGGGAACCCGATGATCAATTCAATAAAGGAACATCGAAAGACTTTCAATTCAACCCGACAATCAAGAACCAACAATCAGTTACATCCCACAAAAAGTGGATCTGACTTTCCACGTCAGATAAACCACTGAAGTTTTATATTTAGCTTCTTGATTTATTTTAAATCAATTATGTGCGGAGAAAGCAATGTAATTATTATTGTTTTAATCAGTTTGACTATTTTAAAACATGCAAACTAAAGGATCAGGGTTAAGTTGTATACCTTGGATCAAGAGTTAACATTGAAATGCGTGATTCTATAATAGGTCAAATACTTGTATAAATAGATGCTCAATCTATTGTGAACATGTTGTTCGATGATGATTATAGCCACTAAGAGCATCTAAGGATCAGATAAGAGAATTCATGCAGAAGGACAGAAAAGGATCAATTCAATTTCAAGAACAAGAACACAGGCTATCGACGAGCAGAAAAATGTATTAATCAATCACTATAGGTGATATTCATATTATGAGAGCTTTAATGGATATGTGATCAGAAATTATAGATTGCATATAGTCAGGTCAAACATATTGTACTCATTCTAACAAGTGTAGTACACTTAAGAAATCCTTTCAAGGAAGGTAGACTTAACAGTCCCATTGGAAATCTCTTAATCGAGTGCACACTTCATTAGTGTTGCTAAAGTCTCTTAACAAATTAGATCTTAATAGGTCTCTAATTTAATATTCCTAATAGGGTAGATCATCAGAAGTGATGAATTGTAAGCCTTTACCGGCTCCCTTCCATTCTGCAGATAGTGAAGTTTTGTGGATACCATCCCCACCGTAGTTTTACTTCCTAACAGGAGTTTTCTGTGATATCATATCTTGTGTTATGTGTTTATTATTTTCATGAACGTTTCTATGAATGATTACATACAATTAATGTTATGAATTAATACTACATACATACGAAAGAACATTAGATATGGTCGGTAATACAATAAATATTGTTTACAAATGATGAAAGGTGAAAAATGTTAAAAGTTTCAGAGGTACTAATTCCCCCCTCCCCTCTTAGTACTACTTCCCATTAATCCCAACAATTGGTATTAGAGCTAAGTATATTCTTGGAAAGCTTAAAGGCTTAAGAGAAAATATCATACAATGGAGAAGTACAAACTTGATAAAAATATTGAGAACAAAAAGCTTGAAATTTAGATGTTCTATGAATAGTATAAAGAAGCGAGAATCAAGATGAGAGAACTGTTGGATGAGAGAAAAGGTATGGAAACTCGGAGCAATGAAAAAGATTATCAAGAAGAAGAGATTCTAGATTTATTTGAGTCTTCAGGATGAAACACACGTAATGCATAAGATACATCAGAAGAGAACATCACAAATCTAAGGGAGACCAATCAACATCTGACAGAGAAAATAAAGATGCTGCAAATCGGTCAAGAGACCCAGATGGTAAGAATGATTGATGTGATGAGTTCTGCTAGACAAGATGAAATAGAAAGAACACTAGCTATTGATGACAGGAGGAAGATTACAGAAAAGCTAGAAGAAAAGAAGTTAGAAATTCAAAGACATGTTGAGCATCACCATGAGATTACAAATCAGATTATTCTTATGAGTTGAGAAGCAAATAGAATGAATATAGAACTCATTGAAAGAGTATAGGCTATCGGTGAACTAAGAGAAGAGAATGAAAAAATAAAAAATGAGGTTAGAGTTCAACAACAACATAATGAAATTATCAGAAAGGCTGAAGAAAATAATAAAAGAATGGATGATTTTCTTGAAGGACAACGAAGAGTCAACAACAAAAAGGTCTAGGCTTTACCGAAAATGGAGAATCACCAAATAAAGCCAATCCAAAGAATATCTATGAAAATCCAAGACCAAGAAAGCTTAGATGCCCCTAGTATGAAACATCATGAGAGCATTCAAGAGTCATAATCAATCCAAGATCAAACTGTGTGATAAGTAGTATTGATAAATATTGTAGATTCATTTGTCAAGGGCTATAGAGATTCATCAATTAGAATTTGGAATGTAAAGCAATATTTTTTCATATCTAGGTGTATGCGAGATTAACTGTGATGTAATTGCAATCCAATGTAGTGTTTAGAAACACTGGTTGATTAAAGTGTTGAGAAACACTATTTTGTTTTTTATTAAAGTGTTGAAAAACACTAGTTCATTTAAGTTCTAGATTAAAGTGTTGAAAAACACTAGTTTGATGTCTGTTAGAGGTAAGTGGTCTTGAAGAAACACCTTTGTTTGTGATAGTGACATTTAAGTTCAAGTATTGATAAATACTCTTTTGAGAGGCAAACTATCCTAGAAAAGACACTTAGGACAACCTAGCAGATGTGAATTGACCATGCTAGCAAAGATGCCCCCAGTGCAGAATGACTAGTCCTAAGATGCAAATGCAGACAAATCCCAAACAAGGATAGGAAATTTGTAAGGAATCAGAGTCAGCAAATAGCACAGGCCCAAATATGAAGGTTTATAATCATTAGTGCATTGATAGATAGAGCACAGAGTTTGAGTGATGCCTGTTTACCAGGTTGTCACCACTCAGCAAAGCTTTTATTTTTTCTACCAAGATGCCTGTTTGCTAGGTTTTCATCAAGGCACTTTTCTCTTTTTCAATGTTTTTGCTATTTTCTCTTTTTTTAATTTTTTTTTGTAGTATCAAGGTGCCTATTTTCCAAGTTTTCACAAAGGATACCCTTTTTTCAGGACTTTTTCCACTATTTTTGGTTTTCTTCAGGATCAATTTTTTGATTTTTTTGGTATTTTCTAAGATTTTCACTGCATAGGCTCTTCTAGCCAGACATCAAGCGTAGAACCGCTTAAAATGTAGAGTATTAATGGGACCAAGAAGAACATCTCCCTCATCTATAGCTAGCTGATAAGCTCCAATCCCAAAAGTTGCAGTAATGAAATAAGGTCCCAGCCAGTTTGGTTTGAACTTTCCTTTCTATTCTCTATTAGGCTGGTTCTTAGGATTCTCCTTCAGAACAAGATCCCATACTTGAAAGTGGTGTGGTTTGACCTTTTTATTGTACCCTTGTGACATGCATTTTTGGTACACTTGCAAATGATCAAATGCTTGTTTCCTGTGCTCATCAAGTAAGTCTAAAGAATTTACCCTATTAATGTGGCATTGTTCATCAGTAACAAGACCTTGTAAAGATACCCACAAAGATGGGATTTTAACCTCAATAGGTAATACTGCCTTAGCACCATTGACTAAGGCAAATGGCGTGGCTCCAGTTGGTGTTCTAATGCTTTTTCTATAGGCCCAAAGTGCTAGATTTAATTGTAAATGCCAGTCTCTACCAGACTTACTCACAGTTGTGTGTAGGATTTTGAGAATGTTCTTTTTAGATGCCTCATCCTATCCATTTCCTTGAGGATAATAGATTGAGGAACAATGTTGAGTAATGTGAAACTGTGTACAGAGGTATTCGATGTCTTGGCTTTTAAATTGGCCCCCATTGTCCGTCACAATTGAAGAGGGTATCCCATATCTACAAATAATGTAGTTCAAGATAAACATAGCCACCTATTTTCCAATGGCTTTGATCAGTGGCATGGCTTTGACCCACTTTGTGAAATACTCAGTGGTCGTAATGATGTATTTGTGTCCAATTGAAGAATAAGGATATATTTGTCCAACCAAATCAAAGGCCCATCACTGAAATGGCCAATGTGTTATGAATGGTATGAGTTCTCTAGCAAGAGCATGGATGAGATTTCCTTGTGTTTGGCATTTATGACATGTATTTGAAAATTGATTAGCATCTTTTTCTATTGTGGGCCAGTAATATCCTACTCTTAGCAGTTTCTTAGCTAGTGAAAAGCCATTTGAGTGTGATCGACATACACCTTCATGAACTTCTTTCAATGTGTGATCTGACTCTTCATGTTCTAAACACCTAAGAAGTGTACCCTCAAGACCTCATCTATATAAGTGATTAGTAATGAGGAAATAACGTGATGCTGTCCTAATTAAGGCTCATTTTTCATTTCTTAATAAACCATCAGGTAGGGTTTGGTCAATTAGATAGGAAATGATTTTGGCATACCAGGATTGGTCTTGTGCATTCAAAGCACAAATTATTTGGTACTCAGGGGTATCAAAAGATGGGTAGGATAGTTCTTCCACCAAGAAGTCACAACAGAACTAATGTTCTTCTAATTGTAACATGGATGCCCATGTAGCCATAAAATCTGCAGCTTTATTCTTTGTTCTTGGTATTTTCCAGAACGTGATGAAGACAAAGTACTTTGGGTCATCAACCAATTGTTTATAAGGCATCAAATTTTCATCTTTGGTCTGATAGTCTCCATTTACTTGATTAATAATAAGCTAAGAGTCACCATACACATGTAACTCTATGATCTTCCGTTCCATAGCCAATTTAAGACCATTTACTAATGCTTCATATTCAGAAATGTTATTAGGGCACAAAAACATTAATTTGTATGCCTTGGGAATCTTTTAGCCTTGGGGAGTAATGAAAAGAACTACTCCAGAACCTTGTTGCATGAAAGAACCATCAAAGTACATCTTCCACAAATGTTCAGTTAAATGCATTATTGTTTCATCAGGAAATTAAATTGTCAGAGGTGCATCATCTTGTAATGGTGAGTCAACTAATTGATCTGCAAGGACTTTTCCTTTAATATCCCTCCTATCTATGTACTTAATGTCAAATTTGCTCAGAATTAGGACCCACTTTGCTAGTCTTCCTATAATGTTGTCTTTCTTAAGAGGTGTTTCAAATGATCTATCCTTGCAATGAGCTTTACTATATGTGATAGCATATAATGTCTCAATTTTTGTGATGCAAAGAAAACTGCTAAGCAATCTTTTATGATTATGTTGTAATTGAGTTCATAAGATACTAGTGTTCCGCTGATATAGTAGATCGCTCTTTCCTTTTTAGTTTCATCTTCTTGTGCTAGCAATACTCCCAGTGATATAGCTATAGCTAAAATGTATAGGAGTAATGGCTTTCTATGAATGGGTGCCATGAGAATAGGAGTAGCCAAGTACTCTTTTAATTATTTGAAGTTATTATCACAATGTTCATCCCATTTGAAGGTAGAACCTTTATGTAGCAATTTAGTAAAAGATTGTGCTTTGTCTGCAAGTTGTGACATAAATCTCTTGATTGATTGGAGTCTTCCTTGTAATGTCCTCATTTGACTAATGTTTCACGGAGGAGTAATTTCTAGTATAGATTTAACTTTTTCAGGGTCCACCTCAATTCCTTTTGCTGATACAATAAACCCTAGCAACTTTCCTGATTGAACTCCAAAGGCACATTTCTTTGGATTAAGCTTGAGTTGAAATGTCTCTATGTGATCTAATATCTTCCACAAGTCTTCAATATGAGTAGTCCTTTATTTTGATTTAGCTAAGGTATCATCTGCGTAATCCTCCATGTTTCAAGGAAGGTGGACTTAACAGTCCTATTGTAAATCTCTTAATCGAGTGCATACTTCATTAGTGTTGCTAAAATCTATTAACAAAGTAGATCTTAAGAGGTCTCCACTTTAATACTCCTAACATGGTAGATCATCAGAAGTGATCAATTGTAATCCTTTAACGGCTCCCTTCCATTCTGCAGATAGTGAAGTTTTGTGGGTGCCATCCCCACCACAGTTTTACTTCCTAACAGGAGTTTTCTATGATATCATATCTTGTGTTATGTGTTTATTATTTTCACGAACGTTTCTATGAATGATTACATACAATTAAGTTTATCAACCAATACTACATACATAAGAAAGAATATTAGATATGGTGGGTAATACAATAAATATTGTTTACAAATGATGAAAGGTGAAAAGTGTTAAAATTTTTAGAGGTGATGATTCCCCCCTCCCCTCTCAGTACTAGTTCCCATTAGTCCCAAAAATTGGTATCAGAGCTAAGTATATTCTTGGAAAGGTTAAAGTCTTAAGAGAAAAGATCATACAATGGAGAAGTACAAACTTGATAAAAATATTGAGAACAAAAAGATTGAAATTTAGATGTTCTTTGAACAGTATAAAGAAGCGAGAATCAAGATGAGAGAACTGTTGGATGAGAGAAAAGGTATGGCAACTCGAAGCAATGAAAAAGATTATCAAGAAGAAGACATTCTAGATTTATTTGAGTCTTCAGGATGAAACACACGTAATGCATCAGATACATCAAAAGAGAACATCAAAAATCTAAAGGAGACCAATCAACATCTGAAAAAGTAAATAAAGATGCTACAAATTGGTCAAGAGACCCAGATGGTAAGAATTATTGATGTGACGAGTTCTGCTAGACAAGCTGAAATAGAAGGAACACTAGCTATTGATGACAGGAGGAATATAACAAAGAAGCTACAAGAAAAGGAGTTAGAAATTCAAAGACATGTTGAGCATCACCATGAGATTAAAAATCATATTATTCTTATGAGTTAAGAAGCAAACAGAATGAATGTAGAAATCATTAAAAGAGTACAGGCTATCGGTGAACTAAGAGAAGAGAATGAAAAACTAAAACATGAGGTTTGAGTTCAGCAAAAACATAATGAAATTATCAGAAAGTCTAAAGAAAGCAATAAAAGAATGGATGATTTTCTTGAAGGAAAACGAAGAGTCAACAACAAAAATGGTCTAGGCTTTGCTGAAAATGGAGAACCATCAAATAAAGCCAATCCAAAGAATATCTTTGAAAATCCAAGACCAAGAAAGCTTAGATGCAAAAACTGTGGAAAGCAAGGCTACACATCAAATGTATGCAGAGGCAAAATGAAATGTTTTCATAAATCTACATCTTCATTCATAGGATTCTGTTATAAATGTAACAAGAAAGGACATAAATCATATGAATGTAAGTCTAAGATTGATCAACCAAAGAAGGAAACCTACATAGACAAATATTATCCTACATGCAAAATGAATGGGCACACAAGTCTTGAATGTTGGAAAAAGAAAAGGCAAGCATGGAAGCCTAAAGGTCAAGAAACTCCCTATCAACCAAAGAGAATCAGTAATCAATATGTATGGGACTACAGTACATGGACAAATTCGACAACATGTGGTAGATATGGTCTAATTTCTACAAACTGTATGAGAGCATGGACCAAAAGGTCTAGAGGATGAACAAACCCCAGAATGGCATACTTAAACTATCATAAAGTTAGTCATCTCAAGAAAGACTGCAGAGACCAAATGACAGAGACAAGCATATATCCCAATGAAAACACCATTGAAGATATCCGGAGGGATAGAGACAAAATTTGGAGAAAAGCTTCAAGAAATGATGAAGCTAGACCAAGCAATGCAAATGGTGGCAACCCATCTAATGGATCCAGTGAAATCACCACCCCCACTTAAGCTGAATAAGTAAGTATGGAACTGCACTACACCAAGTCATATTTTGCATTATTTCCATTATAAAAATTGATAGATAGTCAAAATCTACATTAATAAAGATGCATATTAAGTTACTTGTTACAATTCTGAGAAAATAACCCCATCGGTAAAAACAAATCAAAAATCATCGGTGAACATAAAGAATAAGCTATCTACACTTACCGAGAATCATTGGTCAACACATAAAATGACTAAGTTGCTAATGTAACCTGACACCCATCGGTAATGAAGAAAATATAAAAAAATTTCATGACAGAACACCAATATCTATCGGTGAAAGTAGAAACCTTAACAGCTATCCCAAGCATCATGTCAACACCAACAATGTTAATTGAGAAGTCTTCCCGACAAAATTTGTCTTCATGACCCAATGAGTCATTGAGCATTTATGACAGACTTAGGGAAAAAATCTATAAATACTCGATGGGAGCACTTCATTTTTTGCACATGATTTGAAGAGAAAAAGCAGAGCGAAACCAGAGAAATAAGAGATTAGATAGAAGAGCGACCTTGACTCAATCTAGCAAACTCAAAATAGATCACTCACCAGTTACATGGATCGAAGTAAGTACCGAGAAAAACAAAGAACTCTGTTATTATTTTCAAGAAAGCCATGTTAGGGATTTTTCTTGTATGAATCAGCCTTCTAATACTGATTCAGAGACAAGAAAAGCCTAATTGCTAAGGACTGGATAAGGTCCTTCTTCATTTTTGAGCTCCACATATACTCAGGCAGGTTTTACCTCTTATGATTGTTGTTTACACAGTATGTGTTAATGTGGACACTGATTTGCTATGTATCTTTTGTTTAAACCAACCTATGAATCACCTTGCAAATAACCAAGCATAACCAGATGCAAAATATAACCATACAAAACATGGTTGTAAGCATAACAAGAACCAGTGATACAAGAATTTTCATCCTTCTTCCTTTTATTGTAGGAGGGATAACCTAATGATTCACTCTCCAAGAAATCACTAAAATGGACACAATCCTGCTGACATAGGTCCTTATGAGTTCAGTTTATCTATTCTTAGTAACAAAATATTTTGATTGAATTGGATTTGATATTTTGGAACAACTTAGACAGAGATGGATTATCAGACAATTTTCTGGACTAGTGCCTATCCTTTGGGCTACAGAGTCAAATAAGCTAAGATCTCATAGAAACAAAATACAGTAAACTGCCTTACAGCTTACATGCAATTCAGGTAAGTTGCCTTACAAATTACCCTGTCACCTCAAAAATATTGTATCAAATCCTTAAACAAAGAAGTATGCTCCTTGAAACTACTCACAAAACTTAGTCCTTTCCTTAAAAGAAACTTGCAACTAATCAAATAGTTACCTAATAACTAGAATGTTTCAGAATACCTTGTAAACTTAACATAGAAGAGCACACACAAAGAATAAAGAGACCGCAATGGCGGAGAGTAAAATTGCACCGTATATTATTTATATGATCTAGCTTTCCATACATGAAAGATTACACAACTTCAAAAGATAGATAGAAACCCAGAATATCTGAACTCTGCAATATATTATCTCCTTTCCAAAATGTTCCAACATCAAAGACCCTTTACAATGACAACTCTTTTTGCTATATATAGGTTTTTGACCATCTTGGAATCCCTTAAGGATGCAACAATCTTTTGATGGTCATGGAAAACCTAACCCTAAAGTTACAAGAGAGACAAAAGAAAGAGAGAGAAGAAGCGGTGAAAGGACCGAGTCAAAAAGATATAAACAGATATTTCTTGTTCTTCTCCCGATCTGGCGACTGCAATCAGATTTGTAGATGGTAGCTGGTAGCTGGTAGTATTTATGCTGAGTCCAGATAGTTGTGCTTTCCTACTCACCTACATTCTCCTTTTGTAATAACTGTCCCTCTTGTCTTTGAACAGTGCAGTGCCAAGTGTTCACCTTACTCATCGTCCAAAATTTCTTCTTCTACTACAGGCTTCTTTTTCTTCGGTGTAGTCATGACTTCCCAAGCCTTTACTTCATCATCTGATGGCCACTTGAAGTCCTGAGTACTCTGTACTTGCACCTTTTTCCTGTCCCATCTAGCATCAGTGATATTTTTGACATCAAGTAGGAACTTGTTGATATCAGTCTCTACTTTAAAGGCTTCATCCAATATTTTATTGAATCCCTCTATATCAACATCGGTTCCCAAAAGAAAAGCCTCTTCACTAGGCATCTTGCTGTCAAACTCACTCTTCCAAGCATTTACAGCCTTTACTTGGTCATCATCTCCCTTTAATGAAGGAATAAACCTATTGAAATCATTTGAAAAGAGGCTTAATTTTACCTCTATCTGGTTCAATTTTCCTTTGAAGAATGAGAGAGAAATATTAACTCTTTTGATCTCATCTTCAACTTCAGTGACTATTGGAGGAAAATCTTCTCTTATGGCTTGTAAAGATGACAACTTCTCAAATAAATTTTCCCTAGCAGACCATTTAGTGAAGTAAGGGTTCAGAATGGCAAGCTACCCCATTACCTCAGTATGCAAAGCTGGCAACTTATTATATGTATTGACTACAACATCAGTTTTCTCTTTTAGAATCTCAATTCTATGTTGTGGTATGCCTTTCAATGCCTTTAAAGCTATTGCATTTCCCTTTTCTTCATCCACCTTTTGTTCCATAGCCTCTTCTGACTTAGGCTTATTCTCAATCTGCATTGGTGGTGGTTGTGCAGGCACATATACTACCTCAGGCTTTGCCTCCAATTCATCTGTCAATTTCTTGATCAACTGATCCCTCTGGTATAGTTTTATGTGGCACATATCTTTGTCTTTAGATAGTACACTTGTTTCTTCCAGCAAAGTATTATACCTCTCAAATAATTGTTTGGTCTTATCTTCATTCAGTTGAGCCCAGTGTGTCATGATTTGGAAAATTTCTAAGTCCCCTGTATTTTGTACAGACCACACCATCTGATTCCCCACCATATTCTCTTGAATATTTACTAACTGGGGCTTCTGGTCTTTTGGGCTTAGGCTCCACATTGCAAAATCCTGAGATTTTGGGCTATACCCAAATCCTTTAATCATATCTCCTACCTGGACCTCACTAGCCATTTTAAGATCTGGCTACTTTCTGATTTGGTCTATAATGAAAGAAGATGCTAAATCCCATCCCTTAGCCAATAATATCCCACTTCCCAGCACCATTTTCCTAGCATCCTCGGGCGAGATATCCTCATTCTCAGGATCACAATTCTGCAAGGCCACTAGAGCTTCATTTGTAATTGTTTCTTTCCCATCAACTGTTAATTGGGACCTTATTTTCTCTGTTTTATGCCACCTCAGGAAGTCTTTAAACTCCTCTATTTTTACAAAACTGTCATCATCTAGGAATTTTTGCTGATGAAGCAATCTTTCATCAACACAGGCCCTGAGTGGTACCTCAACTTCATCTTCTAGGTTAGGTCGTTTCTTCTTGCCTTCCCTGATTGCTTTTCTTAGGTTATGGTCATATAACCTAGTGCCAGGTACTAAGGCCTTAGCCTTGTATTTTTTCTTACTTTTTCCTTCCACTGAAGGCTGCCCTAATTCCAATTTCTGCCTCTTTGTAGCAGGTTCTTCTACATCATCAAGCTGGGTAGCAACTGTCAGATCTATAATGTGACCCTCTACTCCCTGCAATTGTGGAATCTCAGCCATTTCTTGCTCTGAGGCTTGTTGTGGTGAAGGATACATGGGAGGATGTGCATAATCACTGTCATCAACACTATCATACTCTGATTCTGAGTGCTCAGGTGACTGAGCACCTTTCTTGTCCAGGACTATATCCAGTTTCTCTACAAGTACATAGTAGTTATCTATCATGGCCTTAATCCTATCAAAATATGGGAGATCAGGGTAAAAACCCCCAAATGACAACCCATTTCTTTTTATTTGTGTCTCCAGCTTCAACAACTCCTGGATTCTCAGTCTTCTCATATGAATGTCATCCTCATCCAAGATGTTCCTTGTTGAATCTTCTTCTATGCACTCACAGTGGACATTGGTATTAGGGATTGTAGGAGTATACAACTTCCTAACCCCTGCCATGAAGCCTTCCGGGTCAATGTACCTATAAGGAGCTGCCCCCATTCTGTACTTCTCCAACCATTGACCCACTTCATCAATAGAATTCTTGCCAATTGTAAAGTTGGAAATTTTGAATTGCCTAGGGGTTATAGTTCCCTTTTTGTGTGGTGCAAAGTGCTCATTATCTGTTAACATCAACTGCCATATGAATTCCATTGCAGCTACTCTTGCAGGCACATGATATGGCAACAAATGAGGTGGGTGAATACACCCATATACCCTGATAATGGTTTAATTCCCCTCCAAGAAGAAATCACCCCAATTATGATTTTCAGGTCAATTATCTGTATACTCACAGGGCCTGAGCAATTGTATAACCTTCAAAGGGACTTTAGTCCTGCTTGTCCCCAAACTCTGGACAATTGGATACACAATCCAATTCTGAAAAGCACAGTAGTCACAATCTCTGGAATTGTAATTCCAAACCCTGACCCAAAACTGGATAGGATTTGGTGCTGTTTGATAGAATCTCTGAGGAGATAAGTTATGAACATCCATGATTAAAAAATTGAAGTATAAAAGGAGGTGCATTAGGACTGAATAATGCAAAAATTTAGGCTCTTTCTCCTTGGGATTCTTTAGTCTCTTCTGGGTTGCAACAAAACCCTCATGCATTTCATCAATTATGTGCTGTATGTAGTCATAGCTGGTGCTTGAATGCACCTCTTGCAAGTCTAGTACCATCATTAAGATGCCAGCATTGATTTTCTCTACATCTCCATCTATCCCTAGCACTCTACATAGGGCATAAGCATTATACTTAATGTAGAAGTGTAGATCCTTGTAATAATATGGATTAGGCTCTTTCATAGGATCTAAGTAATTTCTCACTTCTTTCAACATGTGTTTCTTCAATAATCCTTTAGCAATACCAGGCTTTGAACTATACCTTTTCTCATGCTTTGTCATGTCAACTTTAGTAGACATGGTGCTGAATAAGCCAAAGGCTTGCATGAATGAGTTCCTATTTAATATTAGCAGGGCAGTGCCATCATCCCTTTTAATGGTCTTTGTCAGGACATCATAGTGATTGGCCAGGTCTAAAAATAGGTCTACATCAAGGAAGACATCAAGAACAAGAAATCTAGCTAAACCACATGTCCAAGGGTTCGATACTGGGATGGGCTTATCAGAATTTTTATAGAAATAGGTGAAAAGGGAGAAACCTGTTGTGCCCGGAGTCACAACATCTCGAATATCTTTGTATTCATCCAAGAGGACACTAGCATCGGCCTTCTTATTCTGCGTTGAACCAGGAAGGAGACGGAGAAACTCATCAGAGAAACTTGCTTTTCCTTTCTGTTCCTCTCCACTCCCTCCACTTGTTGAAGCAACACTCACAGCTCCGCTCATCCTTGCAACACCCTGAATCTCTCTTTCCTTACCGATATTGAAACAAATCTATCTCAAATATGAGCTGTTTGTCCTGTGCACAATTTCCTGCAATTTAGAACTCTCTGATCAACTTTGGAAACACTGTGAATTGAGCAAAATATCTCTCTTCTGAAAATTAGCAACTTGGGCTCCAAAGACTGAAAGAACGGTGAATGCAAATGAATGCACCATCAACTCCTTATAGCCATCATTCAGAGTACACAGCCCATAATTCAGAGACATCAGTTCTGTCATAAAGTCGACATGCTGTGAACTTGAGTAAAAATCTAGCCATAGTTTCTGAGCTTGACAGGAAATCAAATTTTCAAAAATGAATCCTCAGAACAATCATATATCATTTAAAAGGGCTGACATCTCACATTGTAATTCATTAACTTTCTTACATCTCAGCTACCCTTTTTGCACAGTGATCAAAATGCAAGCCTGTGATTGGTTGCCGAGGGGTTCGCACTGACACATCAAAAAATTGCCGCCATTTTTTAGATCTTGGGATCAGGCGACTGCACGACTGCATTAAGTCTTTTTTTTGCGGGCCTCTGTCACTAACCATGGTTCCATATCAAGACTTGGCGACAATGCAGTTTCTTACCTTTGGCTGACCCAAGTTACAATCTGGCGATCATGCGACATAACTAAAATCATAGTCGCGCACAATTAACAGTAACTCATCATTCATTCTGAGACCTTGCGACTAACCGTTACCCTTAACCTTCACATTTATCTCCCTGTCACTGAATGTTTAATTTTTGTTTCAAGACTATGCGACAATGCATAGTCGCCCAGTCGGGAGATATAAGCCCTGAGCATTCAACTTTACCATAACATGTTATAAGCGCCCCCTCTTCCACTTCTGACGACTGCGCGACATACCTCAATCACCAAGTCGGGAGGACTTCTTCCTTAAGGAACCTTTCTTCTCAGACTTCGTGACCACCATTGGATCTTCTGATTCTTTCATCTGACGGCTATCGCTCAATCGCTTAATGTTTCTTACATACCCTTAAATCTTTCTCAGACATCGCGACTAAAGGGAAAGTACTTAGTCTCGCTGTCGCTGAATCCACTTTCTCCTTCTCACGACCATGCAATAATCCTTTAAATGTCCACCCACCTTATGACACATGTCACTCGATCATTGGTTCACTTACTGCATACTGGAGGACTGAGTCATTATCTAGTTCTGGCGACATCCCGACTAAGCATTGCTGCAAACTTCAAACGGTCAGTCGTGATGTCTCGGTAAATATTTCTTAACCGCTATTTCATTTCGAGATCATGCGACTGAAGGCCTGACTTAACTTTTAGCTTTGGCTTGATTTGGTGATAACGCGACATAAGGTAATCGTGAAGTCTGAGAACATTTTCATAACTGTTAATAATCTCCCACGATCACCCGACTAAGCAGTGGGTCCCTTCCTCATAAAGCTTTGTAACATAACTATCTTGCGACTACCCGACATGAAAGGAATCGCTGAGTCTCAGAAGGCCAAAGGAATATTCTGAAGTTAAAAGAGACTACGCGACATAAGGAAAATGCGAAGTCGGGAAGACAATTGGAATATTCGCTCGGGATAACGCGATGAGGCGACTCAAATTAGAACACATGCCTTAAGTGAATGGAAAAAGTAACTTTGAAACATAAGCGCCATGACTTAGGGTTCATTTTCATTGTTTAACTCTTGAAAGACTAAGGGTTTTCAGGGTTTTTGCATAATGAGCTAGGTTTAGACTTGAAAACCTAAAAAAATGGCAGAGGTAAGGTCACAAGGAATGAGAGATAGCAGAATTGAAAACATCATAGCACAGAAAGCAGGACAAGGAACCAGGAGAACTGCCAAAACAGGAAATACAACCAACAAGCCATAAATTTAAAATACGATGGCAACCACTTTGAGAATCGTAAAGATTAAGAATGATAAGAAGAATGTGGTTAAGCTGATAAAGAACAACACCTGTGTGGAACCAAAGTACAATATATGCCCAGAGATTGCATCGCAACCTGATGAATCCAGTGTATTTTCAAAAATTCCACCTAGAGTTTTGCTAATAGAGGACAAAAGATCCTACATTCACTGTAAGATTGCTGAAATAGGTGATCTAGAGATAGACCAAGCTAACAAGAAGCTGTGTGATGTAGAAGGGAACTTGAAGGAAGAGCACAAACACTTAGAGGTTAAAGGGATAAATAATGCCCTATATTTCCTAAGGGTTTTCAAAACTGACTGGATTAGGTTAGTTTTGAGAAGAATGCATGATCAAAAGTTGTGGTTAGATCAATCTAAGCAAATCACTAAATATGTGTTACATGTTGTAACTAGTTATCCAATAACCGACAAGCCTAAGGCACACAAGCATCCCTTTAGGCCAGAATTTGAAAAGCTCACAAAAGCTATGTGGGATAACAGAGGTCTTAAGGTTAACACCATCACTAACAAGGAACTGAGGTTCGGTACATATGTAATTGGTTACAATATCTTCTAGGAAAGAAGGCTTAATAGCATTGCATCTACAGTAGTAAGCACAACTTAAAAGATAGTGATAGAGGGAATACAGATGGATCTATGTCCGATTTTGTTGAACCAACTTGATCAGAACATGACAACAATCAGGTCAGCAAAGACAAACACATGTAAATTCAGTTCACTCATCATGTGTATATTCTTTTACTTTCAAGAATACTTTCCTTTAGTAGGAAAAGTAAAGTGGGGTACTACCAAACTGTTGGAAATATAATATTGGGAAAGCAAGATATTGAGAGAGGGGGGGGTGAATCAGATCTTCAAATTTAAACACATAAATCAAACTGATACACATTCATACATATATGAATCTAATGTAACATCAAATAGCATACACACAATGAAATAAATAACTGATAACACAAGAAATTGGTAACCCAGAAACCCAAATAGGTAAAACTGGGGTGGGGATGACACCCACAAGATTCTTCACTACTGCAGAAATAAAGTGTGCTTGTTAGGGCTACAAAAGTTGATTACAAAATGCAATCTATCTGGTTAAGAGCTAAAGATCATTACAATCTACCTTGTGAAAGGATTTCAACTTACAATAATGTAAGCACTCTGTTAGGAGATTTAGAAAGGTCTGCTAGAACCACTCTGTTAAGAGATTTCACCTGATACAATGATTAGAATGTTTCAAGTAATGATCCTTCGTTATGCACTCAGATGCTGATGACGGATCTCCTCTTTCCAGTACCTTATGTGATCTCACAATCTGATATGTCTTTACTCTGCTGTTCACTATTTTGTCACTCTACTTTATCTATACTTCTTAACAAAATAACCCTCTATGCATTTCACTTCAAAATGCAGTCACCACTTCTCTCCACACACACAAAATAGGGTTAAGAAGAAATCTTATATATCTATTCAAGTTTGGTAGTGAGATCTAGATCAACAATCAAGATCTAATACTCATAAGGTATTACTTTTAATAATTATAATAGGTCATGCATATGATAAAACAATTAAATGCATAATTAACTCCGTAGGAAAATATTAAATGTGTACATAAGTCAGCCCAAAAATCTTATACAAGTCAGCTTGAACACTTATCCTCGAAGTTTGAATCAATCCAGACATGTATACAAAAACTATTCTTCTCAGCACTTAACATCTCTGATGCTCGGCACTAAGTATCCTACTCCTCGACATGATACAACTCGGCAACCTGAATACTGCTCGGCAGTGTTGCTCAGCCTTGGATAGTTTTAGCTCGGCCACAGTGATAGCCAACTAAAACTGCCTAAATAAATGACTAAGTGTTGGTCACTAATCATCAACAGAACTTAGAGATTAACAATCTCCCCCTTTGATATTAGTGGCAAAAACACACTTATCATTTCTTCATTTCATTTCATCAAAAAATTTCCTAAGTATATGAAGTACTCCCCCTAGGAATATACTCAGAATTATACATACAAAAAGTTACATAGAATACATGCCTTCAAAATATATACAAATGTACATGTTCTGTACTGATTTATCATATTGTATCCTTACCAACTTCTGTATCCTTACCAATTTCCCCCTTATTTTTGTCACTGATTGCAGGTGGGGTTAAGTTATACTTGTCCAAAAATCATTTATGAAGCTGTAGGGTGGATGCAAATGTAGTGTCCCAACTATCCTTGGCAATCTTCATAACTTCCAATTTTATTTCTAGCTCGGCAGCTAGACTCACTAAACTTTCTATAGTTGAGAGATTTGAATTTCTCTGTGACAATTCTTTTGTAGCTGAAAGTTCCTTCTGTATTATCTCCAAGTGAGGCAACAGGTTTGTCTGAATGGTGATCAATTTGGCCCTAATTTGACCATCTTCAGCCATAAGCTCGACAATTCTTCATTGTGCATTGATCAACTTAGTAGAATGTAATGAGCTAGAGGTAGCATCCTTACCCAAAGTATTGCTAGTTGATTTCAAATCTAATTGTAGCTTCTCAACAAGCTGTAGATTATCCTTTGTGAATAATTCAACATCACATAGCTTCCAGTACAAAGAATAAATGTTTGCTGTAACTTTCTCCAAAATTCCTACAAGAGTAGAAAGTTCAACCTATTTCATTGCAATCTCTTCTGAGATTTTCTCCAGAAATTTGCTCTTGAATCTCCTCTCGGAGCATTGTAGAAGTTTTTCATTGCTGTTTATGTCATCATCAGTTACCTTCTGTACAATGTGAACTAACTGATCAATAATGGGAGCTTGAGGCATTTCTCTTCAAAGTCAAAAGCCTTTGCAAATATATCCTTGATATCATGTAACACCTACTTTTGCTTCTGTTCTATTTTCATTTCTTCCTGAGTCTTCTTCCTCTTAAGTAATTCTTGAAGAGTCCCTATTTGTTCAAAAGACAATTCATTGGGATCCCATTGTGGAATCACAATTACCTCATCTAATGTGACATCAATAATTTGAGACTTCTTCCTCATAACTTTCCTTCTCTTCAATTCTAGTGAGCTGATGCTCGGCTGCATCTTATCAACACCTTTTCCTATGTCAGTATCAATATCCATTGCCTCTTTCAATTCTATTAGGATTGTCTGAGGATCAGGCATACCTCTAGTTTTAGGACCTATGGGAGTGGATGATGCAGAGTGTGGTAGATTAACCAACACTTGCACTGCCTCTTGTTTCTTAGGCTTGTCAACATTTTCCTTCATCACTACTCCACTATCTAAAACTATTTTTACAACCTCTAAAATAGGTGGATTTTGTGAAGTTACCTCTTGCGCATCTGTTTGCTTTTTCTCTTCGCCTATCTGATCATTGATTACTTCAATTTCTTCATCAGTTCTCTCTCCAGATGCAGTGATCTTTCCTCCTTCAGTATCAGTTGCCTCAATAGGTGACTCAATATTTGTACCACTCGGCATATCCTGTCCCTCAGCATTGAAATTGCTAGAATCATCAATTGTGAAGTCAATTGGACTGTCTGCAGTCAGATCAATAGAATTTGCTAAGTCTAATGCATCTTTATTCTTGTCCTGTTTAGTAGTGATTTGATCTTGTGTCATCTATGGCTCAGGGGTAATCTCCACTTCTTTAGCCTTCTGATCAGATGTTCCTTCATCAGATTTCTTGTCTTTTGGAACTACCATTCCAAATTTTTCCTTCTGAATCCTAGTACTCTGCTGTACTAATCCTTTAATATCATTTTTCAAAGCAGTATAACCTCTGAGCTTAGGAACAAACCTATTCTTATATTCTTCAATAAATTTTTCTCTCTGTTTTGATGTCAACTCAGGTATCACCTTGGCTAATGTACCTTCCCTGATCTGTCTCTCTATAGTAAGTGAAAATTCCCATTTGCTTGACAGAAACTCATATAATTCATTTGGCACATGGTTTCCTATCTCTATAGGAGTTAACTTAAAAGTACTCATCATATCTAAAAGTGCTTCCTGAAGTTTATGCTTTTCTCCAATACTCAGTTTCTCATACTTAATGAATTTAAAAGTAGCTAACCCTGCTAAATTTCTCAAATTGTCACATACCTCATCAATATTAGCGGGTTTCTTGAATTGTGCAGTGGGTATGTTGCTAGGTTCATCAGTTTCAGTCTTTTCATTATCACTAGCTGTCTCCAAGTACAGTCTCCTTCTTGGTCGCTTTACTAGTTTGCTCGGCTTAGCCTTAGGAGAAAATTTAGTTTTCTTTCCATAACTTCTTTCTCCAACCTTCTTCTTTTCATACACTTTTGTTTGTACTACAAGAGCAGTAACAGTAGATGCTCTAGTCCTCAGACGATTAGCTGCAGGAGGTGTAACCATAGATTTAGCTTTACTCAGCTTGGTTACTTTGACAATTGTTGTTCTTACCCTTAGCCTTCTCAGTGATCTCCTTAGATGCACTAAATTCCTCTTCTATAGATATATCTTCTCCTTGTCCTGTGGATAAGCCTAAAGGTGCATCCTCAGGTTCCTCATCACTATTCAAACCAACCATTTTCTTCAAATTTTTCACAATATTTTTCCTTTTTCTCTCCATGGTTCCCTCCTTCAAACTTCTTGTGATTTTTACTTTTGCTTCATCAAAATTACCAAATCTTTCTGCTGTAGCATCAATTGCCTTGGCTAGGAGTGCAATGATGGTTGCTGATGCTTCATCAATGTTAATTTCATAGGGAAATGATTCCAACCATGCTACCCTAGGTGTCATAGCCTAAATATATGTGTGATCCATATCAACTAGAAAACAAATTTCTTCATAGTTCTTCTCCACTAGTGATCTAGGAATCCTATTCCTTAATCTCATTCTCTTTTTAAATTCTACAAAATAGTTCCCCATAATACTATTGAAATTACTTCCTAATTTCTCAATGCATTCACTTATCTGAACTATAATGGGTCTATCCTTTTTCCAAATGATATCTCCCAATGTAGGAAATGTATTCTGAATGTAGAAAAATATGCAGCCTAGTAAGGAACCAAACTTACATGATGAGCTCTAAGCTTTTCTGTTTGATGCTAGGTTCTCAGCTAGTTGTGTTTATTGTAGTTCGGCAAGATCATATGTATGATTCTTCTTAACAATCTTCCATGCCTAGTCAACGGTTGTGCAAGGGACACTGTCCATTCGACTTGACTAATAGAACTTATGTGCAATCACTCTTACTCCAAAATCAAGTTCTAAGTCTTTAATTGTAGAGATAGTCATACCTCTGTTGTTTGATATGGCTCCAGTGTTCACTATAATTTCCTCTTTACTATTATCTCTCATTGTCCATTTCTCATTAACAACAGAATATCTAGTCACTCGATGAATCATGTTTTTAGTTATCTTGACTGGTCCATTATCCAACCACATGCACATATCATGAACTTAGCTAATAATGACCTTAATCCATTCATCTTTGAAACCTTGTGGGAAATCTAGGGCATGAGTTAACCCTTTGTCAGCTAAATGTTTGAATTCTTCCTTCGGAACTCCATCAACACACAATTTGTTGTAGGATTGTCTCAATTCACTATCACCTACTTCACCAATTTTAACCATGTAATAAGATCTTACATCATGGATCATAAGTACCTTTGGTGGAATGGATGAGAGAGCTCTGGTTAGATCACTCTAAATTGCACTTTCAGGAATGGCTCAAAAATTGAGAGGTGCACATACATCATTCCGTACTAACTAAAATTTCTCTTGTTCTTCCTCCATACTTTTGGCTGGTGCAGAAGAGCTTACAGCCATAATCTTGAAATTAGGGTTCAAAAAATGAAGAAAAAAGTACCTCGACAAATAGCACTTCGCACTGTTCACCTTAGGATTTTCGATGATACACTGATGAATTCTTCATGCTAACTTCATTAAGATCAATTCTGCAAATTCTTCAATCGCTCTATGAATAATGAAAATCACAAGGTAAAATGAAGAATAAACTGTTCATTCTTTATAGACTCAAAAGGTCAACGTAGGTAAGCAATAAATGTTTTTCCCATTGAGTAAGTGCAAGCCAGATGTCCTTGGATTTCTAACACAACTTGCATGCCACTCGGCTCACTATACTTGACCAACAAACTCAACATACACTAAAGAACTCGACCTTAGTGTCCACAACTGGTGCTCGACACCTATAGTGTAATTAGCTCTTCTCGGCATTTTTTGTTTTCAAAAAGTGTCCTGGTGCATCTTAACATATGCAAATATGGACTTTGGCATATTTTATGTTAGGAACTAATGTAAGATAAAAATTTTAAATGCAGTTCCTTACATACCTCTTTTTCTTAGTTGGAGATGATGTGATCACCTGATCCATTGGATTGGGTGACCTCAGCTGCACTAGCTTCATTGATGCATGGTTTAGATTTCTTAACCCATGTCTGGTTCATCTGTGCTCTAATCTACTCAACAGTAGGAGCAGGTACCCTAGTCTTACAATCTTTCTTTGTATGACCCATTTTCAGACAACTGTGACAAACTAGGCTTCCATTCATCCAACTCTTAGAATTTCCTTTGAAATGTGTCCTTATGTAATTTTCTAGAACATGTCCATACTCACCATAGTAATTACAACTATGCCATGTGTTGTAGTCCCAATTGTAAGTATTGCCTTTTCTTGGTGATTTCTCTTCTACCTTTGATGTCCATTGCTATTTACCTTTAGATATGCAATCTTGTGCTCTATGACCAAATTTTCGACAGTTATAACAATTACCATTGAATCTAGGTGTGCAAGGTGCATTACTTGCCTTTGTCTTACATTCATGTGATTGATGTCCAAACTTATTATAGTTAAAGCAATAACCATTAAAGTTAGTTTTAGGATTAGACTTACCATTCTTGCTTCGGAAAATGTTTGTTGTATGACCTAGTTTCCCACAGTGGTGGCAAACAGGTTTGTTGTTTCTTGGTTTTGCATTCCTCCTTTCACCTATCTTAGATGATTCTCCTTCTTTAGTGGTTGTATGTTGTTCAGTGTGACCTAATCTAGAAGAATCTTTAGGTCTTCCTGATGCTTTCACTAGTTGTTCAAAGTATCTCAAAGCTGCATTGGGATCATTCACTCTATTGTTAAGTTCTTTCTCAGATCTCAATTCATCTTTCAACTGACTGTTCTCAGATCTAAGATTTATAATCTCCATATCTTTCCTACTAATCTCCCAATTCACAAGTAGTAGTTGATTTTCCATGTCAACTTGATTGACTGTCATTGTTTGTACATCATGTGTTCTTTCATCAAGTCTAATAGTCATCAATCTTTTGTCTTCTTCTACCATAGCCTTGTCATCTTTGGATTTCTTTTTCTGTTCAACAACTTCACACATCTTATTGATTGGGCTTCTTGTTCCTTTTTTAAGTTTCTGATTTCTTCACATAGTGCACTATTCTTTTCTAATAGATCTGCTATTGCTGCATCACTCTTAGTAGAATCTTCATTTTGAAATAGATTTTTGGTGTCATCTTCCTGATAATAAGTGTCATTCATTTGTTTGGCCAAATCTTTCCTTGCTGTCAAGGACTTCTTTAATTCCTATATTGCTGTCTCAAGGTGTTGTAGTGCTAGCTGAATATCAATCTTTTGATTCTTAATGACTTTACCCATCTTGTAGATCACCATCTCAAGATCTGTATCCTCAAGCTGATTATAACTTTCTAGAGAACTAAGCTCTAATACTAATTGTTGGAAATACAATAATGGGAAAGAAAGATACTGAGAGGGGGGTGAATCAGATCTTCAAATTTAAACACTTAAATCAAACTGATCCACATTCATACATATATGAATCTAATGTAACATCAAATAGCATACACACAACGAAATAAATAACTGATAACACAAGAACTTGGTAACCTAGAAACCCAAATAGGTAAAACTGGGGTGGGGATGAAACCCACAAGATTCTTCACTACTGCAGAAATAAAGTGTGCCTATTAGGGCTACAAAAGTTGATTACAAAATGCAATCTACCTAGTTAAAGGTCTGCCCAGTTAAGAGCTAAAGATCATTACAATCTACCCTATGAAAGGATTTCAACTTACAATAAAGTAAGCACTCTGTTAGGAGATTTAGAAAGGTCTGATAGAACCACTCTGTTAAGATATTTCACTTGATACAATGATTAGAATGTTTCAAGTAATGATCCTTCGTTATGCACTCAGATGCTGATGATGGATCTCCTCTTTCTTCTACCTTATGTGATCTCACAATCTGATATGTCTTTACTCTACTGTTCACTATTTTGTCACTCTACTTGATCTATACTTCTTAACAAAAAAACTCTCCATGCATTTCACTTCAAAATGCAATCACCACTTCTCTCCACACACACAAAATAGGGTTAAGAAGCAATCTTATATATCTATTCAAGTCTGGTAGCGAGATCTAGATCAACGATCAAGATCTAATAATCATACCTCCAAGGTATTACATTTAATAATTACAATAGGTCATGCATAGGATAAAACAATTAAATGCATAATTAAATCCATAGGAAAATATTAAATGCGTACATAAGTCGGCCCAAAAAGCTTATACAAGTCAGCATGAACACTTATCCTCGAAGTTTGAATCAATCTAGACATGTATACAAAAATTATTTTGCTCGACACTTAACATCTCTGAAGCTCATCACTAAGTATCCTACTCAGCTTGGCATGATACAACTTGACAACCTGAATACTGCTCGGCAGTGTTGCTTGGCCTTGGATAGTTTTAGCTTGGCCAAAGTGATAGCCAACTAAAACTGCCTAAGTAAATGACTAAGTGTTGGTTAATAATCATCAACAAAACTTATAGATTAACACAAACCAAACACACTACAAATTAGTGAACTTATTAAGTCACTAGGAGATCATTTTGATTTAGTGATGACTACATACTTCCTTGAATTCAAGGAAAAGATGATGGAAAGAGTGAGGATCCCTGAGAAACTAATTGAAAAACATAGGGATGAGATATGTTTTATGGTGGATACAAATTTTACACACATAAAACTGATTGTACCAAGGACAACTTGGTTAGCCCCTCTTGATTATGAAATTAACATAGATCAAGCTACAAATGCAATTGATGCATTGATCAATGAGCCACTTGACAACAAACAACCAAGGTTTGGCACATATGAAGAGGCCAAGTCAAAGATAAAAACATGCCTAGTAATCAAGAAGACTGTAAAAAGAAAGAATAAGATGGTTAGGAATCTTAAAAAGATTCTATCAGTTAATGAGGAGGAACAAAAAGAGGAAACCGATGAACATGGTACCATCAGTGAAGGGAAATATGAGCAGAAATCATATTTTGAGGCAACTGAGTCTAATACACCTCCACCTCCTACAAAGAAACAAAGAACAAGGATCCAAACAACAAAAGATACTACACCTCTGAAGAAAGGTCAAGTGAGGACCTAGAAGAGGAAGCAACCAACAGAAAAGAAAACTATGAAGGAAACACCTACAAAGAGGAGGAAAATAATGGTCAGGACCAAAGATGACATTGAAGATTCTAAAGAGGATGAGCCTGATGTAAGTAAGAAAAGTTTTCTTACTAGAAAAATTGATGAAATTGCTTAGTCAATTGCTACTACTAGTACAATGACTGATAGAAAGATCAGACAATGGGATAAACTTGAACCAAAAGACCAAAATAGGATACAAGATGCCATAATTAGGGAAATGGTCAAGTTTAAATATGTACTAGTAGAATTTATAAGCCAAATACCCAAAGATCTGGGTAATAGAATTTCACAACAATGGTCATATGATCTACATACAGAAAATGAAGCAAGGGAGAGAGTACTTGTCACACTTATGCCTCCCGAATCAAAGATGGAAGAAATCAAGGAAATAATGAAGAAGCACTCAAGTAAATTTGTAGCTAAGATTAGAGCTTACAAAGTGCTAGAAGATAAGTTTATAGAGCTAGATAGTATGATCGAGACCAAATGAAGACAACTCTTAGATGTGCCTGCAAAGTCAAAAAGTCATGAGAATAAATTACTTCTCTCCGACACACCTCATGTAGAGGAGAAAGATAAGGAAAGTCCTAAACACATTGCTTTGGACAATGTAGATAATGCTGAGCCAATTGACTTAGACAAATTCATGGATGATCTTGAAATTCAAGACATCACTCAGTATGATTCAGATAAAGATCCTCAGAAAGAAGATGATGTAATTTTTATATCTCTTAAGAATCAAATCAAGCAACAACAAATAGAGACCCAAGCAAATAAAGACATGGATGTTGCTGATGAAATATGAACAGAAACATCAATAATTGACATCATAGGAAAGGACCTTTCTGATCAACTACAAAAATATGAAGATGTCACTGCTCAACAAGCTAAAACCGATGAGCAGGACACAACACTAGATGCAGCACAAGTAAGCACTCAGAATAACATGCCAGTATTGATTGATGTAGGAGCATCTTGGGTCCTTGGCAATCCTACTCAACCAAAAATATGTTTACTGCATTTCTTAGTTTGTTCTATGTTTCTTGGCTTCTATTGCTCGGCATGCTTGACGAGTTTCTCGGTCATGCTTGTTGTCGTTGCTCGACTCTTCTTTGGACGAGTGCTCTCTTGCTCATTTATGCCCTTGCTGAGATGGTTTATTTTTGGAGTTGGAGCTGTGGTCAACTTCTTCATTTAATTTTGTGGCGGGATTTATTTAGGATCTATCTTGGGATCCATGTGGACCTAAATCTAGGTCTCTCCTTTGGTTTTTTGAGTGCCAAGTTCCTTTTTGGTCTCTTGTATATATTATTTTATATGTTATTATTTTGGTAGGAAGTCTTAGAGAAAGAATGCAAATGTTAAGATATTGAAGATCTGAGATCTCTGTTGTAAGAAGATCAAATTTTAATACATTTCTTTGTATATGGCCATAACTAGGAAGGCCTTATAGCTTGGCATGTATTAAGTTTGATGATTTAATAAATAAAGATCTCTACATTTCTCTTCTCCCACTATGTTGTGTTAATTCCGCATTGTATCTACAAGATGGATGGTTTTGGGTGTTCCCTAGGCCCCGTCTCCGACCTCGTTGATCTGTGGCTCCTTCTTGTAAGCTCTAAAGATATTTGTTGTAGGGTGGCAGGTTACGATCTGACCTACAATTGTAGATAGTTTCAAGATGGTTCATGGGAGAGGAAATGTTGATCAAGGTCTGGCTAATATCCTTAGACAGATGGATGCAAGATTGGAAGTTGTTGAGATAGCCTAGCATAGAGGAAGACATCTTGAAGATGTTAGTGATGATTAATTTGAAGAGGTTCAAGGTGAAGCTGCACCTGCACCTCTGATGGATCAAGAAGAGGAAACATTCCTGAGAGCTTTGACAAGTTTGAAATCCACACATCATTTTAATCCTCCTGAGTATAGTGGAAAGTTAGATTTTGATGAATTGATTGACAGGATTACTGAGATGGAAAAATATTTTGAATATGAGAATGTTGTAGAAGATAAGAAGGTGAAGATTGAAAGCACAAAATTGAAAGATCATGCATCCTTATAGTGGGAAAACCTGCAATTAAATAGAAAAAAGAAAGGTAAAGACAAGATCAAGGTATGGGATAAGATGGTTAACAAATTAAAAGGTAAATTTCTACCTTGTGATTATCAGATTAACCTAATCTGGCAAATGCAAAGTTTGAAGCAGAAGGAAAAATCAGTCAAAGACTATACTGAGGAATTCTACAGATTAGACATCAGATCTGGACATGTTGAAGATGAAGTGGAAAGAGTTGCAAGATACCTGAATGGCTTGAGAAG
>MU223501.1:1573247-1593733 GCA_018584345.1 Thuja plicata
CCAGACAAGTCAAATACAGACACTAGTCAAGACAAAGGAAAGACTGAATGGAAAGGTGGAAATTCATACTGAGGAAGAGGCAATTATTCCAGAGGTGGATATAGCAGAAGAGGGTTCCAAGTAACTTGTTACAATTGTGGTGAAGAAGGACATAAATCCTTTGAGTGTACACATGCAAGCAAGAAAGGTGGTAACAGTAGAAAAAATGCATTAATCCAAGAGGAGACATCCAATGAACCTAAAAATAACCTCATGATCAGAAAGATACTATGGAGTGAGAAAGATAAGAAAGATCTTGTCAGGAAAAGTTTGTTCAAAACCAGATGTAGAGTTGCTAACAAGGTTTGGAAAGTCATTGTTGACAGTGGAAGCTCAGAGAATCTGGCATTTGAAGATATAGTTACCAAGTTGTATTTGGAAAGGATTAAGCATCCAAAGCCCTATCAGATCTCATGGATCAAAGATGAGCATACATTAATGGTGAGTGAACAATGTTTTTTTCGAATCTGAAAAATTGGAAAGTACTATGATAAAGTGATATGTGATATTATGCCAATGGATTGTTATCATATATTGTTGGTTAGACCTTGGTAGTATGATAGAAATGCTATACATGATGGAAGGTTGAATAGATATTCTATCTGGGTTGATGGAAAGAAGAAAATTTTGTTGCCTTACATCAAAGAATCTGCTGATGAGTTGTGTACATCTATAAAATTTTGTTTGATGGAAGGTATAAAGTTTGTTAAAGATTTGAAAAGAAATGATATATTTTATGCTTTGATTCCTAACAAACCAAGAAAGAATGCTAAAGATGAAATACCTATAGAATTTGAGAAGTTGCTGACTGAATACAAAGAAATCATTTCAGATAATGTACCTGATCATTTTCCATCAATCAGAGATATCAGTCACTATATGGATCTGATTCCTAGAACTAGTTTACCAAATAAAGCACCACATAGGTTAACACCTACCAAGAATGAAGAGCTTAATCGACAAGTTCATGAGTTGTTGAACAAAGGCTTAATCAGAGAAAGTTTGAGTCCATGTACAGTACCAGCTATATTGGCACCTAAAAAGAATGGAGAATGGAGAATGTGCACTGATTCCAGAGCAATAAACAAGATCACAGTGAAGTATAGGTTTCCTATACCAAGAATGGATGACATAATGGATTGTTTGAATGGAGCAAAGCATTTTACCAAAATTGATTCGAAAAGTGGATATCATCAGATCAGAATCAGAGAAGGTGATGAATGGAAGAATGCTTTCAAGACAAAGGAAGTCTTTTATGAGTGGTTGGTTATGCCTTTTGGTTTAACTAATGCACCCAATACATTTATGAGGTTGATGAATGAAGTTCTGAAGAAATTATTGAATAAGTGTGTGATTGTATATTTGGATGATATTCTAATATTCAGTAAGACCATAGAAGAACATTTGATGCATATAAAACAAGTATTGCAGAGATTGAAAGAGGAAAAGTTGTTGATAAATCTGAAGAAGTGTTCCTTCATGAAAGAAGAGCTTGTGTATTTGGGTTTTGTAATTTCAGCTGATGGTTTGAAGATGGATCTAGAAAAGGTTGAAGCTATACTGAGTTGGCCTACACCTGAGAATGTTACAGAGGTGAGATCATTTCATGGATTGGCAAGTTTTTATAGGAAGTTTATTAGAAATTTTAGTTCTATTTTCAATGTTATGACTGAGACAATGAGAGGAGACAAAATAGAGTTCAAATGGACACATGGAGCTGATAAAAGTTTTGAAGCTTTAAAGTTGAAGGTTACTGAATTACTTATGCTAGCCTTACCTGATTTCAATAAGGTATTTCAAGTTGAATGTGATGCAAGTGGAAGTGCAATTGGAGCTGTGTTGACTTAAGAAGGTAAACCTGTTGCTTTCTTTAGTGAAAAGTTGAATGACGCAAAGAGAAAATATTTTGTCTATGATCAGGAATTCTATGCTATTGTGCAAGCTATGAAGAAATGGAGACATTACTTGATGCCAAATGAATTTGTTTTGTATACTGACCATAAGGATTTACAATATTTGGGTAGTTAGAATAAGTTGAATCAGAGACATATGAAATGGGTTGAATATTTGCAGAGCTTTACATTTGTGATTAAGCATAAGAGTGGAGTTTATAATAAAGTTGTTGATGCATTAAGTAGAATAAGATATTTGTTGAATTAAATGAGAATTGAAGTTCTTGGCATTGATGACATGAAGAATTTGTATGAAAATGATCCTAATTTTTCAAAGTAGTGGAGAGTGTGCAAAACACCTAATATAAACCAATCAAGTAATTATGAAGACTATTTCATTCAAGAAGATAAGTTGTTCAAAGGAATTCAATTGTGCATACCAAGAGGTTCAATGAGAACTAATTTGATTAAGGAGAAACATAGTAGTGGATTGGCTGGACACTTTGGCATTGATAAAACATTGAGTCTGCTGAAGGAGAGGTACTTTTGGCCTCAGTTGTATAAAGATGTTCATAAATTTGTAATAAGTTGTGGATTTTGTCAAGTTGCAAAGGGAGTAAGTCAGAATACTGGTTTGTATACACCTATTACTGTTCCTGAGAAACCTTGGAGTGATATCAACATGGATTTTGTTCTTGGACTTCCAAGGATAGCAAGGGGTAATGATTCTATATTTTTTGTTGTGGATAGATTTTCCAAGATGACACATTTCATACCATGTAGGAAGACATCAGATGCAGTACATATAGAAGATATTTTATTCAAGGAGATTGTTAGATTGCATGGATTACCAAGGAGTATCATCTCTAAGAGAGATAGTAAGTTTGTAAGTTATTTTTGGAGAACACTTTGGAAGAAGCTAAATATTGAGTTGAAATTTAGTTCTACATTTCATCTACAGACTGATGGACAAAAAGAGGTTGTAAACAAAAGTTTGGGCAACTTGTTGGGATGTTTAGTTGGAGACACACCAAGCAATTGGGATTTGATGTTGGCACAAGAAGAGTTTGCATACAACAGTTTAGTAAACAAAAGTACTAGAAAGACACCTTTTGAGATTGTTCATAGCACACAACCTAGAGGTATATCAGATTTGAGAGACATTGTTGGTGAAGAGAAAAGAAGTGTTGAAGCAGAGGAATTTGTAGAATTTATGAAGACATTGCATGAGGATGTAAAACAAAAGCTGGAGAAAAGTAATCAAAAAAACAAAGATGATGCAGACAGATCAAGAAGACATAAGACATTTGAAGTTGATGATGTTGTAATGGTGCATCTGAAGAAAGGAATATTTCCTATTGGAACATATGGGAAACTAAAGATGAAGAAATTTGGTCCTTGTAAAATACTAAGAAGATTTGACAGTGGAAATGCTTACGAAGTTGAATTACCTGATGACATGGATATATCACCTATATTAAATATTTTAGACTTGTATGAATATCATGAACCTGATGAATAATTAACAGTACCAAGTGGTTATTCTAAGAAGTGGATAGAGGAAGTTGAGAAGATCTTGAAACAGAGAGTTGGCAGAAGTAAAAGAGGAAAAGAATACATGGAATATCTAGTAAAGTGGAAAAACAGGCTGATTGAGAACTCATCTTGGATTTCTCAATCTAAGTTGGATTCATTTCAGGTTGGACCTGATACATGATTTGGGGAATCATTTCTTTTCAACCCCAGGTGTCTGATGCAGGAGCATATTGGGTCCTTGGCAATCTTGCTCAACCAAAAATATGTTTAGCATTTCTTAGTTTGTTCTTTGTTGCTCGGCTTTTGTTGCTCTACATGCTTGCCAAGTTGCTCGGTCATGTCTGTTGTTGTTGCTCAGCTCTTCTTTGGCTGAGTGCTCTATTAATCGGTCATGCCCTTGCTGAGTTGGTTTATTTTTGGAGTTGGAGCTGTGGCCAACTTCTTCATTTAATTTTGTGGCTAGATTTATTTGGGATCTATCTTGGGATTTGTGTGGACCTAAATTTGGGTCTCTCCTTTGAGTTTTTGAGCGCTGACTTCCTTGTTGGTCTCTTTTATATATTATTTTGTATGTTATTAGTTTGGTAGGAAGTCTTAGAGAAAGAATGAAAATGTTAAGATATTGAAGATTTGAAATCTCTGTTGTAAGAAGATCAAATTGTAATACATTTCTTTATATATGGCCGTAACTAGGAAGGCCTTACAACCTAGCATGTATTAAGTTTGATGATTTAATAAATAAATATCTCTGCATTTCTCTTCTCCCACTGTGTTGTGTTAATTCCCCAATGTATCTGCAAGCTGGATGATTTTGGGTGTGCCCTAGGCCCCATCTCCAACCTCCTTGTGTCATTGATGAAGGCAATAAATTCGCTAGAAGGTAATGCAGAATATAATGTAGCAGATACTACCATACCCAAGGACAAGGGTGATGTAGAGTCTAAGGACACAATCAAAGCAACAAAGGATACAACTGTAGAACAAGCTGCCACCGATGATAAGAAAGAATCTATTGATCTAAATAAGGAAGAGGATAAGAAAGTACAAGAGGAAACAGAGAGGGAAAAGGGTGAAGAGGAAAAGAAAGATGCCAAGGAGAATAAAATAGAAGAGAAATTTGCAGAGACACCCAAGGTTGATGGAGAGACATCTTCACCAAACCGACAGGTGAACCCCAAGCACAAAACACAAGAAGCATCATCAACAAAGCCTTCACCAAGCACATTTGAGAAGAAAAATGAACTAGAAATGGTAGTTCATACATCTGCACCCACACAAATATCAAGGAAGAAGAAAAGAAAGCATAAGAATCTAGTGACACTGGATGAAATCATTGAGATTCTAGTATGTGATCCTAGGACATTGGATCCAACTGAACTGACAAAGTATGCAAGACTTTGTGAAAGAAAAGCAATGCAAGACAAGTTGAGAAAAGCCACCAAGGAAGCTAAGGTACTAGAAGTTGCATGAGGAATACTTCAAAAAATTGTACCTGATGTAGATGTTGATCAAACAGCCCCAATGCTTGATTAATTAGTGGTTCTCATAGATGCAATCACATCTTAGAACATAGATGCTGAGAAGGTCATGGAAGAATGACTTGAATAGAAATATGAGTTCAAGTTAGCTGAGAAGATAAGCCAAGAAATGGCATTGCAAAAGGTAAAGCTTTATGAACTGGTTAGCACAATAGATCCAATAATCTCAGAAGCTATAACCTTGATACAAAAGTTATGCATGCTAGATCAACTCACCAAGGAGTATATTGACAAGATAGCGCAGATAGATGTTGATCTTCAAACAAGTGCACAAAGTCTCACAAACAACAAAGAGGCAATCAAATTGCACAATGAGCAGCTCAAGCAAGCTCGAAAGCTGAGACAAGACATATAGATTGCAGAAACCAAGTTTAGAGATGAGGTAAATGAGCTTCAAGCTCAACTCTTACCAACACTCTCACTATTGCAACAATATATGACAGAGGCAAGAGCACTAATTGCTACCCCAGAAATGTATGTCCTAGACAACATTTATGATATGCATGCACGAATAGAGCTAGAGCACATGGCACTAGAACTCTTGAAAGAAAAATGGGAGAAATTTCTCGAAGATATCAAGAACACCCATTCACATATTCTTGACACATTGTAAGTTACACATTTTTGTCACATTTTTTACAACTTATAAGTTGTACATTTTTGTCATGAGTATCAAATAAAGGGGAAATGATATGTGCAGTCAACAGTAAAAGGGGAAATGAAGGATGAAATGATTTGTAAAGTCAGTCATTTGGAAGAGCAAAGAATAGGGGAATGTATAGTATAAAGGAAAGTATACATGTACATATACTTATACTATACCGATGCATATAGTTAGGGGGAGTCATATAATGACAAGGATATATACATGGTGTACATACTAAACACTTTAGTATTATGTACATATCAATTTTTGATACTAATGTCAAAGGGGGAGATTGAAGACATTATATTTTTCCATTAGTATATACAAGTAAAAACATGATCTACACCATTGGTTTACACCACATCGACAAACAGGGCACAACACTACCTGATGCCAAGGTTACCTGATATTGCCAAGCACAAAGCATCCTGACAAACACTATTCAATGTTACCCAATGACAAAAAGGACAAAGAAACCCGACGAGTAACCAATAGTGCAACCTGACGAAACAAAAAAGAGAGGAACCCAACAGATAAAGGGAACTCAATGATTAGTTCAATAAGGGAACACCGATAGACTTTCAGTTCAACCTGATGATCAAGAACTGACAGTTAGTTACATCCTGCAGAAAGTGGATCTGACTTTCCACGTTAGATAAATCACTGAATTTTTATATTTAGCTTCTTAATTTGTTTTAAATCCATTATGTGCGGAGAAAGAAATGTAATTATTATTATTTTAATCAATTTAACTATTTTAAAACATGCAAACTAAAGGATCAAGGTCAAGTTGTATACCTTGGATCAAGAGTTAACATTGTAATGCGTGATTCTAGAATAGGTCAAATACTTGTATAAATAGATGCCCAATCTATTGTGAACATTTTGTTCAATGATGATTGTATCCACTTAGAGCATCTAAGGATCAGACAAGAGAATTCATGTAGAAGGACAGAAAAGGATCAATTCTGTTTCAAGAACAAGAACACAGGCTACCAAAGAGCATGAAAAGGTATCAATCAATCACTATAGGTGATATTCATATTATGAGAGCTTTAATAGATCTGTGATCAGAAATTATAGATTGCATATAGTCAGCTCAAACATATTGTACTCATTCTAACAAGTGTAGTACACTTAAGAAATCCTTTCAAGGAAGGTGGACTTAATAGTCCTATTGTAAATCTCTTAACCGAGTGCACACCTCATTAGTGTTGCTAAAAGCTCTTAATAGAGTAGATATTAATAGGTCTCCACTTTAATATTCCTAATAGGGTAGATCATCAGAAGTGATCAATTGTAAGCCTTTACCAACTCCCTTCCATTATGTAGATAGTGAAGTTTTTTGGGTGCCATCCCCACCGCACTTTTTACTTCCTAACAGGAGTTTTCTACGATATCATATCTTGTGTTATGTGTTTATTATTTTCATGAATGTTTCTATGAATGATTACATACAATTAAGTTTATGAACTAATACTACATACATAAGAAAGAACATTAGATATGATCGGTAATAGAACCAAGATTGTTTACAAATGATGAAAGGTGAAAGGTGTTAAAAGTTTTAGAGGTACTGATTCACCCCTCCCCTCTCAGTACTACTTCCCATTAACCCCAACATCTTCTCCATCACTTCCTTCATCAAAGATTGGACCATCTCTTGAAGTAGGGTTTTTAGATTTATTATTAAAACCTAGTCATGTTTTATCTTTGGTATTTCGGATGTGTATAGGTTCAAAAAGTCCCTTTCCTTTGTCTTCTAAAGTTCCTTTTCCTTTATATCCCATTTTTTTGAGAAGGTCATATCCTTTACCATACTTTTCTGGGGACATTTCCACATGTTTTACCTTATTTTATTTTTGTTCTCCCTTGTAAAGCCAAGCCAAGACTTCTTTTTCTTCTTTTTCATCCTCTTGAGAGGTAGATGCTTTAACCATACTAGTTTCTTTGTGAATTTCTGGTTCTTTAGATGTATTAGGTGTGAAAGATGAGAAAGGTTTTCCATAAGATCTTGGAGACACTAGAAGTTCTGTCAATGATGGGGTCATGTCTAGTTTTTATTCTCCCATACTAGTTTCTTCAAGTTTTAAGGTCTTTCCAAAGCTTCTCTTAACCATGTCTTTAGTAGTTTTAGGTATAGTCTCTTTTGGAAATTCCTTGTTATGAGGGACCATACTATCTGCTTTAACATTGTTGCAAGTATAACTGGCATCTGCAGAAATTGATACTTCCACCCCATTATGTGGGAATTTGATACACTGGTGGTAAGTAGATGGTACTGCTTGCATTTCATGGATCCAAGGTCTCCCTAATAGTATGTTTTAAGCCAAGGGTAGATCTATAAATTGACATATCACATTTCTTTCAACTAGTCCTATTCTGATTGGTAGAACAATAAGACCTTTAAGAGGATCTTTTTATTCATCGTAAGATTTGATAGTGATCTTACTTCTTGAATCAATGGTTTGTTCTAAGAGACCCAACTTCCTGATTAGATTGAGAGTACAAATGTTCAAACCTGTGCTTCCATCTATCAATACATGTCTGACATAGGATTTGTGAATTAGGACTTCAATGTGTAGAGGTTGGTTATGCAGATGTGTCAATGATTTTTCATTTTCTTATGAAAAATAGAGATAGTGTGGTGATGAGATATGATTTACCATTTCTTGGAATTTGTCTACATCAATGTCTTTTGGCACATTTTTTGAATGTAGGGTTTGTTCAAGAACTTCCCTATGCACTGAGGAGATTTTAAGTAACTCAAAGATAGAAATTTGAGCAGAGGTTCATTGCAATTGATCCACCAAGTTGTTTTCTGCTAGAATGGTAACTATTTGTCTTGCTGTTGCTGGTTTGGGAATAGTGAAAATAGGTACCTTGGAAGATGTTGCTAGTTTTTATGAGGAACTAGGTCCTTTGATTGTGACTTGTGCTTGACTTTGAGTCACTACATTTGATTGTGGAGATGTGTCTTTAACACCTTTGATAGTGATCACATTGATTGATTCGTATTTAATGTCTAACATGTTGATCACATTATCATTATTGGAGTAGGTGTAGTTTACGTCAATTCCTTTTCCTTTAGATGCTTCCCCTTTTTCATAATTAGGGAATGGTTTGTTGAATGTCGTATGGTCGTCATTAGTGGTGTGTCCCTCCACTTTTATTTTACCTCCTTCAATAAGGTCTTGTATAACATGTTTAAGCTTTACATAGTTATTGGTCTTATGTCCCTTGTTTTTGTGAAAGACACAATAGGAGTTATCATCCCACCATTTCGTTTTGACTTCTCGTTCCCATGGTTTTGAATCAATAATTGTAAGAAATTTGCTGTCCAAGAGTGTTTTTAAAATGGTCTCAAGAGATTCAGCCAAAGGAGTGAATGTTCATTGATCTTTAGAAGTCCATGGTCTACTCTTATTGTTGTCATTGTTTGATTTAGGTATTGTGGTTGTTACCTTGGCCTCTTTGTTTTGTTGCATTCCATTTGTTAGATTAAATATTGCTGGTTTAGGATTAGCATTAGATGCATCCACCACTCCATCGTTAACAACATTCTTGGTATGTTTCCACCACTTAGGCTTGTTTTTTTAGTTGGTAGATTTTTTATCACTTTGAAGGGTTATTTCTCCTTTCTTAACCATGACTTCTTCAATACGGATGACATTCTTAATCATCCTATCAAAGCTAGGTGAATCTTGCATTTGCAAAGGATAGTTTAATTTAGGTATCAAGTTGTTTATGAAGATTTCCATCTTTTCTGATTCGGGAATAGCTCTTGAATACCTCACAAATATTTTCCTCCACCTTTGTAAAAAGTGTGTAAAGAACTCACCGGTTCTTTAGTTTTTGTTACATAATTCCATCATTGTTACATCATTTTGTATATTGTAGTAGTAATGTTGGATAAAATGTTGTATCAACTCCTCAAAATATTTCACCTTAGGTGTGATTTTGGAGAACCACTCCATAGCATTTCCTCCTAAACTTCCTAGAAATAACCTCATTAGGTATGTTGGTTCATGCATGTATTCTATGCTTAGAGCACAAAACACTCTCACATGGTCATGTGGAACAGTCTCTCCCTTATACTTGTCGTATTTAGGCCTTTCCATATTGGGAGGAAATGGAATCATGTTAATACTCTTGTCAAATGGAAATGGACAAGTGGATTCCAAAGAGTATTTTTTTTTTGTTTAACCTTCTCTTGTTTGAGGTTGCAAGTTTAAATTGCAACAAGGTTAGTTGTTTGGTGAGAATACAGATAGGGGTTGGTATCTCTTTTTCCTTTAGTCTTTCAACATCACAATCTTTAGGTAGTTTCACTCCAATGGATGCTAGATGGAGAAATTATTTCTCTTTGTCTTCACCAATTATCTTTTCCAATGTTTTTTGGACTTTCCTACTTTGTTTGAGTCTATTGTACTTTCTTTGGGAATGTCTCCATCACTTTCTGAATCAAACAAAGGGTGAGTGATGTTAATTTCTTCCTCACTACTAGAGTCTTCTTGTCTTCGGTTCTTTTCATTGTTATATTCCTCAAAGGTTGTAGCCCATTCATTCCTAGGAGCTTCCATTACAGGTGCGGGTGATTTTGTGTCAAATAGAGGATTGCGAGATGCCTCTCCTTTTTGAAAATGTAGCAATCTAGGAGGTACTACTAATTCATCAGTAAGATACTTGTTACATCTTGTGTTAACCATGAAGTTGTATCTCAACTATGTCCAAAGTTTCCCAATAGTATCAAGTGAGATCTCAAATCATCCAAGTAAGTGTGTCCAAATTGTAAGGATTTTTTGTTTATTGATGGAAGTAAATGACTCCAACGTCAAAGGGTTAGAATGCCCTGATAATGAGCTGGGAATCAAGTTTTTTTTGGGAGTAAATAGACCACACATTTTGAGACAAATTGTAAGATCCCAAAATGACATGCAAGGTAGACTTGAAAAAGTTTTTTGAAACAACAACAGAGAGACCAGAAAAAGCAATAGGGTCAGAGTAAGGAGCCAAAAGGGTACCCAAATTTTCTATGAGAAACAAATGTGCAACTTCTCACTGTCTTGGATGCGACACTCTATAGGCGAGATAGAAAAGACCAGACACTATTTTATGTAAAACCACATGCGAGCCTAAGTATCCTAGATGCGACCTTTCTCCCTAAAAGTGATAGAAGAATTACTAGATGTGAGCTAGCACACTGAATGTGAGTTTGCACAACTAAATGATGGCCATGAAAAACTAAAGATGTCTCTCTGATTTTTTGTCAAATTTTTGTCTGATTTGTCTTGAAGTTTGTACAAATTTGTCTAGCATTAGGTTGTTTTTGAGACTTTCAGTGAGTGAAAAATATAGTATGTGTCAGAGGATTGAATTTTGTTGCTTGTTTGAATGATTTATGTTTTTAATGAGCTTTCAAACACATCAAGCATTTTTGCATTGTTAGAGGTGAACACACGCATCCTTAATCCCTAGTGTCTAACCATAGGATGAAAATATTTTCTCATTGACTTAGGTACACACTCAAATGCTAATCAAAATATGGCTATCACCAAGCATGAAATGGATCTCGTTATGATTCCATATTAGCCAACTCCAAATGCAAGCGAGGGCACAAAATGACGAGTATCTTAGGGCAATTAATTTGTGCCTTGCACAAATATTATCACCCTTTTGGGGATGAATCGGGTAGTCTGACTAAAAATTTGTTGTTTATGATGGGGAAATCTGTTTGAAACCATCTCCCATAGAATTGCACAAGGAAAAATTGAGGCATATAGCCCTATGAGTACTCAAATATGTGTAGTCTAACAAGAAATATTCAAGTGGCTCCACTCCACAATGATCCAAGCATATTCATGGAATGATGTCAAAGTTCCAAGAATAAAACTGGCTCTGTCTTCTGAGGCTTTGGCCTACAAGGAAGAAATTATTTATAGTGAGTTGGAAGGGTTAGCGTAAAACTTGTCCTCGCTTGGGTTGTTCCCGGGAGATTTTTTCCTCAACCAGTAGGCCCTCTAATGTTTAATAAGCATACAAAGGATTGGCGAGCTTAGGATTTCAATATTTTTTATTCTTCAAAAGAAGAAGAGCATACTCTCCTAGTCCATGCCATTTTCTCCCAAAACACTTCAATCACTTGTTCATTCCCTCAAACCACTTCACTCACAACTCAATCCCCCATATCGAGTTTTTGATTCCCCCACTTGGAAGGAAGAGCAAATCGTCTAGTGAGACTGAAAAGCAAGTTTAAGTTTGATTTATATATTCCTAAGTTAATGAAAACACAAGTACTTGAAAGCGAAGTTTGTTTATTCTTTGACCACAATTTTTAATCCTTTGCTTGTTCAATTACAAATCCCAAATTTAGACAATGAAGTTTTTTTTTCCACAAAATTTAGGTGACTTGTGTTGTCCAATTACTTGTCCAAAGGGAAATTTAAACGGTGAATCTTGTTCAATTAGTCTCACAAAGTTTAATGATTTGCCTTGTTCAATTACTTTTCCAAAATGAATTAAACAATGAGTTTGTTTGCCTTGTTCATTTACCCCAAATTCCTCTCAAGTTTTAAACCAACTTTTGATTTTCTAATTTTTCTTGAAGGAAAAGAGCATACTAATCTGATTGATTTAAAAAATGATTAGAAAATGTGTTTTAATCTGAAAATTTGAAGAATTAAGAACAATTTTAGCTATTAAAACTTGCAAAGCTCAAGTTAACAATCCCTTTTCCACCCTTTTTAATAAAAAAGGGTACAAACAACAATCTGCAATCAAGTATTAGGCTGTTTAAATGACAGAGACAGAAAACATCCAAAGGTTAAAAGTTAGATTTTTCAAATTTCAACCTTAAAAACTAGATGCAATCTTATTTTCCCTAATTGCGATTGTATTTCCCAAAAATGATCCAGAATTAACAAGATGCGATGCTTTACCAGATGTGATTCAATATTCCCCAGATGCAAGCTCCAAAATTTAAGATGCGATGCTCTTTCCGAGATGCAATGCAATTTCCCTAAAATGAGCCTTTATCACAAAATGTGACTCTGTACCTACAAACAAAGAAGATAAATTAGCTCAAAATGAAGAATAAATGAGGAAAAATCTGGAATTCTACCCAACGGTGGGCGCTAGAAATGTGTGTCTATTTTGTGGTTCCTGCAAGCTGCAACACAACACTTCAATAAGTCATTATAATAGTGCAAAACATAGAATAAGTCATAGAATTAAACACTAAAACTGAATTCTTTCTTCCTATCTAAGAAGAGTGTGGAGAATGCAGTAATTTCCCTTAGATTATGCATTAATCAGTGACATATACAACCTAGAATGAAAGATTCAATTGAAAATAAGCCTAAATGCTCAAGAAATGGTTTGTTTTAGTTCTAGAATTGAAGATTATAACAATGAAAATGAGATTTGATCTAAAATGCATTAAGATTTCTAAGAATGCAAGCAACATAAGTTTACTTCTAAAATTAGGGGCCCATTGAGCTTAAAACTCATTCTATTTATAGAAGAATTAGGTGAATGAGAGGTTGAGATTGAAAGGGGAAGAGAGGTGGAGATTGAATCTTTGGTGATCCATGTGAGGTGATCCAAGTGATTTCACTCACATTGGTTAAGGAATTGACTTTCCCTTTAATAAATGGGAATGTAATTTGGGGATTTATTTAATTCCTTTTTATTAATTACTTTAGCCATATTTTGAATTGTTTTAATTGAATTGAGTTTTTTTTTGGTTTAATTCAATTATTTTGATTTAATTGATTTAATTGGCTAAGGCAATTAATTTTATTTAGTCATTAAAACCACTTAGGAGATTAAATTTGATTTAATGAATTATGCCAATAAATTGAAGAATTGTCTTGACATAATTAGGGGTATGATCACACTTAGGGAAAATAGGGTTTATCATCAGAGAAAACCAAATTAGGGTGGTTACAGTTTGTACAGTCACTTTTCTTTTAGTCATGTGGTGTGTTTTCTTTCAATAAGGGTTCTCAAATTTTTTGAAGAGATTGATTGCAAGAAGAGACTGTTGCTGGAGAAGATCACATTTCTTTGGTGGAGCCAGATTTTGGAAAAGACAAGTGAAATCAGATTTTGAAGTGTCTGATGGAGATCAGATTGTATTTTTCAGATCTTTTTGAAGAAAGATCAAGTCAGTGGAGAATTGAAGGATAAGTAAAAATCAGATTTCAAGAAGGACAGATGCTAATCAGACATAAATTTAAGGGTTTCTGTCTTCTATTTGTATCCCTCTTTTCTCTTTTGTAAGGGTTCTTATTTTATGCTCTGTTTTGGGGGTACTAAATTTAGTTTAGTTTATCTGCAAAAGTTCAGAGTAGGTTCCAAGTGTGGTACCTCTGTATATATTTTACCTCTTCTATGCATATAGGGTGTTCTTTTATCCTTTATTTTTTAGGGAAGAACATCATTGTAACAACTTGCTTATGAATGAAATTTAGTATTGTTGTTATTTTATCAAGTTGTCTCCATTATGTTTCTAAATCATATAAACTAGGGTATCCAGGGTGTTTTAGTTTTGTCTATTGTAAATCTTGCAATAGATTTATTCAAGGGATAGCTATGATTTAGGATATGTATTCATATATGTATGAGATGGGGTATTAAGGATATTTCAGACTTGTCTTTCAGTGAATTATGGTTAAATTATTGTCTATTCGAAGGTCTCTTCCAAGGGGAGGGTTAAATTATTTGAGTAGGGAGTTGCCTATTTTAATAAACAGGTGCATTCACAATTAGATCTTGATTTATAGGGTATGTCTTATGCAAGGAATATAGACATATCAGACTGTGTTATTTTCCTTTGTTCATGATCTTCTTTGCAATGTTATGCTTGAATCTATTGCCCATTGGATAAGGAACTGGTCTATGAAAGATTTGAGGTATTTTAGATATCCATTAACCAAAAAATAATCAAAAATCATTTGCCTTTCATGTTGTTAGGAGTTAGGATTGCTCTAGTTTTTAGACATACTCTATGCAAGTGGAATATTGCATAAGACTTGACAAAATATTTAGGTATTTGTTACCTAAACATTTGAAAACTATTCCACAGTTATATATCTGCAAGCTTGTATTTGTTACAAAGGAGTCATGTGTGTGCAGATTAGGTAATACCCACCTGAGTGATGTGGAGATTGAAGTTAAGGAGGATGTTTTATCCTTGTTAATTAGACTTTGTGTTGTTAGAATCAAAAGTTGGGATTTATAGAGTTGGTCAGTTATTGATCTATTTTGATTCTGCAAGAAAAAGCTCTAACACTTCCAATACTTCTTGGGTTTCTATATTTGTTTCTTTATCTATGTTCTTTTCTTGCTCACAAAATTGATTACCTTTTTCCATATGTATTTATCAGTAGATGGATGGATAGGAACCTCTTCTTTTTTGTATTGTTCTTTTTTGGTAGGAAGTTCCTCAATGTGGACTAGAGGGTGCACTTGAACATTAAACTACAATAAAACTATCAGGATGTCAACACTTATACCTACATCACCTATTGGTTGATCTATTGATGACTCTTTAAACCCTAGGATATTTGAAAATATGACAAATCAAACTCATCTAATCCCAAACCATATCCAACCTATGCCTCCATTTTAGTTTTTTTTAACTCAACTATCTCTATTTGATCCTCAGGTTGGATGACCTTCTCTTATTCTTTTCTCTTGGCATTTGTCATAGCCTACCAATTTCTTCGTATTAAAGGGATATATTCTGCTTATAGATCTTCCCCTTTAGGAAAGGTCTATAGAGAGGGTGATGCAGAATACCTCCTCTTTCTCCATTGATACACCTCTCTCGATTGAGACATGGGTGAACCAGGAAACCAGATTGTGAAAGAGGGAATCTTGGTCCTTCCAGATATAGATGAATTTTTAGGAGGTGAACTGATATCTTGTGCTTGGGTACCCTCTGGAATGGATTGAGTAGGAGGGGGAGCAACAACTAAATCATCTTAATCCTTTGTCTTCTTACACCCTACACTCCCTAATGGGCCATAGAGCACTTTCTTCCTGGCATACCCACAAGTTATACTAGGAGCATAGGGAGTGACTTCTTTGAAAGTAGGGATGTTTACCTTGACTCATTTTCCCTTGTCCACCTTTTTCAGAGGATCTAACTTTTATTTCATTAGAATTAAGTACATCTTGAATGCCTTATGTATACATTTCTTTGTTAGTTCAATGGTGTGCCTTTCCTTGAATTTGATATCATCATTTTCTAATTTTGCCACTTCGGCAGTTAAGATGGACTGATTATATAGATTCTCCTGATTGCATAAAGGATCCGAAATTTCCTCTGAATTCTGTTTCCTAGCTTCTTGGAGGTAAATACACTTGAATGACATGTTTTTCCAATTCAAATGAAATCATGTATTAATCCTAGATGTAGACTTCATAATCATCTATGAAATTCATCCAATGGTCCTCTAGGTGAGGCTCATGTTTGTAGAAGGCCCCTTTTATCTTGCTAAAGGTTTCGATTGGATCAAACATGGGCCTAATGAGCTTGTATTATTGCAAGGGGAATTCATCTAATTCAAGGAAGATTGACTTGCATACCTTAATATCTTGGATCGTGTAGGCTCCAATAGAAATGGAGAAGTCCCAACAATGTTTCTTCTTCTTAACAATATTCTGATATGCATCGACTACTTGTCAACTGATCTCCATTAGTATGCTTTTGTTAGAGGGGTACTGTGGGGTAGATTCTTTGTGTTAAGGCTATACATTGCCACCTTGATGTAAGTCAAAGTAAAAAATTGGATGTAGTATGCCTTGATCATTCTAATTTTAGTAGTGCCCTCCTCTGAAAGTATCTTTGCATAGTCACCCTTGATAGACCAGATGATTACAAACATGAAGGCATCATTGCCAATTCTATATTCTAGGCTATCCTCCTTAAGTTTCTCCTTCCTTACTAGTTGAGGATATACCATGTAAGGGTAGGTGTTAGCATCCCATAGAGATCCCTTCCCAAATAACACCGGGTATTCTTCTTGTGGAGCCAAGAATTAGATGATGTAAGAGGTCATGTATAATTTGGGGTTGACCTTTAAATTTTGAAATTGTTCATCCAAATTGTCACTAGTGATGGTTCCCTGGTCAATTATGGCCTTTCTATCCCTAATCTTTTGCATGATGAAAACCATCCAGGGCTCCAATTGTCTCACTTGTGGCAGCCTTCAAACCCTTCTAAGAAGAGTAACACAGTTTTACCTGTCCTCTATCAAGTAACCCCTATGCATATCCATTCTTTCCAATTGCCCCAACATTCAAGGGCGTATTAAGTAGTCATTTTTTATGATATCATATATATTTTTGTTGTTCTCAAAATATCCCTTCCCGTACTCTTTTGAGACAAGATAGTAGTTATTTGCAATTGGGACATGGAATACTTATTCTGTGACATCTGGTCTAATATCTAGAATTACATCCCCATTCGTGTTCTTCATGAATCTCTCATCAAGTACGTAGTGCTTGACAAGAGCCATGATGAGGTCTAGAGAAAGGATAGATACTAGATGCCTAGTAGCATTAATCAGTCTAGAGAGTACCATGGTTGTGTAGTTAGATGAGAAACTGTAAGGTTCTACAACCTATGTCAAGAAAGAAATCTATTCCATATGCCTGCTTTTTGCATTAGTAATCTCACTATGGAGATTACCCATCTTTCTCAGAGTGTGATAACCTTTGTATTGGTAATTCATTGGTAAGATGATGGCTATACTCAAAAATCTACATTCATAGAGAATTCTTGTCAGCAATGTTTATTAAAAGTACAAAATAGTGTAAAGATACTTAATCTAACCCTAAAAGAATAGAAATAACTATAAAAACTAAGTAAAATGACTCAAACCCTACAAAAACACCTTCACTAGTATTTTCAGCCATGCGGGGTATCACATTTTGACATCCTTAATCGAGGTTTTGGACTTGCAAAACCCCAAACACCCGATGATTTTCCTTGCGTGGGGAGGATTCAAAGATTTGGGCTACAAAGCCTATGTCAGGGTTTCAAGTATGAAGACTTTGAAATTGATGGGCAGCCAAATGGAGATAGTCATTTAATGGTGTCGGGCTCCTATCCCCTATCAGTATTTAAGAATCTGACGACCCTGATAGCTTGGGAATAGGCTTCAAATGCCAAGGAAAAAGTTGTGAATAGACTTGGATCTTCATACCCGGAGGGCCTGAAAATCAATGGTTTAACTGGGAAAAACACACGACAAGAAAAAAAATCCCTACACAAATACTTTAAAAAACTAAACCTTAAATAACAAAAGTGAACTAGAAACAAACAACCAAAAGAAACAGGAAAATCTAAAACACTACCAAGAAATCCTAAAAAGAGAAAAAAAAAGACAGGGTGAAGGAGAAATAAAAAAACCTACATCAAACTGGGTGAAAGATCGAGAGCTCTGCAACACAAATGGTGTAATGACGATCTGGAGAGAAAATGGTTGGAGATCAACTAGTAGATGAGATGCAATGAAATTGTGAGATCACCAAAAGATGAGAGCTCGAAACACTGAAATGTTAAGTCATAGAGTGAGAAAAAAATAAGTGTCTCGCCCTTTAAATAGGGTGCTAGCAATAAATTGAGTCCACTTTTTGGCCAAAAAGTGGAACTATTGTTTCCTATTTTTTCAAATTCATCTTATTTGAGATGAATATTTGAAGCACTTAGAGATTTAGAATCTTTAAAAAATTTAGTACTAGAAGTTGTATTAATTGAAGTCTTCTATCCAAATATGCAATTTATTTTAATACCCAGAAGATAAAATTTTATTTTCAAAAGGCATTACTAAAACCCGTATTTTAAAAGTCCTTGTTACACGACCATACTATGCCCATGTACGAAAAGAAAAATTTGATCTAAATGAGACTATTTATCTAAATCCTTTTGGGAAATGGTATGTAACAGAGTTAAGATTGATGACAATATTTTTTTGTATTTTTTTGTTGAATCTATTTTTTAAAATTATTTTTTTAGTAGGCATAATTGTTGTTTATAAAATCTCTCATATACGACAAGCATTATTTGACCAAAACATATGATTTTTTAATTATTTTTTTAGAGTGTGTAGAATTGTCTCTTGTTTGATATCATATAATATTTTTTGCAAGAAAATGTCAAATAAAAAAGTTATTAAAATAACAAAATAGCATGTTATCTTTAGTTTGTAGACAGTCTGATATATAATGGGTTTTTATTTCTTCAAAATATTCCTCTGAAAACATCTTCAGATATATGTCTACAACCCTCATTTTGTATGGACACTAACAGAGCCTTCAAGTTGCAAGTCAAACCAGGTCCAAGGCTATGGTTTGGCTACCTAAGCCTCTGTCCAAACCAAAATCCAATAGTAAAAGTGGGCTTGAAATTCAATTTTTTGGAAATAGGATCTCGTTTAGTAAACGTTATCCCATTTACCTTTTGTTAAAATCATAACATATAAATGAATCGATGGAAGGTTTTCTGTAAATTTTTTTTTTTGAAAACTTGATCCCAATTTGAAATAGGGTCCCATTTCCTTTTTCAAAATGGGACCCCATTTTGAATTGGGATCCCATTTTTTTTTTTGAAATAGGATCCTGTTTCTAACATTTTAGTCTCAGGATCCTGAAGCTAAATGAGACCCCATTCATTTTAAGTAGGAACCCATTTCGTTGAGTATGATTTCACAGATTTGGCTAAGTATGAAAGTTCCACCATAAGTGGACTCAACTTCTTGCAGTTACCCAATAGCCACCCTAGTGGGTTGATGTCATCACTTCGTCGATCGGGGTGTTGGGGTTTCAGAGTGTGAGGACTCCAAAATCCTGAGCCCCATAAAATGGCTTAGTTGCTACCAGGTTCAGGATTTTGCAAGCTTTGAAGGTGTCAGATTTAGGACAACAACAACATTCCACAAGTTTGAAAGGACTAAAAAACTTAAAAAAATAACTCCTAAAAACCAAAAAAACAAACTTAAAGAAAACTAAAAAGGGGAGAAAAAAGGGAACGAAAAACCTACAAGAGACAAGTAGGTGCCTGATTATCAGGAGCATGTGGTCTGACAATATGATGCACCAAACACTAGACTAAGACAACCAAAAGGGACCTTAAAACGAGATGCAAAAGAAAAATAATGGGGATCTCCATTAGGTCAAGTGGCCAAAAAATGGGGTGTGAGTTGTGGAGACACAACAAATAGCCCTGAAAAAAGGAGAAATGACCAAGGCATTTCGTCACCAGCAAACAACCCTTTCAAACCTTTCTTGCCATAGATTGAACACAGATATCAACCCTAGTAAAGTCACTTCACAATTCATATAAATTGATGTCCATTTGTTGAGAAACCTAGTGTGTGCTTTATGTGCATTTATTCCATTGAGACCTTGACAAATGTAACTCACATGAATGCACACCAAAGACCAGTCCTTCACATGATTGATGAGGATTCCCAAGGAATGGATCTTCTACTAGTCAGACATCCATATCCACAACAAAGTCTCCTGTATGTGTCAGTCTAATCTTTCTCTACTACCAGTCAAGCGTCCATATCCCGATAGAGATTTCTAGAACCACCCATTTTATTCTAACTAAGCATTTTTTCTTTAAACATCACGCTTGTGTGGATCACTTAGTAATCATTTTTCTTTCTCTTAAATTCTTAATGGTTTAGACCACTGAGTGATTCTTTTTTTTAGATCTCTAGATGATTTAGGTCACTTAGCTGCTTCTAGTTTTTACAATCTTCTTTGATGACGTGGATCACTTAGTTATCCTTCTAAGTGTTAGAATAACTGTGGGGG
>MU223501.1:1593753-1610473 GCA_018584345.1 Thuja plicata
GGGGCTAAATCAGTGGCCTCAAAATATTTCAATAAATCAACTCAAAAACTTAGTACCACAATATTAAACCTCTAGTTATCTTCAGTCCTACAAGATTTATGCCTTCAAATAAACTTATCAAATAACTACTGCTCCAAGTTCATTGATAAACCTTATTCTTACTGTTTACCAATTAGTAGTCTTTCATTTACCAAAAAATATTAAATTGCTTAGTGTATACCGATCAATCCAGATTAGTTATGTGTAATAAAAAACACTAAAGTAATGACTCATAAACACATTGACACATGGATTTTTAACGTGGAAACCCTGTTAAGGGAAAAACCACTTAGGACCGGTAACCCAAAATTTTCACTCTTCTGAAGTGAGTTCGGTGAAGAGCCAACCCTGTTAAAGGTTACAAACACACTGTTAAGTGTGACCTTGTTAGAGGATTTAAATAGAATAGTTTGTCACTTGATATCGGGCATCTCTATGCTACCTTCTATGACTAAACCCTAGTTTGTCAACTGGTATCTAGCATCTCATGCTATCTTCATGATTAAAATTATTTATACTCCTTGGGATGTATCTCAATATAGAAAGGATTGTTAATTCCTTCTCGGTTAAGAGAATTTTTGAATCAATGGTTAAAATGAAATAGTAAATGATCTATTCACACATACAACTTATATTTGTAGATTTTCAGATCTATTGTAAGCTCATTATACCTTTATGATCATTGTATATTTTAAATACCTTTGCTCCACTTCTTTTTCTCAGTGATGATGTGCTTCTCTGTTGCTCGTTGTCTGCACAAATCTTTATCTCTTTCCTTAGCTTGATTGATTAGAACTGTAGGAACTTTTTCTTCATTAGTTTATCTTCAGCATCCTTCTTTTTCTATTCACTCCCCTAATTCATAATGAATTAGATTGTTTCTTTATAGACATGATATCACTATTTCTCACTTCTTGATTTTCTTTTTCTTGGCATGATCTGCAATCTTACCCAATCTTTCTTTAAAGCATTTACTTAAGTTTTATCTATTAGATTTCTCTTTGACAACTGGATAAAACAACTTTAAATATTTTACTTATCTCTGGCTTTAAATTTTTGATGAAAATAATGTTAACAATGAGTTAAGTCTATCTTTAGCTCTGCCAGCTAAGTACTCTATAATTTTTTAACTTCAGTTCCTTTTGGTGTTTTAACTCTTTGATAGCTTTGGTCAACACTTAATTTTTCCCTGGGCTTCTCCGTGAGTGTTGTCTATCCATCCGGGTTGTCTATCCTTTCGGGTTATCTGTCCGTCAGGTAACACTATAATTCTGGCCATCCGTAATGCTTTTTATTCTTCTTTTTGGTAATGCTTGTTGGTTTTCTTGCTCGGGCATCACTGTGACTTTTCTCTTAGGTTGCTATGTCCATCGGGTTCCACTAATCGTCAGTGTTTTTAGTCACTTAGTGAATGTTTCTCTTTTATGCATTACTAAAAACATAATGTTTATCTCTCTTATTCTCTAAAGTCTTTGACACTTTGAACATAAACGATCAGATTATATCAAGTTGACATCAATGAAAATATAATCCATTAACTGATTTCATTTATTGCATTATCTTTCTGCATTTTGGTGATCAACTTAACACCTTCAAACATTCAATCAATTATATGTCATCAATCTCTCCCTTTGGCATTGATGGAAACATACTACATTATCACACTATATTATTACAAATACAATATGAAATATATTAAGTGTATTTCATCCATCTCTCCCAAATTTTCTTTTTCTATAACTAATACAAATGTTTAGCTCTCGATAAGCTCACATAGCTTAGTTTTGTTTCTTGCAGAGTGTGTTCTTCAATCTTCAATCCCTTTACTGGATAGATGTAGCAGCTTCTATCTCTGTGCTCTTCTTTGACTGTTCCTCTCCTTGATCATCTCTTTTTCCTTTGACAACAATAAGTCATCTCTCCCTTTGTGTGTATTCTCTTCCTCATGATACTTCTCTCCCTTTGATGGATATTTCATATGTAATATCTCCCTTTGGATAATGATTAACTCTCCCTTTGAATTATTAGGAACTTCTCTCCATGGATAATGATATAATCTCTTTTTGATAATGAGATAATCTCTCCCTTATAATTTCTGATAATGAGATAATCTCTCCCTTTGAAAATAATGCCAAACAATTCTTCCATATCATCTTCCATCCCTTTTTATAATATACTCCTTGAATTTCCCTATTCATCAACAATACATTGACTCTGGTGTTTGGTGTATATATGTACCTTGCTATGTACAGATATATCTTTGTTGTCCATCTTTGTGCTTGCATCAACCTGGATGATATTCTGATTTTTGTATAAGCTAATACAATTTCCTAGTTAGCTTACTGACCGATAGACAGGGGTTGGACCCCTAGTTTCTCTCTTAGGTACTCAAATGTATCTTTTGGTAATGGCTTTATGAATATGTCCACTAATTTTTCCTTTGATTGAACATATTCTAGTATCACTTCTTTTTCTTTCACTTGTTCTCTTAAGTAATGATACTTGACTAATATATGCTTAGGCTTATCATGCATGACTGGATTCTTTGAAATTTTTATTGCAGTGGTATTATCACAATAGATAATCACTGGTTCAAGAATCTTCATATTCATACCTTCCAGCAACTGTTTGATCCATGCAATATTAGAGAAATTTGCAGCCGCAGCCACATATTCTGCTTCTGTACTAGACTGAGAGATGCATCCTTGCTTCTTATTGATCCATGTGACAAGTTTGTCACCCATGAAGAATGCTCCTCCAGTTGTGTTTTTTTTGTATGTGGTAAATTTGGCCTTGTAAATCATCCATACACTTCAACATAGTCCTTATTCATCAAATACACACAAGACTACATATGCGATTATTCATCTTTCCTGTCTGTATGATTTTACCTATTGCCTTCTATCCATACGGGGTTTCAAAATAGCTCTCAGGAACGAGAGTCTCACAACCATAGACCAATCTAGAATGAAGGATTTATGTTTCCATGAATGCAATGCAATGATTAATCTAGAAATGAAACATGCAAGATTAATCTAAATGTTCCATTTAAACTAGAAATGAGATTTAAAACTATGCCATGATTTCAATGAGATTATTCTAGAAATTGAAATTAATCTATTGCAAAATGAGATTATTCTATATGAGATTATGAACTAAGAATGTAGCAACAATTCAGTATTCTAACAATGCACATGACTAGAAATTCAAGAAGGGGTTTGAATGAGAAATGAGAGTTATTTATAAACTCAGAGGTTGTTCAGAATAGAAATTTTCCTTCTTGAAATAAAACACATAGAAAAGCCAGTTTAAAATAGAAATCTTTCTTTAAAAGAAAACAATAAATTGTTTTCCTTTTGCTTTAACTATTTTATTTCTTTGATTTTAACTGTTTTCTTTCTCTTTACAGCATAGTTAAAGAGAAGTTTCTAATTCTGAACTGAAGATAAGATTTTGCTGACAATATTTAATTAATTAAATAAATATGACCTCATAATTGATTTTTCTCAATTATCTAAATAATTAAATTCAATTATTGAAAATGAGGATATTTATTTAATAATTAAATATCATTTAATTCCCTTTTTTATGTGTTTTAGCTAAAGAGGGTGAATTTAATTTAATTAAAGTACTAGGACTTTACAATTAAATTAATTCGATCATAAGGTTTGTTTAGCCAATGGATATTTAGGAATTAAACATAATGTATGATTAATGCAGATTTAGGATTTTCTGGATTTGACACTTAGGTCAAGTAGAGTCACTTAAAACTCAGAATTGCCTAGTACAATAGGACTTTGATGATTCAGAAGAATGACAAATGCAACAAAATTCGTTAGGGTTGCAAGATGCCAATTTTGGGGTGTTACATTTTGCCCCTCTTTGAATTGATGTGCGAGCAGCTCATTGATTCAAAGAATAGTCTAATGCCTGAAGCACAGAAGAATAGATTTGATTATTGGTGATGAAAAGTTCGATTGATGAAGATTCTAGAGCCATCTCCAGGATAGAGCTTGACTCTCCGAAGTCTAGGTTAGGTTGCCAAGACGTCGGTCAAGTAGAGTTTTTGAGAATCATCTCCAAAATGAAGCTTGATCCTCAGGGATCTAGGTTAGAATGCCCTGATACCTAATAAATTAAGATTTCAAGAATCATATCCAGAACGAAGCTTGATCCTCAGGGATCTGGGTTAGCATGCCCTAATACCTAATAGATTAAGATTTCGAGAATCATCTCCAGAATGAAGCTTGATCCTCAGGGATTCGGGTTAGAATGCCCTGATACCTAAATAGATTGATATCTTTCACTAGGCTATCCCTAGAATGAGGCTCAACCTTTAGGAGTAAGGGTTAGATTGCCCCGATACCTGTCCAACAAGATAATCAATAGAGATTTTAGGACTATCTCCAGAACGAAGCTTAGTCCCCCAATATCTAGGTTAGATTTCCAAGACACTGGTTAGATTGACATCTTTCACAAGGCTATCCCTAGAACGAGGCTTAACCTTCAGGAGTCAGGGTTAGATTACCTCGATACCTGTCTCAAAAGATAGTAAATAGAGGTTTTTAGGACTATCTCCATAACGGAGCTTAGTCCTCCAATATCTAGGTTAGATTTCCAAGACACTGGTTAGATCGAGTTTTCGAGAATCATCTCTAGAACAAAGCTTGTTTCTCAAGAGTCAGGGTTAGATTGCCCCAATTCCCAATAGATTAAGATTTCGAGAATCATCTCCAGAACAAATCTTGATCCTTAGGGATTCGGGTTAGAATACCTAGATACTTAAAAGATGATGAGATGTAGGGAACAAAGATGGCCCTATTGATTGTGGAGTATCCAGTTTTGATTGTGAGGTACGAAAAATTGAACATGACCCTAGTGACGAGATGCCCCTAGCAATGAGGACTTTTGAAAATTAGATCAAATTGATTGGAATAGATTCAATGATGTAATCATCTTGCCCCATCAGGAGCGAAATGGAAAGATGACACGTCATAATGATGATGGAGAGCGAAAAATCACAGATAGATGTTGAATCAGAGATCAAGAAGAACTTAGAACAGATTATGGAAGAATTTGGAAGATTTAGAATTGATTTGGAGAGATTTCGAGGTCTGGTTGACCAAGTTTGACTAGGGTTGACTAGAGTTGACCAAAGTTGACTTTTAAGGAAAAAAGTCAAAGATTTAAGAAAATAATGATAAGATATGATTCTGACAAGAAAGTGACGTTAGAAAGTCGACTACACAAGTGTCCGATCGCGTGGGTCCCAAAAATTTTAAAATGCAATTTTCAGCTATATAGAAGTGTCAGATTTTGATTTTGATCACGAAAATGGATCCAAAGCGGTCAAATTAGGTAATGGTGAAATTTTTACGCAAAACGGAGCACTTTGAAAAATTAGGTCAAAACCTATATATGAACCAAAAGGTCATTTTCAAATCATTTCAACCTTTTGACTTTTGTAAATGGAGCTCTGAGCGAAAATGGTGGTCCCCTACAGCACGCATCAATTCGAGCGATTCAGGAGGCACAGTCGGCTGGCCGGGTACAGACCTCTGGTAAGTGGTCAATAAACCTCTCTGTCAATTCCAATTTTACTGTATTTAGTTAATTTTTTGCATTGTTTGCCGCATTTTTAGAGACTGTCCGTGGGATTTTGCGTGAAGAAGTAGTTTCTTCACGCGGCTCGTAGGGAAATCTCATGTGAGAAAGTTCCTTCTCACGCCATACAGTGAGAATTCTCATGCGGGAGAGTAACCACCTTTGCGTGAGAAACCCTCCAATAGGTTGTTTTATCACGTGGAATGGTAGCAAAGTTTGTGCGAATATCAAAGTTCGCGCGGCCTAAAAAACTTCTTCTCGCGAAAGAGAACTTTTTCGCGTGAAAATCTGCTTCTTTGCATGGAGAAAAGTGAGTAGTTTAGAACATGAAATAAGTCTGCATTGCACCCAATAGCATCTATGTCAGCATTGTTCTTGTCTGTAGGATGTCTTTAATGCTTAATTGTCTTGTTATGCTTCGATTATCTCAGATTACTGATCATGCACTGTTGTTTGCATGTCTTGCAAGTTAACTTCCCAGATATTGCATTCAGATCACACCACCCAGCCATTAGCAGACTAGTGGCATAGTTAGATGATGCAAAGATAGCACATCTAGATAGTTTGGGCCTGACCTCTTTATGTGATGTGCCTGAGATTTGGGTGAATCACAGTTTATTGGGAGAATTTGTTGAGCATTTCCATTCGGAAATGAACACTTTCTACAAGGTGAGATGATAGTGACGCCTGAGGAAATTTATAGGATACTGAGGATTCCCTTCCACGGAGCTATGGTGGAGTATGAGGTGCAGCCTAGACTAGGGACACTGGCACTGAGAGAGATACTGTAGGATGACCTTATCATGGGGAGAGCTATCCCATGGGAGGATCTCATTAGTGTGTATGAACCCACTCATAGATTGCCAGTGGTATTAGCATGCTTCCTTGGTTTCTATTTGATGCCCGATCGTGGACAACACAATTTAGAGTGTGGCCGGGGCAAGATGCTACAAAATATGTTAGCTCGGTTGATGAGATACAGACGGGGACAGTGTATGTTAGCCCACATGTATCATGAGATGCATGAGATCGTCTATCGAGAGGCGAAGAGTATGGCGGCCAAGGTATTTGTTTTACAGGCATGGGCATGGGAGCATCTTCCTGTGACTCAGCCGATATGTGATGACTTGAGGCAGCCTTTAGAACCATATATCTATAGGTATAGGGGCATGATTACTCAGCCAGTGCTGGGTAAGATAGATTAGTGGCGAGCCCAGCTCAATGACCTAGCAGCAGTAGTATGGAGACTATGAAGATTGACAGAGCCATGGAATGATGTTGCAGAGCAGCTGAGTTACATGTTTTTCTCATGGGCGATGATTGGTCGCGCTATTACTGTGATTGAGAGACTCCCGCAGAAGCAGTTATGGCGATAGTTTGGTTGACCATAGGATATATCATAGGAGTATATTGCATATGCTTGATTTATAGATGAGTTGAGGAGAGGCTGGTTGACAAAGCTAGAATAGGGACGAACCATGATCGACATACAAGCATTGGTCGCGATACAGTGGGATTACTTGAGGGATGTGGCAGATGGCGGCATGACCGCAGAGTATCAGGAGCACTTTCTGACACACCCATTCCCTAGATTCATAGATCTGGGTGGGATGGAAGGTCATGGATAGGTAGTACCTCCACAGGTGGTCCAGCAGTAGGTTCCTTTGGCTCCACCACCCTAGAGACCACAGCCGGTGCTTCATCCACATATAGTACAAGTGGACATACCTGCACGCAAGATGAGGATAGATCCCGGTGCAAGTAGCAGCGGGAAATAGAGTAGGAGGAGGACGGCTGCATAGTTGGAGGACATACAGGACTAGGATGAGCAATAGGAGGTCTCATAGGAGGACCCGATGTAGGAGGACCAACCTATATAGGAGTCGGGACAGGGTGATGCACTACCACAGGCATAGGAGGCCCTGCGCAGAGCTAGAGAGAGGGTCAGGTAGCTGACCAGATGGGTTGGAGACTTGACCATATAGGTAGCCATGTGAGATGCCTGGCTATTAGATAGAGACTGAGAGATACAAGATCTTTGAGGGCAGCTGTAAATAGCACAGGAAGAGACACGACATCAGACCGCCTGAGCGGCCTACTACTATGCATCCTATATAGGGTGGTGCCTGATGAGGCATCACAGGTTGCTATATTTTTGACATATGCCAGAAGGTCGGACGGTGCACAAATGCCACCTCCACCAGATATGCCTCCACCTCCACCTCCTCCAAGTGATGAGGGAGAAGGCCAGAGTAAGTTTCGATAGACTGAGAGATGAGATCATATGATGTATCTGATGCATTGGCATCCATGTTTTTGTATCACCATTTTGAGATAGATCATGCTCGAGTAGAACCATTTTGTATTTGTATCGACACATTGGATATAGATATGAGCTCATCTTTTGGTATCATCACATGTGTCATGTTATCTTTTATGAAATGTTTCCTATATGCTTAGATGTTTTTAGATGAGTTAGAATGTATGCAAATGTATGAACATGTTTTTGAATATATATGTAAATCTATGAATTGCACATGTATGTGATGTTTATGAGTGTAGGTGATGCACATGTTGATGGAGATGCAAAGATGTATGTATGTAAATGATGGATGTGAATGCACTTATGAATGAGAATATGCAAATACAATGTGTAGATGATAATGAGTTGTGAATGTGTAATGTATATGGTACTAACAGCTCATGCAAGACGACGAATGCTAACCAAAAGAACATGTGAAGAATCGAGAGAAAGGATCGAACACTTATGCAGTCATGATGAAACCAGGATAGTGAAGAAGAACTCCCCAATGTATGAACCCAGGAGAAAGCAATGAAGAGAACACTGAATCACTGCCACGATGCAAGTCTAGAATGAAAATGCAATCCTATACTAGATGCAATATGAAAGTGCAATTCTAGGACATGGTTGTGAGACCCATCGTAAAATCATCATCATTGAGCATTTTTTTGGAACAACAAAGTTGATACAACCCTTACTGGTGCCACAATGCAACCATAAGGATATGAATATGACTTGCATCGGATAAAATGTAGGAAACGAATGTAAGCACCAGGGCATAAAAGCCAAGATGACCTGAACATTGTTTCCAGTTAATGTTGCAAGAGTACACCAGTATTGAGGCATTCAAAGCCAAGATAACCATGAGTGTGATCATGCGTAAACAAACAAAGAAATAACAGTCAAGGAGCTAGTACCGACCTCACCATGGTGTACAAATAAACAAAATTGAGGGATGTGAGGCTGTTCCACCTTAGTGCAGGAGCTCTTAACACATACACCTTGTTTATTTGACAATGCTAATTCATCGGGACCACACCAAAAAGTAGTAGACAAAGAAAATATCAATGAAATCCATGAGAATAGATAGCATACAAAGAAAGATTCAATCATAGCTCAGCCAGTTTCAACATTTTTGAATATGTATGTGTATAAGGGTGTTGAAAAACACCATTGTGCTTGTGAGTGCATTGTGTTTGATTGTTATCGATCTGTTGTTTACGTTTGAGATATCCGATGTGTGTTAAAAAACACAGATGTGTCCAAAGATAATGTTGAGAAACACTGTTTATGGGGGTGTTGAAAAACACCAGTTTGTGTCAATAGCAAGTTGTCCTTTAGAACTAACAAGATTAATGACTCGGGTGTAAACCAAAGATGCAATCAGATTTGGGGACCCATGCCCCCAAGTAATGATGACTGACTTGACGTATGTTGCAAGGATGAACTAGATTTGGTTTCCCCCAGGCGTATGGCAGTGAATCAAATGTCAAGTCAGTAGGGTTTGCAAAGGAACCAGAGTGTCACAAAAGTGACCAAAAGCTATGTACAAACTAAAGCAAAGAATTGTCAAGACCGAGTATCAATAGATAGAGTGTTTAAGTATAACTCCAACTAGAACGGATGTGAGCAATCTCAATAGTACAACAACAGTAGGCAGACATAGTGAGAACCATTAGTGACTGATGCAAGAGAGATTCTTGAGTGAAGAGGTTGTAGGACTAGCTAGACATCAGTAGGAAGATGCAGTGAGAACCACTGGTGACTGATGTTAGGGAGATTCTCAAGGAAAGAGAACTTAGTATAAGCTAAGCGACAGTAGGTAGACACAGTGAGAACCACTAGTGACTGTCACAAAGTAGATTCCAAAAGATAATAGGACAATGCCCCCTAGACCAAGAGGGTTGCCTAAAGAGTATGACTAGTTTCAATCCATGTAAGTTGGTGTCTTGAAGGGAAATTGAAAGCATGCAGAAAAGAAAATGCAAGTAGGAAAGCAGGATAGAAGCAAAGCAGGAAAGAAAATGCATAAAGTCAAGTGGTACTGCGATAGATATAGAAATGTGGAACAAGAGGCACCTATTTACCAGGTTTTCACCTTCTTGGTAGAAATTCTTTTTTTTTCTACCATGACGCCTGTTTGTCAAGTTTTCATCAATGACACCTTTTCTCTTTTTCTCCTTTTTTGTATTTTTTAAGTTTTAATTTTTTTGTATTTTTGGAATATATAAATTTTTTGGAGATACATCAAAGTGCCTATCACTAGGTTTTCACTAAGATGATCATTTTTCAGGAATTTTTTAGATTTTTAGAATTTTTTTAGGACTTTACTATATACAGGAGCATACTGAAGATGTCTCAATTATAGAACCGTTTCAGATAAAGAGCGTTGATGGGCTCTTTGAGTTGTTCTCCCTTAGTGGTAGAAATTTGATAAGTGCTAGACCCAAACACTGTAGTGACAAGATACAGACCAAGCCAATTTGGTTTGAACTTTCTTTTTTGGATCCGATGTTGTTGATTCTTAGGGTTCTCCCTCAGAATGAGGTCACCCACTTGGAATTCCCTTGGGTGAACTTTCTTGTTATAGCTCTTGGACATCCTTTTCTGATATGCTCTAAGGTGATCGAATGCCACTTGCTGATGTTCATCAAGTAGTTCTAGCTCTTGTAGCTGAGATATTCTGTTATCATCATCAGTAATGAGGCCTTTTAGAAAGACTCACAGAGAAGGAATCTCAACCTTAATTGGTAACACAGCATCTGCTCCATAAACCAAAGCATAGGGAGTAGCCCCTATTGGTGTTCTTATGCCTGTCCTGTATGCCTAGAGAGCTGGATTGATCTGGAGATGTCAATCTTGTCTAGATTTGTGTACTATGCGATGCAAGATTTTAAGGATTGTCTTGTTGGATGCTTCCACCTATCCCCTGAGGATAATAGAGGGAAGACCAATGCTAAGTAATTTTAAAATTAGAGCATAGCTTAGTCAAATCCTTGTTTTTGAATTGCCCTCCATTATCAGTGATTATTACTAAGGGTACACCATGCCTGCAGATGATGTAGTTGAGAATGAACACAGCTACTAATTTGCCTTTGGCAACGGTGAGAGGAATTGCCTCCACCCACTTGGTAAAATAGTTTGTAGTTGTGATGATGAACTTATGTCCATTTGAGGACGAAGGATAAATTTGACCCACCAAGTCAAAGGACCATTGTTGAAATGGCCAGAAATTAATGAAGGGAATGAGCTCCTTGGCTGGAGCATAAATTAGATTACCATGTAGTTGACACTATTTGCAAGACTTAGAAAAATGTGTAGCTTCTTTTTCCATATTTGGCCAATAGTAACCAGCTCTAATAAGTTTATGGGCCAATGTCAGGCCATTAGAGTGAGACCCACATATGCCTTCATGCACCTCTACTAACACATGTTTGGACTCATCGGGTTCTAAAAACCTAAGAAGGGTACCGTCTAGACCACGCCTATACAAGTTGTTAGCTATGATGACAAACCATGAAGCACTGTGGATTAAGTGACGTTTCTCATTTTGGGTCTAAGTGTTTGGAACAATCTGGTCATGAAGGTAGGAAAAGATATGATGGTAGCGAGATGAGTCATGTCCAATGACAGAACAGATCATCTGGGAATCAGGGGAATCATAGGTTGGGTAGCGTAACGTCTCCACTAGGAATTCATGTCAGAAATCATTTTCTGGCATCTGTAGCATGGAAGAAAGAGTAGCCATGGCATCTACTACTTTATTATCTGCCCTTGGAACTTGTTGAAATGTGATGTGAGAAAAATAATTTTTGAGGTTATCAACCAACCGTTTATAAGGCACCAGCTTGTCATCCTTTGTCTGATAGATATCATTTACTTGATTGATGACTAACTGTGAATCTCCAAGGACATTGAGTTCATCTACTTTCCACTCAAGGGTGATCTTCATTCCATTGATTAAGGCTTCATACTCAGCAATATTGTTTGTACAAGGAAACAACATCTTATATTCTTTTGGTAAAGAGTACCTTTGAGGTGTAATGAATAGTATCTCAGTACCTATCCCCAGTTGGGTAAATGAACCATCAAAAAACATAGTCTAGGATCGATGTGTGAGAAGTAATATGGACTCATCTGGGAATTCAATGTGCAATGGTTGATGATCTACTAGAGGTGCTTCTGCCAATTGATCTGTAATTGTCTATCCCTTAATGGCCTTCCTTTCTACATAATCAATATCAAATTCACTGAGAAGCATGACCCATTTAGCTAGTCTACTTGTGAGGGTAGCTTTACTGAGAAAATATTTTAGAGGATCAATTTTAGCAATTAGGCGTGTAGTGTGAGCCAGCATATAGTGCCACAGTTTTATTGAAGCAAATACCACTGCAAGGAAAGCCTTCTCTATAGCAGAATATTTTGTTTCATATGAGACCATAGTTCTACTAATGTAATAGATAGCCCTTTCTTTATTGTTCTGATCTTCTTGAGCTAATAGGATACCCAATGATGTATCTGTAGCAGAGATGTAAAGTATAAGAGGCTTCCCATGAATAGGAGGCATCAAGATTGGCAGGTTTGCAAGGTATTGTTTAATTTGTTGGAACCCCTCATCACATTATTTACTCCATTGGTAAGTCACACCCTTGTGTAAAGTCTTGGTGAATAGTTGTAACTTGTCCGCTAGTTGTGAGATGAAGCGCCAGATAGACTGTAGTCGGCCTTGAAGTCCTCTCATTTGTCTAATATTCAAAGGTGGCGGCATTTCCATGATAGCTTGTACTTTCACAGGATCCACTTCGATGCCTTTTGCAGAGATGATATAACCAAGCAATTTTCTAGATGTTACACCAAATGCACATTTCTTAGGATTGAGTCTCAGACTGAACTGTTCCATGCGATCTAGTATTGGACGTAGATCTGCAAGATGTTTCTCTCAGTGCATGCTCTTAGCTAGAGTGTCATCAATATAATCTTCCATTGTTTTATGCATCATGTCATGAAATATAGTACTGAAAGCTCTTTGATATGTAGCATCGGCATTCTTGAGTCCATAGGGCATGACATTCCAACAGAAAGTGCCCCACGCACATGTGAAAGCAGTTTTCTCTTGGTTCTCTAGTGCGATCTTTATCTAGTTGTAGCCAGAGAAACCATCCATTAGTGAGTAGATTTCATACCCTGCTATCATATCTACAATCATATCAATATTGGGCAATGGAAAGTCATCCTTAGGACACACCAGATTCAAGTCTCTGAAGTCTGTGTAGAATCGGATAGATTTATCATGTTTTGATACTGGAACAATGTTAGAGATCCATTTTGCATAGTCAATTACTCTAATAAATACTACCTTAAGAAGTTTCTCCAATTCATCTTTGACAAGTAGAGCCACATGTGGATGTATTTTTCAAAGTTTTTGCTTGACGGGCTTGATGCCAGGTGCAATAGACAAATGGTGCATGATTAGATTAGGGTCTAATCATGGCATGTCTGAATATTTCCATGCAAAGTTTATCTTTTTACTCTGGAAGAATGTAGTGAATTCCTCTCTTTCTTCCTCAGATAATGATTGTGCCAAATGAATGATCTGAGGTTCAGCTTCTATACCCAAGTTGATTGGTTGAGTTGGTTCAATAAGTACAGATGATTTTTCTTGGAAATGACTCAGAAGCGCATCAAGTATCTCATCCTTGGGTGCCTCAGAGAGGTTTTCACCCTTGGATACGTCCTTTACTTTGACTATTTTAGGCTCTGATACTGCCACAATATGGTTTTCACCATTAGAGTGCCTATTTTTTCTTCTTTTGAATTTGTGACTAAGATACTTGATGTCAGCCTCAGTCATGTTGACACTTTATTTGCTAGTGGAGGACGTTACAGGCTTGATAGTGTGGAGGTAACAGGCAAGAGCGTAATAGTTCCAGAACATAAGGACTTCATTAGATGGGGAGGTAGAGATCTAGTCTATAAGCTTGGGATGGAAAAGTGAAAGAGAAGTGATGGGTTCAAGTGCGTTCACGGTATAATCATCAAAAGAATAGACAAGCAAGTCGAGACCTAAAGTGATCTCATCCAGAGGTATAGTCAAATTCCTTTGATTCCTAGCAACCGTAGTAGACGACACATTGACATCTATGGAGTCAGACTCGTTTGACCTTACACTAGACCCCTCACCTACTTCGAGAAGGTTTTCATATGTGTGAACTATATATGTGTCCCTGTCAAAGGTGGCATATGATAAATCATCGAACTCATACTCATGAGAGTTTTTTTCATCATTGGATGTCATATCAAGAACATGAGTGAAATCAACCCTTTGTCCCCAGTTTGGATAGTTCTACCTAGAACTTCTGCTATGGTTAGATGAGCACCTTTTGACCTAGGTACCTCATTGGCATTTGTAGCATCATCTGCTTCTTGTGTAGTGAGAAGTGACTGGGATTCTTGTTCAAACTATTCTTGAAAGTGTGGTGGTATGTATAAATCACCCTGATGACCTAGATTTATAGTTTGTATTTTTTCCACTCTTTATAGGTTAATGGAGCAAGTGAAGTGGTGTCATCAGAGTCACTGTCAGTTTCTATAGTATTGACATGTGGTATAAAGTCATCTGGCTCAGCAAAGAATGCTGCCAGGTCTGGAGGAATAGGACAAGGAAAACTATCCTCCTCAGAACTCTCTTCAAATTCTTTAGTTTTGGATGTTTCTTTAGGTATTGGTTGTTCATCTGCTTGAGGTACAAACTTGTTTATCCCCAATTGAAATGTGAGTTTCTTGAAGCCTATACCTATAGAGTCACGTGTTCTGCAACCAATAGCTTCAAGTGGTGCAATCAATCCCTTATGATTCGCACCTATGGGACCATTTCCTTTGTAGCCAAAATGTTGCATAATAGATAGACCTTTGCCATACTACTTAGGTTTTATGTCATAAGGTGGAGTATTTTATTCAGAATTGTCTTCTCCCTTATAGATCCAGGCTTTGATAGCCCTATTTTTAGCTTCTTCTTCTAATGGTACTATGGCTTGTACAAAGGTACCACCATACTTTGTTGGGGGAGGAACCGTAGAAGGTTTAGTTCTTTCAGAAGGTCTCCCAAAAGAACATGGAGACAAAGGCAAAGATGTAATAGATAGCATAGGTTAAATCTGATATCCTCCCATGTCAGTTGCTTTGAGTGTTAAATTCTTTTCCATTTCTTTTAATTTAGTCTCAAGGAGCTCAATAGATTCTTTGTTGGTAGGCACAAAGATGTCAGCATATTTTGTGAGGGCATTGCAATCATAGCATGTATTAGCGGGTATGGTCACTTTAGATCCTTGGAATGGGAACTTAATGCACTAATGGTACGTTGAAGGGACAACCTACATTTCATGGATCCATGTCCTGTCTAATAGAATATTGTATGCCAAAGGAATGTCAAGCACTTAACAGGTAACATCTCGTTCAATAGGGCCAACTCTGATTGGCAACACAACTAGCCCCTTAGATTTATGTTCTTCTTCATCATATGCCTTAATAGTAATCTTTTTGTGGGCGTCAATGCAGTCTTCTCCATAGCCTAACTCAGTAAGGAAGCTAGCAGAGCAAATATTGAGGCCAGCGCTGTTATCTATGAGAACACGGCAAACATGCTTTGGACCAATCATGACTTGAATGTGCAGAGGGTTATTATGTGGGTGACTCAAAGAATGGTCATCTTCCTTAGAGAAATACAAGTAATGGGAGGAGGTCAAGTGACCTACCATGGATTGAAACTAGTCGAGATCAAGATTTTTTGGGACATTTTCCTCGGTGAGGGCTTTGTCCAGGATTTCCCTATGAGTCAGGGAGATTTTTAGCAGCTCAAAAATAGTGATATGGGCATTAGTACATTGCAATTGATCGAGAATACTATAATTGGTAGCATTATTTGAGGAACCCAATTTTGGATTCTTATTGGTAGAGCCAACATTAACTTTGTATGTAGGTTGTGTTGATGTAGACATAGAAGGCTCGTGGCCTTTGAGGATGATCTTAGTGTGAGATCGAGTAACAACATTAGCACTAACCTGGGACTGTTCTTGTTTGGAAGACTGAGGTGTAGACCCTCGCAAGATGAAAGGTATTTTGGGATTGGGAGTGTCTTCCCTTCCCTTGAGAATGATGATGTTACAATATTCAGTATCAACTGGTTCAACCATATTAATGACATTGTCATTATTGGTGTATGTATATTTCACCTTGGCATCAATATTTTTTCCTTTAGATGATTCACCTTTTCCATGAGGAGGAAATGGGTCTTTGAAAGCTTGGTGATCATAGTTCTTGTTGTGACCTCCCATAGCAATAACCTCACTATCGATGAGATCCTAGATTTTATGCCACAATTTAAGATACGTAGTCATTTTATGACCTTTATTTTGGTGAAAATCACAATAAGAGGATTCATTCAACCAAGAGGGTCTTGGTTGCGGATCATAAGATCATGAATTATCCAGTGGAGTGAGTAAATGGTTGTCCAAGAGAGTCTTGTAAACTGCATCAAGAGGTTCTCCTAAAGGAGAGAACTCACGCTTAGGTCTAGGAGCCCAAGGTTTAGATCCAAAAAATCATGAAGTGCTTGGTTTGGAATCTGTCATATCCTATTCAGTGGCTTTGGTTGCTTGCATCATGGTAGTGAGATTAAAGGTAGCCTTGGAAGGCTTGGGAGTCACATTGTCTACAACTCCATCATTCACAACATTTTGGTTCTTGTTGGGAAATTTGGGTTTATCTTTGCTTGAGGAG
>MU223501.1:1618953-1629937 GCA_018584345.1 Thuja plicata
GGCTACTGGTATGGTAAAGGCATCCATGTCTTCTTCAGATAACACAGAAGAGTAGGCAGTCTTAAATTGGCTTTACAAAGGAGAACCAGTGGACTCTGAGGTCAAAAATGTAAAGATATCCCCAGAAGAGTATGGCAAGGGATATGATTTCCTCAAAAAAATTGGATACAAAGGGAAAGGACCTCTGAATGACACAGGATGAGGGATCATCAAACCTATACCCATGGAGTTCCACCTCAACAAAGATAAAACAGGGTTGGGCTTTAATACTCAATTCAACAAACCTACATCCAAGAAGAATCCACCTTCTGAAGCAGAGAGTGATAAAATAGATGAAATAGTCTCAGACCCATGGCTTTATGAGAGATTGCTACATATTGGTATAGAGAATCCTAGATATCAAGGCGAACGATATGTACCTAGTTTTGAGGTACCACAGGATCTTCATACTCCTTTGCTAGAACAATCGCCCATTCAAGAGGTAGGAGACACCGTAGCTACTATCACTCAAGAGGAACCCCGGCCATACAATTCACATCCTAACTGGGGGCAATTGGTCACTATTACACATGTCCTAGATCTACCTCACTTTGATCTACATGCAGCCAACCGAGTCCATCAAGTAAACATTGCTGAATACTTGAATAGATCTGATGATGATGTCACAGACTCTCATGACTATGAGTATGATCGGTTATCTATTACTTCTAAGGAAATTGGGATAGACACAATTCACATGTTTACAGCTCCCATAGCTCCTAGTATGCGACCTAACATCCCTTTCAATGACACTAATCCTCCTGAAGCAGAAGAAGAGTTCCTTCCTCCAATCATAGACGAAGACACTAGTGAATACATAACTCTACGAGAATTTCATAGGCTACAAGCAAGAAGCCTCCTTTTACAAAGAGATAATGATGAGTTATCTACTGATGAGTCACTAGAGTTCAATCCATATATAACTGACAATGACCCTTTTAACAACGATCTCGCTCTTATTGACCTAAACATCAAAGATATTAACTTAACATACCGTGTCATGTCAGTTAATAGTTTTGATGCTAACACGATGCTGTCCTTCTCAGAACCTACCTCCCTAAAATTGGTACTTCCAGACCTCATTGATTGGACTAAAACAGATCCTACACCTATGCTCACATTTTCCAGTGACCACTCCCTGGCTTGTTACCTTAATGCTTGTGAACCTCACCCTTCTTCCTCTAATGTAAGGAGCGAGAACATGTAACAGGAGGATATCAAGTTTCTTAGTCACAAATTGAAACATAAAAAGAAAAAGCGGACTGATGGTGCAAACCACTCTGTGGTAGTATCAGATCCCAAAATAGTAAAGAAAAATGATGTATCCAATGGTGAAAACCTCTCAGAGGCGCCAAAGGATGAGACTCTTGATATCCTCCCTGAACACTTTCAGGAAAGATCTTCGGTATTAATTGAACCAACACAACCGGTGAACTTGGGCACTATTGAAGATCCTCAGATAGTCCATCTAGCACAATCCCTATCAAAAGAAGAAAAGGTACAATTCACAGAATTCCTAAAGGAGAAAAAGATCAACTTTGCCTAGTCCTACACTGATATGCCAGGAATGGATCCCAATCTCATTATGCATCACTTATCTATAGCTCCTGGGATCAAGCCTGTAAAATAGAAACTGAGAAAAATGCATCCTCATGTTGCATTACTGGTGAAAGCAGAATTAGAAAAGTTGTTAAAAGCTGGATTCATTTGGGTCATTGCCTATGCATCTTGGATCTCCAATGTGGTCCCTATTTCTAAAACCGATAAATCTATTAGGATCTGCATAGACTTCAGGGACCTCAACAAATCATGTCTGAAGGATGATTTCCCTCTACCAAATATTGATATGATTATAGACCTTACAGCTGGCTACCAGATGTATTCCTTAATGGATGGATTCTCAGGTTATAATCAAATCAAAATTGCCCCTGAGGATCAAGAGAAAACTGCATTCACATGTGCATGGGGCACATTTTGCTAGAATGTCATGTCATTTGGGCTAAAGAATGCCGGAGAAACATATCAAAGAGCTATGACAACCATATTCCATGACATGATGCACAAAAACATGGAAGACTATGTCGATGACACATTGGCTAAATCAAAAGAAAGGGGTATTCATATTGCAAATTTAGGAAAAATATTGGATTGAATGGAACAATTCCAACTCAGACTCAATCCAAAGAAATGTGCCTTTGGGGTTCAATCAGGTAAACTCCTAGGGTTCATAGTATCAGCCAAGGGAATCAAGGTAGATCTGGAAAAAGTAAAAGCTATTCTAGAAATGACTCCTCTACGCAATATCAGTCAAATGAGGACACTACAAGGGAGACTCCAGTCTATCAGGAGGTTAATGTCCCAACTTGCAGATAAGGCACAACCCTTTACTAAGCTACTAAATAAAGGGGTTACATTCAACTAGGATGAACACTGTGAAACCAACTTCAGAGAATTAAATGCCTACTTGGCTTCACCACCTATTCTTATGGCACCTATTCATGGGAAACCTTTGCTCCTATATATTTCAGCTACAGCCACATCACTAGGAGTGTTACTGGCACAAGAGGATGAAACAAAGAAAGAGTGAGCTATCTACTACATTAGTAGAACTCCTTTCACTTATGAGCTCAATTATAGCCTTATTGAGAAAGTATGCTTAGCAGTTGTCTTCGCATCATAGAAATTAAGACACTACATGCTCTCACACACAGTCAAGCTCATAGCAAAGATCGATCCTCTGAAGTATCTTTTAAGTAGAACAACATTAACAGGCTGTTTGGAAAAATGGGTCCTCATTCTAAGTGAGTTTGACATTGATTATGTTGAATGGAGGGCTATCAAAGGATAGGTGCTTGCAGATCAACTGGCCGATTCACCACTCCTGGATGATACCCCATTGCTAATTGAGTTTCCTAATGAAACAATCATGCATCTCACCGAACATTCATGGAAGATGTACTTTGATGGGTCATTTACTCAACAAGGATCTGGAGCCAGGGTTCTCTTCATTACTCCACAAGGATATAAGATTCCCAAATCTTACAAATTAATGTTTCCATGCACCAACAATATCTCAAAATATGAAGCGTTGGTCAACAGTCTCAAGCTCACCATAGAATGGAAGATCATCGAGCTACACATATATGGGGACTCCCAACTAGTTATCAATCAAATCAATGGGGAATATCAAACAAGAGATGAGAAATTGATGCCCTACAAACAACTAGTTGATGATTTGAAGAAATACTTTGTCTTCGTCATCTTTCAGCAAATACCAAGATCAGAGAATAAAGCTACAGATGCTATGGCTACCTTGGCATCCATGTTACAATTAGAGGAACATCAATTTCACTATGACTTCTTGGTGGAAGAAATATCCTATCCAGCCTTTGCCAATCCAAAATACCAGGTAATCTATGCCTTAAATACTCCCGATCCATCCCGATATGCTAGTATTATTGCCTATCTTTCAGACCAAACTATTCCCACCAATATATCTAGAAATGAGAAATGATCCCTGATTAGGATAGCATCGTGTTACGTCCTCATAACTAACAACCTATATCGAGGTAGTCTCGATGGTACACTTCTTTAGTGTTTAGAACTAGAAGAGTTCGATCTAGCTTTAAAAGACGTCCATGAAGGTGTATGTGGATCACACTCGAATGGCTTTTCATTAGCTATGAAGCTGCTCAGAGTAGGCTATTATTGGCCTACAATGGAGAAAGATGCTATTCAATTTTTCAAAGCATGTCTTAAATGCCAAACACATGGAAACCTCATCCATGCTCTTGCCAGAGAACTGATACCTTTCATAACACATTGGCCATTCCAGCAATGGGCCTTTGACTTGGTTGGATAGATATATCCCAATTCTTCAAATGGACACAAGTTCATCATTATGGCCACTGAGTATTTCACAAAGTGGGTCGAGGCCGTGCCGCTAATCAAAGCCACTGGCAAACAGGTGGCTATGTTCATTTTAAACTACATTATTTGTAGATATGGGATACCCTCTTCAATTGTGATAGATAATGGGGGCCAATTTAAAAACCAAGACATTAATGACCTAAGTGAAAAGTTTCACATTACTCAACATTGCTCTTTAGTCTATTATCCTCAAGGTAATGGATAGGCTGAGGCATCAAACAAAAACATTCTCAAAATTCTACATAGAACTGTGAGCAAGTCTGGCAGAGACTGGCATTTACAACTAAATCCGGCACTATGGGCCTACAGAACAAGCATCAGGACACCAACTGGAGCCACGCCATTTTCTCTAGTCTATGGCGCTGAGGCAGTACTACCTACTAAGGTTGAAATCCCATCTTTTTGGATATCTCTACAAGGACTAGTTACTGATGAACAGTACCACATTGATCAGATAAATTCTAAGGACCTACTGGATGAGCGCAGACAACAAGCATTCAATCACCTCAAAGTGTACCAAGAAAGAATGTCCAAAGGTTACAACAAGAAGGTTAAACTATGTAAGTTTGAAGTGGGGGACCTTGTCCTAAAAGAGAATCCTAAAAACTAGCCTAACAGAGAGAAGAAAGGAAAATTTGAACCTAACTGGATGGGACCTTATGTTATCACTGCTAATTTTGGGACTAGAGCTTATCAGTTAGCTACACCTGAGGGAGATGTTCTCCCCGATCCTATCAACACTCTACATTTGAAGCAATTCTACGCTTAATGTTTGGCTAGCAGAGCCTGTACAACAAAAATTTCTTGCAAAATACCAAAAACATTCAGAAAATTGATCCTGAAGATATCCTAAAACGGTGGAAAAGGTCCTACAAAATGGGTATCCTTGGTGAAAACCTTGTAAATAGGCGCCCGTATACTACAAAAACATTCAAAAAAGCAAAAATAGCAAAAAATTTGAAAAAGAGAAAAAGTGCCTTGATGAGTACCTGGTAAAACAGGCATCTTGGTAGCAAAGAGAAAGAAAAATAATCTTGCCAAGTGGTGAAAACTTGGCAATCAGGCGTCACTTGTGATCTATGCTCCATCTATCAATGCACTACTAATACTAGGCCTTCATAATTTTTCCTGTGCTCATACGTTGACTTCATTTTTCCTATATGACTATCTTATCCTCACTTGGGATTGGTCTATCTTTACATCTTAGGAATAGGTCATTCTGCACTGGGGGCATCTTTGTTGGCATAGTCAGTTGCGGTTGCTAGGTTTCTCTAGGATGGTTTGCCTCACGAACACGATGTTTCTCAATACATGCAAAACAATGTCACTTCCTCAAAACAAAGGTGTCTTTTGACGACATGGGACATGACATTTACATTCACAGCATTTCTCCAAGGCTATTTTTGGTTCGCAAACATGCATGGATTATCCTATCCAAGGCACAGACATGGAACACCATATTGCTTATATTTTTATTTACTGATTGATGAATCTTTACTGTGTTTGACATATGGATGAACAAGTACTACTTAAACACACAGTTTAATAATGGTTTGATTATGATTCTTTAAATGTCCTGATGATGTTTTCAACTAGGGGCATCTAAGTAATTATAAATTTTATTGGATTGATTCACAATTACTGATTTATTATGTCTTCTTAGTTACTCAATGATGTCTGTGCAAAGACAACGAGTCGCAAGGATAGGGGGCATAATGTTTTCTTAAATTTTTGTGTATGGTGATTGTTTCACAATGAACCTATAAATTTCACCTAACTTGGATGTTTATGGTAAGAGCTGCCACTATGGATGGATGGCCGCATATATCTCGATCTTGGTTATGTGTAAACTATGGTGAGTTTGATGCAATTTCCTTGTTTGTTTTCTGATCCAGATTCTCACTAAGGTATACGAATCATAATGTACCCAAGGATATGAATTTTCAAGGTCATTACGGGTTCAATATATTGCCTTAATCAGAAACTGGTATATTAAAAGGAAGGTGACTGTTTTGTTATCCTGGCTTCTATGCCTTGATACCTAAGTCTATTTCTGACATTCTAATAAAACATATTATTCATATTATCATAATATCAGTGGGTATTAGTGATGATTATACTATTCGATGGTATCCATTCCAAAAGCGCCCAATGATGATAAAAATGTTGCAATATTTGTTGAAATCAGTGACAAGTCCTAAGAGTCTTCATATAGCTGCATTAGAGATTGCCTGATGCATTTTGTCCAACAGTACATAAAAAACATAAGGAAACTTTAGCTCAAAACATGGTTTCTATCTTCTTCTACCACTATCAAGTTAATTACATCATTTATATTACTGATATCATCCATAGCATACATTTTGCATACATTTGAAAAGTGAAACTGAAAAATACCAAAAATAAAACATCCATGTATCACATTTTTTACTTCTACATCCTAAGTGCATCCATACATATATTTTTGCATCACTGGAAAATCAAAGAAAACATACATTTTCATTTTCACATAGATATCATTTGTTCACATCAATAATATCCACCTTCAAAAAAAAAAAATTTGTTGTCAAATTATAACTAAATCATCACGAGATCAAGATATCATCACATGTGCAAAAGATACATTTGCCACATCTATGAAAAGAAAAATGGATACATCTACCACATGAAACATGTCAGAATCCAGAAACTACAAACATGATACAAATCAAAGCATAAAGGGTATCAGTGAGCATAAAGCGTATCAGTGAGCATAAAGAGTATCATAGCATAAAGTGTATCAGATCATAAAAGGAGTGTTAGTACACATAAAGAGAATCAGTATGCCAAAAAGCACGAATCAGATATATATATCAATGTAATGTACAGAAAGGGGATCTCAACAGGATCCAGATATACATGTATAAATCTCAAAAATGACATGGTGCACAGTATCAACTCTGGCCTACCCCCTCTCCCTGATCAGGAGGAGGAGGAGGAGGTGGAATGAATGGCGTTGCTAGTGATGGCATGGCCCCCTCTGACTGCTGAGAAATGTGTGAAAACATGGGTGCCCTCTGACCCTCAGGAACTACCACATGATACAAGGCGTAATAGTAAGTCGCCCTCTGTCCCTGATGGACTGCGGTCTGGGCCTGTGTGTCCCTCTCATCTCTCAGCCGCTCAAGTTGTCTGTCCCTATCTGCTAACAATGTCTTTGCAGTGGTAACCCTAACCTTCAAGGCTATGATATGCGCTCTGAGCTCCTCTCTCTCCTGCTCACACCTTGATAGAGGATCCCCATCTCTACTAGGATCCTACTCCTACACTCTTTGTCTCCGCTGTCTCTGCTGCTCAGGAGTAAGTAAAGGGCCTGAATCTCTCTGTGGGGCCACAAAATGATATCTCAGCCATCTCTGACCACTGCCACTCAGACTGCCAGTATTTACTGCCTCACCACCTCCCCCTCGGTCATCGCCATCATGTCTATCATCTGGGGGAGGATGCCTACTACCTCTGCCTCCATCTCTGCCACCATCTCAGCCCCCATGTCTGCCTGGTGCTCTATCTCTGTCGCCTCTCCCCCTGATAGGTCAGTCCTCAGGATCATAATCCAGTGGCTCCTCTATACGAGGAATCATCTCCTCTGGCACTGTGAATCATGGAAATGGATGCTAAAGCATCTCTACAGCATATCCATCAGATACTCCAGCATCCTCAACATCTGGGCACAAGTCCCAGTCTATCGCTACCATGTCATGGATGTCCTGTGCAGTAGTATCATAAGTCAACTAGGCTCCCCAGTCAGCTACCTCATCTCTGATCCGTGCATATACTGCCACATCCTCAGTATGACCCTGTCGCCAGCCATACTGTCTCAAAACCCTGGTGATCAGGAAGCACTCAATAATGTACCTAGTATGTCCTATCAGACATCTGTTCTGACACAAAAAGGGGACCTACCGAGCATCAGATGTCCATACCTCACAATCTAGGTATGGTCACCACACGACCTCTGTCATATCGTCGAACAAACAATGCCAGTACTCAACCTTGCCCAGGTGGGGCTGCTCTAATAGACCTGCATACATATATACATAGGGCTTCTCTAGTGCCCTCTACCTGTCCATAATCGGTCGTGTCACTGGGATGTTCTCCCAGGCCCATACCTGAAGAATCAATATGCCCACAGTCATGCTGCGAGTATGGTGATAAATAATCTGATACAGCTCTCGGTATATATGAGCTAAAATGCAGCTCCCCCAGGAAAATCGTCAGCGGTGGATGATCATCTTCTCTACCATGCCGACCTAGCCCACCAAGAAACCGTGCTATCCTCTATCTAGCATAAGGATGCCACCTACCAATCCAGCTAAGTACACAGCTAGTTGATCATAGTGATCAACCATGTAGTCCCATGACAGGTATCTGTGATCTATGCTGTCATCTTGAAAGAACCTCTAAGCAGTCCCAATCACCACGCTAGCTCTAGAATCAAAGAATACCTCATGACCCACCAGGGGCACGAGCAAGATCCTCCAAACATCCTCAGGTGTTACGGTGATCTCACCAGTAGGAAGGTGGAAGGTGTTGTGCTCTGAATGCCATCTCTCAGCTAGAGTAGTCAACAACCCTCAGTTTACCCCAATCTCGGGTAAACCTATCAATGCTCGCAATCCACACCTAATCACGATAGACTGCTCATCGTCTGATAATCGGCCAGACAATGCTAGAATTCATGCGGGATAAGTGCCTCGAAAGGCGACTACCTCAAACTGGGCTTGATTTTTGACAGAAAAGTAAAGCATCAGCATTCTATCTATAATAAAGGGCATATTCCTACTCTACTCAGTCATTTTCAAGTTCGTAGGATGCAAACAGATCAAAGCAATTTGAAAACATAAGTCTTTTACTAGATGCGATCCTGGAAATACAAGATGCGATTGCGCATACAGGATGCGATCCTAGAAAAATAGGATGCGATCCTAAATGCGTGGTATGATCCCCAAAATCAGGGATGCGATTCACTGATGGAATCTAGCTCAAAACATAACTAAATCTTAAAAACTGGATGCGATCTGGGAAAACCTAGATGTGACACAGACTCTGGCAAAAACTGGATGCGATGCGCGTTTTGCAGGATGCGATCCAGAATCCCAGATGCGATCCTACCTTTGACTAGCTATAAAACACACCGAAATGCTTGAAATTCAAAAATGCAAATTTCACAGGGTAGTTTATCGGGTACTTACCGGCGGGGGGTAATCGGCTGGTCGCTGGTGTCATCGGCTCATCTCAAAATGATGTTTCCTCACAGGGACCACTATTTTCTCTACAGAGCTCTCTAATTGGCTATAGATGAATGTCAAAATGAATAGTGAAATGGTCAATTTGGAGGCTTATATGGGTCTTTTGGGACATTTAGGGTTTCTGAAACTCCTCCCAGACAACTATCAAATGATTTGTGTTCTCTTTTTCCTCAATCAGGAACCAAATCGAAGGTGCCTACGCCATTTTCAGCAGCATAGTGTCCTTTTGCGACAGTCTCAAGAAATTGTGAATTTGCTTCATTTGTTCACCACATTGATACAATACTGCACATTTCATCATAAATTTTGATCTAAACATCATTATCACTCATATTTTCACATAATTAACTTGATAACGTGTGTTTATTTTTAAAACACACTTTCTTCTACTTCACTATTTCTTGTCCTATCGCTTCCTGCAAGTGTTTTGTTCTCTTCAACTGAGGGATTTTATTCTTTTCCTTTGATTTCGTTCCCGAGGGAGCATGATCACACTATCATCAATTAAATTTTTGTTCAAAACTGCATTAAAAATGACTTCGTTATCAAACAAACTAGGGGCATAACAGTTTCTTGACTAAAGTCGGAACTGTTGGATAGAAAGCTTTGGTTCTCATAAACTAGATATCCTATGTTTCCTCATTTTAGAAGATTTTTAAAGCTCCTGGCAACTTTATACTAGCTTTTGGACGACAACCAAGTTCAGAAACAGTATTATCAATTTTTGGACGACAACCAAGTTCAGAATTGCTATTTTTAAAAATCTTTTGTTGATCTTTGGATGACAACCAAGTTCAAAATCAATTCTATTAGTTTTGTTCAATCAAAGTGTGAGACTGATCTCATCAACATTTCATTCGATAACCAAGAACGGGATTCTCAATCTTTTTGAAGTCAAAATCAAAAACTTTCTTTGAATCAATGCACTACTCGCACTCGCACATCAATTCAAAGAGGGGCAAATGTAACCACCTAAATTTGGTCTGTTCCAACTATGGACCCTATTTTCCCTAAGTGTGATCATACCCTCAATTATGTCCAAACGACCCTATTACTGCTTGCCGTAATTCTTCTAATCAATTTAATGTCCTAGGTGATTTTTATCACTGATTTATATTAACTATTATAGCCATACAATTTAAATCAATTTCAACCAATCAAATCAAATCAAAATCAAATACGGCTATAGTATTTAATTATAAAGGAATTAAATAAATCCCAAAATCAAATACCCACTTGCAAATAACCCATTCCCCTAGCCTATTTAATTTAATTAAAATGGCTATAGTCCCCTAATTATTAAAAAGCAATTAAATTGTTTAAATAATTAATACCTATATTTCTAAATGAATTAAATAAGTTTATTTCATTTATTAATATCCCCTCAAACCCCAACCTAACCTATCTCAACCACTTCCACCCTGGGTTCTAACCCTTCTCAACCCATTCACCCATGCTAATCTAATCCTAATCCTAAATTCTACTCTAAACCACCTCCTAATGTTTTCACATTCCATTAAGGAATACTTAACAACTCAACCCACTTGAGAAAGTCCACTTTCTCAAGCTGGACTTTCTTAAAGTCCATTTTCTCAAGACACTCTCTTACATCCTCCCTTACCTCTTTAAGGCTTTCATTAATGTCTTATTAATGAAGATTCCTTAAGCCTATGTCTCTCCCATGCCTTATTAATGCCTTGGGCATTAATGGCTCTTACATATTCATT
>MU223501.1:1629987-1669753 GCA_018584345.1 Thuja plicata
CTATGTCTCTCCCATGCCTTATTAATGCCTTGGGCATTAATGGCTCTTACATATTCATTTATGAGTCTCCTAATTCATAAATGAACCTTGTCCCCCCTCTCTCTCTCCCATTCTTCTATAAATAGAATCCTGTTTTGAGAGCAAATAGGCCTTCACATTAGATCAAAATTACATTGTTATGCTGTTAGATTCATCCTAGATTTACATTTCATCTATTATATCATGCTAGTTTATTTTTTTCATATCATCTTTTAAAGCTAGATTGCATGCTTTTTCACATTTTTAGCTTAAATTTGAATCAAATCCTTCATGCTAGAATAGTATTGGTCACTGATTTGTAGCATATTCTGAGGGCTAAATATGCAACTAATCACACTCTTTCTAGCTAGAAGGCAATAGGCCAATATTAGTGGTTTTTAACATTTTATCTAACCATTTGAACAAATGCAATGACCTATTGAGTGTTTGTGTTATTTTCAACAGGTACCCAAATACACACGCACACTTCTTAGGCACACCAAGCTTTGAACCCCAAAGGAATTGCTTCCCAAAGGGTTGTTGTCTCTACTAAGAGCCGTAAGGGTGTGGGGCATCTTAGTCAGTCTCTGACCTTTCGTGCCAACAGATAAAGGGTTCTTGGAAATTAGAACAATAGTTTGTAGTAAGGACATCTGTTCAGGTGGTTGTGATCAAGTCATTTTTCCAATTAAGGGGGCTCTCCCAATCCTTTCAAAGCAAGGCTTTCACCTTAACGATGTGGGGACTTTAATGCACCACTAGGGTACTAGAGGAGATTTTAGTTGCCACAATGAATTTACACCTTTCTATTATGACATTAATCACAATAGCATTTTTGTATATCGGTTTGGAAGGGGCTGGCTTTAGCCTGTTACCGGTTGGGCATCCACTCTCACCGGCTCTGCTAAATCTCTCAGGAGGTAGCCACTCTAGAAGAATCACATGAATTTTTGTTACACCCAAGATCCATAAAGGTGAGGGGAGAGGATATGTTCATGTAGTTCTTGGAATTATAATCTAGAAAACACTTCAATCACGCAAGACGATGATTCATTTTAAGCACCAACCGAAGTGTGTTCTAACTACTAAAAACAAACATGAGAATTTGTGAAAACACGCAAGGTCTTCAACAAAAATCTTGCAATAAAAACATTATTAGTTTTTAATGACTTTCTTCATTTCAGCGTCCTGCAACAAACACATTAGAAGTTTGTGATTGCTTTTTTTATCTCAGCGTCCTGCAAACCACTATTAAGCTATTCTAGAAGATAAAATCAAAGAAACACAAATGTCAAAAAATAGCAGATGGTTAGAAAACTAAAACAAGAAATATCAAATAAAAGCTCTGGTATGGAATTTCACACAATGATTCAGCACAGTTCATGCGAAGAAGTGCAGAGGGCCCCACAAAGAACTAGAAAGTTCGCGCGAGACACTCCAAAAGTTCATGCAACAGTAAAATAGAGAAGTACAGATAGAATGTAGAAAAATGAAAAAGAAGTGTAATGAAATGAGGCCAAAATAGATTATCTCAGCCCTATGGTGGCCACCAGAAATGTATGTGGTAAATTTGGCCTTGTTAATCAACCATACACTTCAACATAGTCCTTATTCATCAGATACACACAAGAATGAATATGAGATTATTCATCTTGCCTATCTGTATGATTCAACCTATTGCCTTCTATCCAGATGGGGTTTTGAAATAGCTCTCAGAATGAGAGTCTCACAACCATAGACCAATCTAGAATGAAGGATTTATACTTCCATGAATGCAATGCAATGATTAATCTAGAAATGAAACATGCAAGATTAATCTAGATGATCCATTTAAACTAGAAATGAGATAAAAACTATGCCATGATTTCAATGAGATTATTCTAGAAATTGAAATTAATCTATTGCAAAATGAGATTATTCTATATGAGATTATGAACTAAGAATGTAGCAACAATTTAGTATTCTAACAATGCATATGACTAGAAATTCAGGAAGGGGTTTGAATGAGAAATGGGAGTTCTTTTATAGACTCAGAGGTTGTTCAGAATATAAATTTTCTTTCTTGAAATAAAACAGATAGAAAAGCGAGTTTAAAATAGAAAGCTTTCTTTAAAAGAAAACAATAAATTGTTTTCCTTTTGCTTTAACTATTTTATTTCTTTGATTTTAACTATTTTATTTATTTTATCTGTTTTCTTTCTCTTTAAAGCATAGTTAAAGAGAAGTTTCCAATTCTGAACTGAAGAGAAGATTTTGCTGACAATATTTAATTAATTAAATAAATATGACCTCATAATTGTTTTTTCTCAATTATCTGAATAATTAAATTCAATTATTGAAAATGAGGGTATTTATTTAATAATTAAATATCATTTAATTCCCTTTTTTATGTGTTTTAGCTAAAGAGGGTGAATTTAATTTAATTAAAGTGCTAGGTCTTTACAATTAAATTAATTTGATCATAAGGTTTGTTTGGCCAATAGATATTTAGGAATTAAACATAATGTATGATTAATGAAGATTTAAGATTTTTTGCATTTGACACTTAGGTCGATTAGAGTCAGTAAAAATTCAGAATTGCCTAGTACAATAGGACTTTGATGATTCAGAAGAATGACAAATGCAACAAAATTGGTTAGGGTTGCAAGATGCCAATTTTGGGGTGTTACACTTTTGTTCATCAATGTTTCCAGCCCAATCAACATTTGTACAGACCTGAAGCTCAAATTTTCCTTCTCTTTTATACCATAAGCCATAGTCCTCGGTGTTCTTTAGATATCTCATAATTATCTTGACAAAAGTCATATGTGATTCTTTGGGATTAGCAGAGAATATTGCAACTATTCCAACTGCATGTGCAATATCTGGTCTAGTATGAACAACATACATTAGTTTTCTAATCATTGATCTATACAAGGTCTGATTTACCTCATTTGACTTATCTTCCTTTGTCAGCTTACATCTGGTAGCCATAGGTGTTCCAACTGGTTTGGAATCTTCCATCTTGAATATCTTCAGCACTTCCTTGATGTATTTGAACTGAGTGATATATATGCCTACATCTTTTTGAAGAATCTGTAGACCAAGAAAGAATTTGATCTCCCCAAACATAGAAATTTCAATTTATTTTCTCATTTCATTAGCAAAGGATTTGAATAACATTTCATTTCCCCCAAAAATGATATCATCAACAAATATTTCAGCAATCTGAATATTACCATCGGTATCTTCTTTTAAGTACAGATTGCTATTTTCACTTATTCTTACAAATTCAATGCTAATGAGATAGGAGTGAAGTCTTTCATACCAGGCTCTAGGTGTTTGTTTCAATCCATACAAGGCTTTATGTAGTCTACATACCATGTTTCTCTTGTCTAGATCAACAAACCCTTCTAGTTGTTCAATTCATACTTCTTCTTCCAGTATTCCATTTAGGAATGCATATTTGACATCCATCTGGTATACCTTGAATCCTTTGAATGCAACATAAGAAAGTAAGATTCTTACTCCTAGTCTAGAAATGGGCCCAAAGGTTTCACCATAATCAATACCTTCTTCTTGTGCATACCCCTTGCATACTAATCTTGCTTTGTTTCTTGTGACTTCTCCATTCTCATTCAGCTTGTTTCTGAGTAGCCTTTTGGTACCGATGACATTCTTGTTATCTAGTCTCAGTAATAGTGTCCATGTAATGTTCTTCTCAATTTTTTCTATTTCTTCATTCATAGCACTGACCCATTCCTCATTTTCAAGTGCAATATTAACATATTTTGTCTCAAAATCACAAAGTAAACATCTTGTGTTTAGTGACTTACTTCTTGTTCTTATTCCAGCCTTCTTGTCTCCTATGATCTGATTCTGTGGAGGATGTCTTCTGACATACTTGGCAAGTTTCAGTTCAGCTCCTTGTCCATTATTTTGATCATCATCTTGACCTTCGTTCTGATCTTTGTCACTCAGTACATCATCTTGAGTATTTTCCTAATTTTTGGTTATTGCAGCCTGATGCTCAGGTGCAATGTTTTTTTGCTTGGGAGAGATACATTGTTGCTCAAGTAGAGTGTCAAGTTCTTTAGTGTATACAAACCTGTTGTATTCTTCTGGTTCTTTTCTTCTTTTCTTATCATTATTTTCTACAAATTCATCTATTCTTACATTTGTACTTTCAATGATCTTGTTATATGACTTGTTAAGACATTTATAAGCCTTACTTTTGGTGAAATACCCTAGAAAGATACCTTCATCACTTTTGGAGTGAAGATTTCCATTTCTTTCATCTTTCAAAATATAACATTGACTACCAAAGATTCTAAAGTAACTTACATTAGGTGTGTAACCATACCAAAGCTCATAGGGTGTCTTCTTTGTGTCCTTCAATTGTACTTTATTTAATGTGTAGATAGCAGTACTAACAACTTCCTTCCAAAAATTTTGAGTGATACTTCTCTCAATCATCAGTGTTCTTGCACAATCAACAATTGATCTATTTCCCCTTTTAAAAATCCCATTTTTATGTGGTGTTCTCGGTGCAAAAACCTATCTTCTAATTCCATGCTCATTGCAATAGTTAGTGAATTCATCTGAAATAAATTCCCCTCCTCTATCTCATCTTAAGCATTTTAACTTCTTACCACTTTGTTTTTCTACCATAGCCTTATACCATTTAAACATCTTGAATGATTCTGATTTATCTTTTAAGTACATAACTTTCATCATTCTAGAATAATCATCAACAAAGAGAATGAAATACCTATCTCCATAGTAACTCTTTGTCCTCATGGGTCCAAATAACTCAGTACGGAGTAATTCTATAATTGCATTAGATGTATGGGCTTTACTCTTGAAACTAGACTTTGTCATTTTACCTTTTTGACAATTCTTGCACACGATATGCTCGAGCTTTGACATATTCGGTAAGCCTCTGAATCTTATTTTATTTCTTATCTTTATCATGTTGTCAAAATTCACATGACACAATCTCTTATGCCACACCCATATGTCTTTTTTTCTAGCCATTAAACAAGTGGTGTTAATGTCATCAATATAGAAAATGTTACCTTTTCTCTGTTCACCAGTTCCGATCAACCTTCTTGATTCATTGAAGATATTTGCCTTTTTATTCTCAAATGATACTCAGTGACCTATATTATTCAACTATGAAACACTCAATAGATTATAATTCAGTCCTTTTACCAAGTAAGCATTTTCATATTTGATCAGGTTATTCAACATTATGGTTCCTTTACCTTCAACTGGACAAGGTGTGTCATTACCCATTCTTACTGATCCACCATTATAGTATTCAAAAGTTTCAAAAAAATTTTTTATCACCGGTCAGGTGGTGAGTGCAACCACTATCTATAATCCAAACATCATTCTTACTAACCTTAGATATGAGTGCAGTCTCTACATACATTTCTTCTTCTTTGTCTGAATCATCCTTCATGGCTACAAATACCATCTCAATATCTTCTTCAGATTTGGTGTCAGTATCATCAGTTATGTTCTTAGCTAGGTAACAAGCTTTCTTTCATTTGTCCTTGTAGTCTTGGTTATCTCTTCTTTTATATTATCGTTTGCTTCGGTAATATCTGTTATCACCTTGGTCAAAATTCTTTTCATATGTTCTGTCATTACTTTTGTCATCTTTTCTTCTATGAGGACATCTTGCAACAAAGTGTCTAGCCTCTTTACAATTAAAACATACAATTTGTAATTTACCTTTGCCTCTTTGCAATCTTCTTTCCATTAGTGCTTCAATCTCATCAAGTCCTTGATCCTCATTATCACTTTAACTATCATTTCTAATAGTGTGTCTATGACTTGACCTACTTATTTTCAAAGAAGATTTGAATGCAGACTCTATAGATCGTAAGACACTATTATCAAAGTTATTCATCTCAAATGAAATCAGTCTACCAATCATACTATCTAGAGTAACAAGATTGTTTGCAACTGATCTCATTTCTTGTATAGCAGATACTCTAATAGCATATACAGGCATTAAGGTTCTTAGAATTTTACGTACCCCTGTCTCTTATTCAAGTACACCTCCAATTCCTCAAATAGTATTAACTACCTCTTTGATTCTGTATCTACACTGAGTGATATTTTCTCCTTCTTTCAACCTTAGGTCATCAAACCTCCCTCTTAGGACTTCTGCCTTGGCTCTTAGTACATTAGCATCTCCTCCATGTACCAGCTTCAATTTATCCCACATTTTCTTTACAAAGGTGCAAGTTTTGACATCTTCAAACTCAACATCGGAGAGTGAGGAAGAAATTTCTATCATCATGCAATTATTCTCATGCTTTTCTCCCAATTTCTCAAGTGTGTGAGGTCCTATAGGCAACACATATTCAGTATCAAGGTGTTTAGTAACATCATTACCAATACCTGAAAGGTGGAGTCTTATTCTGCTTTTCCATGAAGCAAAGTTTTCATTATTCAACTTGGGCACATCTCATTTGTTCATCTTGTGATATTTTTCTTGAACTATTAAACTCCCTTTCTAAGCACACAAGCTTTGATACTAATTGTTAGAATAACCGAGAGGGGGGTGAATCAGTGGCCTCAAAATATTCCAATAAATCAACCCAAAAACTTAGTACCCCAATATTAAGCCTCTAGTTATCTTCAGTCCTACAAGATTTCTGGCTTCAAATAAACTTATCAAATAACTACTGCTAGGAGTTCACTGATAAACCTTATTCTTACTGTTTACCAGATAGCAGTCTTTCATTTACCGAAAATTGTAAATTTCTTATTGTATACCGATCAATCTAGATTAGTTATGTGTAATGCAAAACACTAAATTAATGACTCATAAACACATTGACACGTGGATTTTTAACGTGGAAAACCTGTTAAGGGAAAAACCACTTGGGATCGGTAACCCAAAATTTTCACTCTTCTGAATTGAGCTTGGTGAAGAGAAAACCTTGTTAAAGGTTACAAACACACTGTTAAGTGTGACCTTGTTAGAGGATTTAAATAGAATAGTTTGTCACTTGATATTGGGCATCTCTATGCTACCTTCTATGACTAAACCCTGGTTTCTCAACTAGTATCTAGCATCTCATGCTATCTTTATGATCAAACTTTTTGATACTCCTTGGGATGTATCTCAATATAGAAAGGATTGTTAAGTCCTACTTGGTTAAGATACTGTGTGAATCAATGATTAAACTAAAATAGTAAATGATCTGTTCACACATATAACTTAGATTTGTAGATTTTTAGATCTATTGTAAGCTCATTATAGCTTTTTGATCATTATGCTTCTCTATTTCTCGGTGTCTGCAAAAATCTTTAGTTCTTTCCTTAGCTTGATTGATCAGGACTATATGAAGTTGTTCTTCATCAGTTTCTCTTCAAAATCCTTATTTTTTCTATTCACTCCCCTAATTTATAATAAATTAGATTTTCTCTTTATAGACATAATATCACCATTTTTCACTTCTTGATTTTCTTTTTCTTGGCGTGATCTGTAATCTTAGCCAATCTTGCTTTAAAGAATTTACTTAAGTTTTATCCCTTAGATTTCTCTTTGACAACTAGATAAAACATCTTTAAATCTTTTACTTATCTCTAGCTTTAACTTGTCGATGAAAACAATGTTAACAACCAGTTAAGTCTATCTTTAGCTCATCCACCTAAGTATTTTTTCATTTCTGAACTTCAGTTCCTTTTGGTGTTTTAACACTTTGATAATGAATTATTACAACATCTATTTATAAATAAAAACCAAATCCCCATCCAAGGTACTGATCCTAAAAGTATTATTCCCCAGAATCTCTACAATTTGATACGAGCCAGTCCATAATTTTTGGAATTTGGTGTTGCTACCGGGATTTTGTTTTTCCTTATCCTACATGAGGAAAACATCATAAATCCTAAAGGCTTTGATTATGGCTCTTTTATTAAACCAACACTTGACTATAGCCTAATGTTTGGACAATTTTTCTAAATATTCCATTCTCTTTTCCTCAAAATCAAGTAGGTTCATGAGCCTAGTCTGAACCCTATCCCCACCTTCAATGTAACTGGTCATGAATTGGAATACCAAGATTTTTAGGTTCATAGGAAAAACGGGTTACAAACCATAGACTAACTGGTAAGGGGATGTCCCTAAAGAATTTTGTATCCTTACTCATTCAGTCATGTTAGTATATAGAGGCACTGAGAGAGGGGGTGAATAAATGAAAACATGTTATGAACCAATTCAATCAAGAATCTGATTATACTTTTAAACAACTTCCATACAATGAAACATACAAGTGTAACTATGCAATAGAAGTAACAAAATTCAAGCATCCACAAATAATAACACATTAAACCACTATTTTTTATCGTGGAAACCCTTGTAAGAGGGAGAAAATCACAGTGGGGATGACACCCACAAATCTCTTCACTGCAGTAAAATATTTTTCTTATTAGGAGCTTGCAATACCCTGTTAGGGGCTCACCCGATTAAGAGTGACTAGTACCTTGTTAGAAGTATAATCAAACCTGTTAAGATCTACCTCCCTAGAGGATTTAAAAATCCTTCTCAAAAGTCACCATGTTAAAGGATTTATACAATGAGACCTATTAAAGTCCACCTTATTAAGGGATTAAATTGCTAATGTATTAGAGTTAGCCATGAGAAATAAAGTCAAATGACTGATCTAGAAATGACACTTCTTGCCTATCAGATCCAATCCAATCTCTAAACCCTAGTGCAATGTTCTGCCTCTGTCTCTAATCACAACCACCAATAACATGATCTTCTACCCTAAATCATATGATTTAGCTTTCCTCTATACTATCATTTTTAAGTTGGTTAAGACTTGAAAAAAATTCCACAAGTCAGCCCAAAACATTGATCAAACTCATGAAAATCAGTGCCAATCATACCTAACATGTCGTCCCAAAACTTAATACAAAATTTTATTACAAAACACTAACAAATAATCAACCACCTCAATCATCTGATCATTAGGAACCAATCTATAACTCAACCGGTTCAAACTAAACACATCATCAAAATACCAACTTACTCAAATCATTGAGCTAACTGTCACGGTCGGTAATTTGAACTTGATTGACCAAAATAATGCTCTAGTAACAATTGCACCACTTAATGTGCTAGCTATCTTAATTGCCACTCAAAATACTTTCTATTATTGTCTTCTTTTTAACCGATCAAAACACTTAGCTTATTTTGCTTTACATATCCATTTAGTCAATCGATATCTGTAACCTATCCATCAAATCTTGTAGAGTTTCCATCAATGACAAGCTCATAAGCCTCAAACACTGCATCTCAACTCCAAATTCCATCATAATGCCAAAAATTCCATAAGGAATATTTCAACCGAGTATGTCAATCCCTCAGGTTATTGTCTAAAACATGTTTAATAATAATTGTTAAATTTTTATTTGTGGACTCTGCCACATCATTCCCTTGTAGTTAGTATCAGAAGATAATTTGATAATTACCCGATTCTTGAAATCCCATTGTGTAAGTGAAGTAGATGAAAATAAAGGTGCATTATCACATACCAAATAAAAGGGCATACTAAACCTCTTTTGGAATTAATGGGAAGTGTGTACTGAGAGGGGAGGGGTGAATCAGTACCTCTAAAACTTTTATCTCTTTTAACCTTTATCCTTTGAGTAATCAATTTTTTATCCAACCATTTGTTCTATACTATCTTGATTTAAGATATATTAATTATTTAACTTAATCAAACATGTGAACATTCATAGAAACATTAGTGAAATTAATTGACACATAACACAAGATATGATAACATAGAAAAATCTTGTAAGGAAGTAAAAACTATGATGGGGATGGCACCCAAAAATTCTTCACTATCTGCATATTGGAAGGGGTCAGTTAAGGCTTACAATTTGATCACTTCTGATGATCTACCTTGTTAGGAGTATTTGTAGAGACTTGTTAAAGTCCACTCTGTTAAGAGCTTTAGCAACACTGTTCAGTGTGCACTTGGTTAAGAGATTTACAATTGGATTATTAATTCCACCTTCCTTGAAAGGATTTTTACACTTTGCTTCACTTGTTAGAATGTAAGAAAATTACACTTTGACCTAAGTGTATGCAATCTCCTATTTTTTATTACAGATCCATTCAATATTACATGTATAAGTGTATCACCTAATGTGATTGAATAATACCACTTTTGCTCGATAGCCTATATTCTTGGTTCTTGATAACCAAATTCACCTTTTTCTATTATGGTTCTTGAAACTTTCAGTCTGATCCATAAATATGCTCGTAGGCTACACTCATCCTCTCATATATGATAATGAATTATTACATCTATTTATAAGATAGATTGACCTAATTAAGTTTCACAATAAACACTATTAACTTTATGATCATAGGTTTACAACTTGACCTTAATCTTTTAGTCTATGTGTTTTAAATCAGTTAGACTAATTAAAACATTTAAAATAATGTTTCTTGTCCCTTAAGTAATGGTTTTAAAATAAATCAAGACTCTATAAATATAATATGAATGTTTTATCTGACGTTGAAGTCAGATCCACTTTTAGCGGGATGTAACTGACTTTTGGTGTATGATGCTCAGTCTGCATAGAAATCAGTTTACCTATCTTTCGGTGATCCTTTGGTTAACCTATCCGTCGGGTTTCCTTGCACTGTCAGGTTCCTCTATTTCTTCTCTTTTGGTTTAGCTTGAGATTTGTCTCGTCAGGTTTCTTTGTTGAGTTGTTCCTATCAGGTTCCTCTTAGCACTTTCAATTTTGTATTGTGTCTTATGTTTACCCTTTGAACTGTTCTTTCGGTTTTCTCTTATCCTATATTTTGATGTAAGATTACCAAAAGTGTTCTTTCCATAGTAATGAAAAAATAATGTCATCAACCTCATCATGATATATTCTTCCAAAAATTTATTCACCACTATAGTTGTGCAATTCTTGGGTGCCTGGGCTTAAATTTAGTATGTGTTGTAGTTAGTTACTATTATAATATACCAAATATATGCATTATCTTTCTAAATTAGGCCATCATAGACTTTTGGTTAAGCCCAAATGGCAGACATGTTGCGATGAACCAATCAGATTCAAGAATTTTCCTGTAACATAGGGAATTTAACAATCCATGGTAGATGTTTTGGCATGTCGATCGATTGTAACATAAATATAATCATTCTAGGATCATCTTGACCGAGGGTTGTTCTATAAGGCCCTAACAATTTGTAACTTAACCAGGTTTGAAAATAACAGACTCTGGTTCAATAGGTGAAGTAATAAATTATATTATTTGTAGATGTTTTTCCTTTCTAAGAATAAGACCCTATAGCCTTTCATTAGGGGTGCACACTGTAACATGTATTTTTTTGGGCATTCTCTCTCTTTCCTTGGCATGTTTTCTCTTAATAAATCATGGGGACTATGTATTCAGTATCTTTTCCTTTTTGTTAATCAATGTGTAATGTGTTGAAATATCATAGGTGTGGTCCAATATTTTTATGTTTTCTACAATGTTCCTTCTAGAAGATATTTTTTTAGGGAAATTTGACCTTCTCTTTTGATCCTTATTCAAACTATTTTTGTCTGCCTCAACATGGTACCAAATGTTGTGTCCCTTGTTGAGGAGAGTTGCAATTTCTTTAGGAGTGATGTGCCTTAATTTGGACCCTTGCAGATGTCTCCCACAACAAGATATGAATGTGTGAGCCCTATGTCTGATGACTTTGTCTTCTTGTTCTCTTGTCAACAATAAAGGGAATGTGGTGCATCATTTTGTGAGTGAGTGACGACACAAAAATATTCCCAGAGAAGGCTAAACCACTGGAAATACAACTCAATAAATTCTTAGCCCACCCAAAAAATATTTAAGTATACCTTTGCCTCATCTTATCTTTAGGTTGTTTGATTAAGTGTGGTTCTCCTCTCTTTTCCCCAAACACCAACATGAAGATCCAAATTTTAAAATCTTGGAGGTTGTATTACAAGGAGCACCTCCAGAACTTCCCCTTGATCTTTAATGCAAGTTGCAAGTTAAGCAAACAATAATTTTTCCTAGCACACCCAGTGGGATAGAGCTAAATGCATCTACCAGAGTTAGTGAATGCTTTGGTTTTTTTTAATGGGAATACAACAAGAAAGTGCAAAAAACAAGTAGAAGTTGAGGTCCAGTTAGGGTATGGACCCAAATTACTACAATTTTTATAATTGGGTTTCTCCTCAATATTATGATGTGCAGATCTATTTTCCAGTGCTTAGGAGATATTGTTCGATCTTCAATACGAGATGAGGATAATTGATCTTGAAAAGAAGAAGAGTATCCTCTGGTATTCCTTGTCCATGCTGGAGGCCTCCTCTAAGGAAACCTATTTGGTGGAAGAGCCTATCATGAAGGATTGTGTCATATACAAAGAATTTATAAAGTTTCATGTGCGACGGGAGATGAATCTGTTTAGAGAATTTTTTTGGAGTTCTCTTTTCAGTCCTTGATGTCGGATACGATTTCACTATTCAAAGATTGTCCAATAGTTTGGAACTCAAAAAAAAAGAATGAACAAGGTAACCAAGACCCATAGCTAACACATTCATGCAAAGAAGATGACCTTCCCCTACTACATCTAGAGGATAACAGTCTGAGTATTCTCTTTTCTGAGCTCCCCTATTTTGTCCAGGAAAAGGAGATTCATATTTTGAAAGTTTCAAAAGTCATGGAGGCTCCTTTGGAGGCAACGTCACTATGGGAATCTCCCCTGATCCCCTAGACAAGTGTAAGACATAAAATAGTAATATATAAAATGTGTTACATTTAAAATGTAAGGGGTATGAATAAGATGTTCCTTTTATCCTCAAATACACAAAGGAAGGATCCAAATTGATTAACCCCAAAGGAAGGATCAATGCATAAATTAATCAATCAATTAGAAATAAGAATAAACAAGATGAGCTTAAATTCAATTTTATAGAAAAGAATGTGAGATAGGTTTAGAAATGTTAATAACTTTAATTGAAATGAATGGGAGAAAAGTACTAACCTTGAAATGTTATAGATATAAAGAATGGTGTTTTCAAGGGTCTATACTAAGTTTTTGGAAAATCTGCAATCAGATCTGGAACAGAAACACGGAGATGAACAAAACCCAGAAATCTTTTTTTGATCTAACACAGTTCCAATTTTGACCCTCAAGTCAATGTCACCATTGACCCAAAATTTATGATTCCGACCTAGGGAAGAATCAACCTCAAAAGTCTTTGATAGAAAATCTATTTCTGAATCCTGATAGTTTTCCGAAAAGGGTATCTGAACCTACAATTTGATCTGCTATTCTAAACCTGTACTTGCAAGAAAAATGGATTTGTTTGTTGGGGGGAGGGTTTTGCCTTGGTCAAACCCCATTTTTGGAATCAACCTTGAAATATAATTGAAATTGCATAAATAAACAAATAAAATAGAGAAATTCACCTTGCTTATGTAGAAGCCCTTATGGCGGATTCAAATCTGTGCATCCACAAGTATGTATGCACCAAATGGATGTAGAATGTAGAATGTCTCAAATCAATTTCTTGTAGATCTTCAACACCAATCTTGAATGTATCTTTGAATCAGAAGAGGCTTGGAGGAATGTGGATGAATAAATTTTCAACAAGAGGGCTCCATAGAGCTTGAATCCTTCAATGGCTACCAATGGATCTTCTTGATGAATTGAGTGCTTGCAACGTGCTTGAATGCTTGAGAATGGATGAATGCTTCAATGGATACTTGGATTTATTCTAATATTTCTTCACCTTTGGATCTCACTTCTTAAGTCTTCAAGTCCTTGTCTTAGATTGCTCTTGCTTATGATTGGTGATGGTTAGAGAAATTGAGAAGAGAAAGCTTCCTTATATATGAATCTAGGAACAATCTTCTAGAGAGGCCTACATAGGAGAATTGAATTCCAATTGAAAATATACCCCTAGAAGAGGACCTATATTAAATATAATTTAAGAATTGTTGTTCGGAAGACTGAAATAGCCAACCCAGAAGCAGGAATTAATTATTTCCGAAGCCCGACATCCGAAAACCTTGAGAATTTGAAATCTAGACCTTAGGTCAAAAAAAGGTCAATTTTGACCTAGGTCAAGGTCAAGGTCAAGGTCAACCTTAACCTAGGTCAATTTCAAGGTCGAACTTGAACCAGAAAGGCTGACTTTGACCCTGAGGTCAAAAATCCCAGTAATTTATAGTTTAGAGTGTCAGAAATAGGTTGGAAAAAGTGAGAAATAGGGCATAACAGGGGAAAACACCAGATCCAAGTCAGAGACCCATTCAAGGTGCTTGACATGACCCCAAACCATTTACTTGGAAGGCTAACTAGTCTACAATAGAAGTGCTTTCATTTTCCAACTATACATTTAGCCCCCACTTTTGCAAGAGTATGGACTCAATGCAAACTCTTGGTAAAGGAGATCATAAAGAAAAGATAATCATATTGAAATCAAAAGGGACAAAGGAATCATCAAGCCCCCAGGGACCTAAGTCTTTATCAACCCTAAGATCACAATAAGAGAGACATCACCAGTTAAGGAGAAAAAGAGAGAGGGTGTGATTACCTCACCCAATGAGAACTTATGTCCCATTGTGAACCACACAAGGAAACAGTGCAATTGGAAAGATGGAGTTGAACCACCTAGTGAATGTGGCTACTCACTAGTCAACCCATCAGGGAGATCTAGTCTTAAGGAAACCTTCCGACCTTAAGGGATCAAAACATTATAAATTGAAATTGGAGGGATCAAGAGATATATATAAATTTAAACTGGAGGGATAAAGAGATCCTATAAGGTAAAACTTTGTGCTTTAAGGATTAGTATTTATTCCATAAAGGGAAAAAGTTTTAAGTTTTGAAAATATTTTGAACATGTGTGTGTGTGAAAAATGTGAGTAGAGCGTGTGCCCCCATGTTAAAGTCGTTGCTAACACTTTAACAGGAGCAATGGCTATAACAGAAACATAAACAACTCTATTGATTATGTTTCCAATACGAGATGACCCCAAACAAAGACAAATCAAGGGAAATACCACATAAACATATAAAGAACACATAAGGGATCTACCTACTGTGGGGTCATTATGATCATAAGATAAATTAGTTCAGAAGTTATGCACTATAGAGCACTTCACTAAAGAGCATAGTGAAAAGATAGAAAAGTTAGATGGAGATCTTAAGGTCAGTGCACAAGGTCTCAAAACCAAAGAAAATGCATTCCAATTGCATTATGAGAATATTATAGATTCAAAAAGATTGATAATAGAACTAAAAAAGGCTGAAAGTAGAATTTGAGATGAGCTAACTGAGCTACAAGCAATGTTACTCTTGAATCTCACACTACTATTGAAATACATGACTTTGACAAAAGAATTGATTGCCACCCCAGAGATGTCTATTACCGAGAGTATATATGACATGCACGCTAGACTCACATTGGAACACATGACTCTGGAACACCTCCAAGAGAAATGGGAGAAGATAATGGCAGACTTTCAAAAATCCCATGCCCACATACTTGACAAGCTGTAAGTATTACACCTTTGTCATTAATTTCAAAAAAGGGGGAAATTATATGTATAAGTGGAATATATATGTATAACACGTCAAAGGCCAAAGAGGGAAATAAAAAAAGGAGAAACATGTACATACACTGTATCAAGGCATGCACATAGGGGGAGTCATTAACAAGGTATACACATGGTATAGATACTGAACATTTTAGTTTGCACATATCATTTTTTGATACTAATTCCAAAGGGGGAGATTGATAATCGTAAAGGATCATATTAGTCATTAGTATACAAGGAAACAATTTTTGGACTGTCAGTAACATGATCACTAAGTGACAGCATAGATAAGTGCAGAGGTCACCAAAAGTGTATTAGCACAATGATCGCCCATAGACAATTTACAGAGTAAACCGAGAAGCACAATTCACAGAGTAACCCGACACACAGTTTACATAGTAAACCGACAACACAATTCACAAAGGAACCCAAGAGTAGTATGTGTATAGAGACATCACTGAGAACCAGTCTACCAAGAGACAATTTTATCCTAAGAAAAGCAGATTTGAAATACACATCACATAAAGAACTGAAGTTTTATAATTAGCTTTAATGCTTGTAAAGTATAAAAAATGGGTTGTGTTGCTATGTGTGAATAAATGATTATAAATTTAATATGTGTTGTAGGAATAGTGGAGAAGGTAAGATTGTCCTCTTAATCCTAAATTTCATAAAGGAGAGATCCAAATTGGTTAACCCTAAAGAAAGGATCAATGCATAAATGAATCAACCTATTAAGGATGGGGATAAAGAGAAAAAATCTAACTCCTATTTTATAGAAAAGAGTGTGTGATAGATATAGGAAGATTAAAATTTTAATTGAAATGAATTGAAGACAAGTACTAACCACAAAATGCTACAAATATGAAGAATGTTTTTTCGGGTGTCTACACTGAGTTTTTGGAAAATCTGCAACCGGATCTGGAACAGAAACACAAAGATGAAGAAAACCTAGAAATCTTTTTCCAATCTGGCTCAGTTCTGATTTTGAATAAAAAATGAATGTCATTTTTGACCCAAAATTTACGATTCCATTCCATAATCTCTGATTCTGACCCAGAGAAAAATGTCGATTCTGAACCAGAAATGAATTTCCCCTTTGACCCAAAATTTCTGATTCTAACCCAGAATCTCCAATAATGACCCAGAATAGAATGTCGATTCTAACCCAAAATCTCTAACAGGAAATCTATTTCTAGATCCCGATAGTTTTTCAGAAAGGGTATCTGAATCTGCACTCCAATTCATTGTTTTGAATGTGTTCCTACAATAAAAATAGTTTTTTGGGGGGGAGGAGTTTACCTTGGTCAAACCTCAGTTTTGGAATTAACCTTAAAGTATAATTGAAATTGTATAAGTAAAAAAAAAGTAAATGAACCAATTCACCTTGCTTGTATAGAAACCCTTGTGACGGATTCGAATCCATGGATCTACAAGTATGTATGCACCAAATGGATGTAGAATGTAGAATGTGAGATGTAGGATGTCTCAAATCAATTTCTTGTAGATCTTCAACACCAATCTTGAATGCATCTTGGAATATGAAGAGGATTGGAGGATTGTGGATGGAGAAATCTTCAACAAGAGGGCTCCATAGAGCTTGTAATCCTTCAATGGCTACCAATGGATCTCCTTGATGAATTGAATGCTTGAAGATGATTGAATTCTTTGATTCTTGAGTTTAGATGCTTGCTTTAATAGATCATGCATAAATTTTGGATGGATGAAATTTCTTTTTGTGTCTTTTTCAAGTCTTAGATGGTTAGGTAAAATGAGAGGAGAAAGCTTCCTTATATATGAATCTAGGGCACAATCTTCTAGGGAGGCCTACTTAGGAGAATTAAATTCCAATTAGAACTATATCCCTAGAATTGGATCTATATTAAATATAATTTCAACACTCATTTCTCCAAAGACTGAAACAGCCAACCCAGAAGTAGGAATTAAACCTTTCCGAAGCCCAACATTCGGAAACCCTAGAATCATAAAATTTGGACCTTGGATCATAATCAAGGTCCATTATGAACTAGGTCAGGGTTGAGGTTGACCTTGACCTAGGTCAAGGTCAAGGTCTACCTTGACCCAAAAAGGTCAATTTTGACCCTAAGGTCAAAAGTCTCAGTTTTACAGTTTAGGATGCCAGAAATAGGCCAGAGAAAAGTAGGAAATGGGGCAAAACATATGAGAAAGCTAGATCCAAGTTAGAGACCCATTCAAGGCACTTGATATGACCCCAAACCACTTACTTGGAAAGTTAAACTAGTCTAAAATGGAAGTACTTTCATTTTACGACTATACATTTAGCCCTCACTTTAGCAAGAGTATGGACTCGATGCAAACTCTTGGTAAAGGAGATCATGTAGAAAAGATAATCTTATTGAAATAAAAAGGAACAAAGGAATCCTCAAGCCCCTAGGGAATTAAGTCTTTATCAACCCTAAGATCACAATAAGAGAGATATCACTAGTTAAAGAGAAAAAGAGAGAGGATGTGGTTACCTCACCCAGTGAGAACTTATATCCCATTGTGAACCACACAAGGAAACAGTGCAACTGAAAAGATGAAGTTGAACTACCTAGTGAATGTGGCTGCTCACTAGTCAACCCATCAGGGAGATCTGGTCTTAAGGACACCTTTCGACCTTAAGGGATCAAAAAATTGTAAATTAAAACTAGAGGGATCAAGGGATCCATATAAATTTAAACTGGAGGGATCAAAAGATCCTTTAAGGTAAAAATCCATGCTTTAAGGATTAGTCTTTAATCCATAAAGGGAAAAATTTATAAGTTTGAAAATATTTTGAAAGTGCGTGTGTGCAAAAAGTGAGTAGAGCGTATGCCCCCATGTTAAAGTCATTGCTAACACTTTAACAAGAGCAACGGCTTTAACAGAAACATAAACAACTCCATTGATTATGTTTCCACTATGAGATGCCCCCAAGCGAAGACAAATCAAGATAAATACCACATAAACATATAGAAAACACAGAAAGGATCTACCTACCATGGGGTCAGTATGATCAGAAGATAATATGTATATATAGATATGATATTATTGCAATGAATTGACATCATTCCCCAAAGAAAGTAGAACTACAATCACAATGGAGGAAAGAAAATGCAAGAGTTACGAAGAAGAGTCTTTTCAGACCACAACATGGAGACCAAAAAGAATCAGTGCTACCATGTCACAAATCCAAATGGACTACACAAGGAAAACATTTATGAACAATAGAAAAAGTACCACATAACATGAAAATAACATATAGAAGAGTAAAGATACATATAGAGGAATTGTACAAAAGGTTTGACTCCTTTATCACCTTGCACCAACAAAGTAACAAGGGTCATATAAAAGAGTCTAACAAACATTTAGAAAACACATTATGGGAGAAGCACAATACAACATGCAAACACAAAAAGGGATACCATGAAGGATAAGCCAATTAGGTGCATCACCTACTCTCCCCATATTGGTTTATATTATTTAGGGAAGGTGGGAAACTCACAAGAGGGACTATATCCAATATGGTAGGAATAATAGCCACTTCCAAACAAGGATCCTCTTGAGAATCATGTTTCTCGATACTAGTGGAATTTATCAATTGAGTTGAAAGCATATGAGGTAAATTAGTATTAATATTGATTGTCTCATATTCATCACCAGGATCAGTAGGATCATCAAGAGTATCCTCCTCATCAAGATTAATTAAAATAGGATCTAAGATGTGAATAGGATCATCATAATCATTTATCTTAACATAATTATGAACATTAACTTCTTCCAACACATCACACATAGGTTGGTCAAAAGAAGGTAAATAATTTTGAAGAACAGAAGCACAAGCCCTAGCATTAGCTCTACACTTCTTACAATGTTCATTAGCAGATTTTTTATGTTTCACTTTGTTTGACACATGTTGAGAACTAGGAGGAATAACAACTGGCTCCTTCACAGGTTCTATAGGAGGATTAGTAGGATTCACATTATGATGAGAAGAGACACAGTGAGGTTGAGTAATAGAGCTAGTAGTAATGGATAAAGGAGGTATGGAAGGAGTAGGCAAAAGACCATGGTTAAGATCTATACGAGGCATGCTGAACTCGATAATATTGCGATGTTTATATGCTTGATATGAACGAAAAAGGTTATCAGGGCGAGGAGGAAATGAATTAGGTAATGAAGGCCAAAACAAATCAAGAGTAGCACAATCTCTAGGCCTAGAAGGTTTATACAAACTATGATTGATCATTTTCACTTCTCTATTATGAATGAACTTAAGACATTTATGAATAGGAGAATCAATATCATGCATAGCACTTATCCAAGGAAAACCAAATTTGACTTGAAATTGATCAGAAGTAGGAACGACAATGAAGGTAGTATCTACAACTTTTCCACAAAGTTCAATAGGCAAGTTAATAAAACCAAGTGCGGGATAGAGAAAAGCATTACAAGTTTGGATCCATGCATCATATGGATCATAACAATCGCGTTGTAGGTTTTTCATAAAAAGGTTTTCCTCAGTAATGAAATATATTAAAGATGTGGGATCAAAAAGACAACCACGCATAGGTATCTTAGCAATCCTAGCATAAATATAAAGAGGACCATCGGGAGCCTTAATAGTCTCAGAATCATCAAAGGTAATTGAAAGTTCCCTAGGTCATTTATCCTTATTTTGTTTCTGAGGTTTAGGTGGAACTTGAAGTTGAAGTGGAGGCGAAGAATCTTGAACAATAGGTTGAGGTGAACCAATGCACTCCACATGATTAAAAATGTGATTGAGATTATCCATCTTTGAATCATAAACAATATCCACAGAAGATGATTGAGCGATGGTATTAGTATCTTGTGTAGGTAAAGGATTCGTATAGATTTGAAGGTTTTGATTAGGAGGAGAGATAGATTTGTTCCCATTACCATCAAAATTATCAACAGATAAAGCATTAGAATAGATTTAGTCTTGAACCTTATGCTTTAGAGAATAATATTTTTCAGTATCATGGCCATTCTGTCGATGGTATTGGCAAAAATCTTTAGAATCAAAGGATTTTTATGCTATCATGGTAGGGAGAAGAGATTGAATAGGAGGAAAGGTAATCATATTATCACTTAACAACCTACTCATAATAGAATTTAAATATTTAGAGAGAGGAGTAAACGTACGATTCATATAGAAAGTAGTGGATGCAAAATTGGCATTGTTGGATGCAACAATAACTTGATCAGCAACTGCATTTGTTTGTTTATTAATCTTGACATAGTTGTTAGGTTTCAGAAACTTATTAGGATTATCAGAAATGTCACTCTTATCAACTAGAACAGGAGTCATTGGAGTGTTGATCTCAAATTGACTCACTTGTAATTGATAATGATGAAGTGCTGCACAAAGTTGTTGAAAAGAGGTAAATTCAGTAAGCAGAATCTTATCTCTAATATCCTTTTGAAAATTTGAAATAAACATATATGTTGAATATCAATATCAGGAATAGGATAAGAAATCTGAGCATACAAATGCTTAAATCTACCAATAAAATCAGTCAATTTTTCCTTAATGTTTTGTTTACAATGCATTAAATTAGTTAAGGACACTTGACCAATATTATTTTGAAATTGTTGGATGAAGGTATTAGCAAGTTTAGGAAAAGAATCAATGGAATAAAGAGGTAAAGAAAAATACCATTGTAAGGCCTTATCATGAAAATTTCTAGCAAACAAATTAGCTAAAATCCTATGGTCATGAGTATAATCACTACAAAGGATTTGAAATGTTTTAACATGAGTAACACGATCACCTTTACCATTGTAACTCTCAAGATGAGGCATATCGGCTTGCTGAGGGATAGTAGCATGAATAATGTCTAAGGATAAAGGACTACCCATGTCAATGTAGGAATGCTAAACTTGGATTGGGTTAAAGATGCAAGTTGTTGTTGTAAAGATGACATAGTTTGAGCCAAACTAATAATTGTGGAATCACTGGAAGAAATAGGTGGCACAGAAATATTAGGAACACTAAAGTGTAGGAAGTGATAGGAATGGAAGAAACAACCGGTGGAACACTTGGAACCATAGTTGGAAGGGGATTGGAATAAGTAAAAGGAACACTATGATATGAAGGTTGTGAGGTAGGTAAAGATACCAGTGGAACACTCAAAGGAATAAATGAAATTGGAAGAGATGTAGTCATCAAAGGAGGGGTGTAAGTAGGAATGCTAGGTAAAGGAACAAAATAAGGTCCCTCACTAGTGATAGGAGGAGTGAATCCTAGATCTTGATCCTCTTGAGATAAAGGTTTAACATTCAAATGCACAAGATGAGTGATACCACGCAAGAGATTAACACCTTGATCACTATCACGAAGGACTTTCTTAAGAGCCTCTATAGCTTGGATGGAATCTTGATTATGGTTTTCTTGAATAAGCCAATTTCCCATTTTATCAAGTTCTATTGAAAGTTTTTGCACTTGTTCAGGAGGAACTCTTAAAGCATCATCCTCATCATGAGATGAGTGAGAATATTTATGCTCCATAGAAGGATTGGACTCATGAATGGTCAAATTGTCATCCAGGATCCTAAGGAAAGGAGAGGAAGACTCAGGATCAAAGGAACCCATAAGTATATGGCTTCTTCTAACCGAGATACTATAAGTAGGACTAGAAGTGGTAAAGCTCATACACCAATGCAATGAAAATGAACCAATTTAGGAAACACGAGATTTTGATTTTAATTTTTTTGGAAATGTAAATGCAAGAACATAAAAGAAATCTAATCTAATATGCATGCAAGATCTAACAGAAAAGATGTAAATCTAACACCAAAAAGAAAGAGTTGTCTATCGCGGGGTCACCAAAATGTAAGATATAAAATGTTTTACATTTAAAATGTAGGGGGTATGAATAAGATATTCCTTTTATCCTCAAATACACAAAGGAATTATTCAAATTGATTAACCCCAAAGGAAGGATCAATGCATAAATGAATCAATCGATTGTAAATAAGAATAAAGATCTTAAATTTCATTTTATAGAAAAGAATGTGAGATAGGTTTAGAAATATTAATAACTATAATTGAAATGAATGGGAGAAAAGTACTAACCTTGAAATGTTACAGATCTAAAGAATTCTATTTTTAGGGGTCTGTACTGAGTTTCTGGAAAATATGCAACCGGATCTGGAATAGAAACGCAGAGACGAACAAAACCCAAAAATCTTTATCTAATTTGACACAGTTCTGATTTTGACCCTCAAGTCAATGTCACCATTGACCCATAATTTTTGATTCCAACCTAGGGCATAATCGACCTCAAAAGTCTCTGACAGAAATTCTTTTTTCGCATCTCGATAGTTTTCGAAAAAGGGTATCCAAATCTGCACTATGATCCGTTGTTCCAAGCCTATACCTACAATAAAAATAGATTTGTTTGTTGGGGGGAGGGGTTTTCCTTGGTCAAACCCTAGTTTTGGAATTAACCTTAAAATATAATTTAAATTGCATAAATAAACAAATCAAATAGAACAATTTGCCTTGCTTATGTAGAAGCCATTGTGGCAGATTTGAATCTGTGGATCCACAAGTATATATGCACCAAATGGATGTAGAATGTAGAATGTAGGATGTCTCAAATCAATTTCTTATAGATCTTCAACACCAATCTTGAATGGATCTTTGAATAGAAAGAGGCTTGGAGGAATGTGGATGAAGAAATCTTCAACAAGAGGGCTCCATAGAGCTTGAATCCTTCAATGGCTACCAATGGATCTTCTTGATGAATTGAGTGCTTGAGAAGTGCTTTAATTATTGAGAATGGATGAATGCTTCAATGGGTACTTTGATTTCTTCCAATCCTGCTTGTTCATCTTTAGATCTCACTTCTTAAGTCTTCAAGTCCTTGTCTTAAATTTCTCTTGCTTATTGTTGATGATGGTTAGAGAAAATGAGAGGAGAAAGATTCCTTATAAATGAATCTAGGGAAAAATCTTCTAGAGAGGACTACATAGGAGAATTAAATTAAAATTAGACCTATACCCCTAGAAGAAGACCTATATTAAATATAATATAAGAATTGTTGCTCTGAAGACCAAAACAGTCGACCCAAAAGCGGGAATTAATTCTTTTCGAAGCTCGACATCCGAAAACCCTGGGAATCTAAAATATGGACCTTAGGTTAGAAAAAAGGTCAATTTTGACCTAGGTCAAGGTCAACTTTGACCCTGAGGTCAAAAATCCTATTTTACAATTTAGAGTGTCAGAAACAGGCTGGAAAAAGTGGGAAATGGAGCAGAACAGGGGAAAAAGCCAGATCCAAGTCAAAGACCCATTCAAGGTGCTTGACATGACCCCAAACTAGTTACTCAAAAGGCTAAACTAGTCTACAATGGAAGTGCTTCCATTTTCTAACAATACAACAAGAAAAGAGAAGAAGAAAATAATGACATGTGTTTCTAGGATGAGTTGGAAGCCTTTTGCACTTCACTCGGTGAATGTACTCCAACTGTTCAAACAATGTTATTAATTTCATCCTAGGAGGTAGAACCACTAGTTACCCAGCCCCAGGAACACATTGATACATCTCCCACTATAACTCATTTGGCGAGGGTCTTCCAGTGTTGAATTAGGTATCGTTTGGAACCATTTTCTTGTCAAACTATTGTGGTCATGATCATGCCAGAGCATGAAGAAAGACTTTTCAAATAATTTGAGACACCATATCTTGTGATTTCAGAGGAAGTACCCAAGTTGATTCATAATGTTGTCGCCTCTAACATATCACATCAAACAAGGGTAATACCATTGTTACCTTTCTTTTTCCATAATTTTCTAGAGCCATTTATTGCAAAGAAAAAGATATGTCGCAATGGTGGCTAGTTCCCAAGCCCAATAAATGACTTCTTGTAAAAAGATTAGGTTGTTAGTTAGTGTAAATAGTTAGGTTTTGTTTTGTTTGGTGTGTTTCCTTTTGAATAAGTGCTATTGTGAAAGGTAACATGTTTTTCATGTCCCATGTATATTCATTAGTCCCTTTTTAGTTGCAGAATATCTTTCATGATTATTACCGTCATTCTTTAAATTCCCATATTTTATGTGGTGATATTATTTTATGTTGCACTAATTCTTATTGTTTGTTCAGAGCAAGCGAGCCAATGTAGCAGGGTTTTCCCATTTTTTTGTGTGTGTTCTTAGAAAGGTATCCTCTATCTAATCATTTTTCCATGTACGATGATGAGGCCGTGTGTTATGATATTTCAATTCTTTACAACAAAATATTAAAGGTTCATTTTAAGATTTAAAGAATTGAGCACTTCAAAGTAATATATGATAAGAAATTGTATGTGGACATTGAGATAAGGTGAGAAAAATTTATATATTATATTTATTTGTGGTATCTATGCACATTTAAAAATGTTGCAAAAGAAAGTAATATTTTCTTCATCATTTACATTTTGCATATCATAACGTTTATTTTGGAAGAAAAATTCTTTTTTATAAGGCATGGGTCAAGCGTCTATGGAACTGGGTCTGTCGTCTCCTAAGTCATCTTCTCCTTCCCTCACATTTCCTTTTGATTCAGAAGATTCTCTTTTACTTGAATCAGTGGGAGAATCTAAGGCTTTCTCAAAGAGAACCCTCAGGTAGAATTCTTCTATCTCCTCCTTGGCCATTTTTCCAGTAGCGGAAATTAATAATGAAAGGAACAAATGATACATCCGCTCCTATCTCCAGATAAATATTCAAGTCAAATGCCAGTGGAAACTCAACTCCCTTTTGAGCCACAACAAGAACATCCTTGACCCCTCTGCAATGAATTCTCCCAAACATACCCACTATAAGAAACACTATTGCATCCCCAGACTCTCGTAGGTCTAGCAGAGAGCCTACAAACCTAGATGAAATGTTTGTGCTTAGCTGATAGCGGTTTTCACTATGCAGAAAATATTCTCCTATAGTACCATTTGAGTGGCATGTTTACATGTTTTAATATAGGAATGAGTGATACAAATTCCCCTCTTGAAAGAGTAACAAAGTTATTCCCAAGTTTCTCATTGGTTGTGGTACAAGCGCATGGAGACTCAATTGAAGATAAATGTGAATTTTCACAAGGAGGCCTTTGTTGGTTCCATTTTGTTAGAAATAATAGTACACCAACACAACTGAGAGGGGGGATGAATTAGTTGTGTACCAAATAATTAAACTTTAAAATTATAATCCAATTATTCAATGCAAATCTGAACACATCAAAAGAAACACCAAAACACAAGCAATTGTTATCGAGGAAACCTTGTTAAGGGAAAAAAAAACCCGGTGGGAATTACCACCCACAAATAATGCACTAAAATTATTGTATCCCTGTTAGGAGATCTAGCCCTATTAGGATCTGATTATTACATACAGTACATAGTCCCTATTAAAGGATAGAACCTATTAGGAGTCAGGAGGAATAGGAGGCTCACTACCCAAATGAGAAGGTTAAATCCACCTTCTAGACTCACTGTCCAAAGTACATATAGAGAAGTTTATAATAACCAGTGAACTGAATGATAGCAATTTTCTCTTCCTAAATAGTTCCAATGAATTTTATCACAATTACTACCTATTCCCTACATCAAATAGACTTCACAATGCAAATCTCACAGCTTCCACATTATACTTCCACTTTTCCTCATCAAGAAACAACTCTCCTTTATACAAGTTACAATAAGCAATTAAGTCAGTCATTTAGGACTTCCCTAATGCATAAATAATTACATATAACCTTTCTAAGATACACATGATACCTTTAAAAATTAAGCATCAAATACAAATCATCAATTATATTCCAAGATCCATAATCCATGCTCACCATCCTCTAAACATGTTACACCATTGTAGTCAGCCACAAATAGGTATTTCCAATATCACACGCCACAAATGATGTCACCAAGAATTAAATGAACCAATAATCACAAATAATTTTCTCTCATGTATCTTCCATCATGCCTTAAGATCGCATATCATAACTCATGATTGAATCAGAGTTATCCCAAAAACTCAGAGACCATCTTCATCATAATCCTCTGTCACTGCACTGTAACTAGTCTTTTCCAAAATAGTTATAACTCATGCAAGTGTTAATATAATATCCAACAACCTTATACATAAGTAATAAACTCATCCCTCTAAACAAATATGTGCTCACATATGCTAATACATCATATAATGTATGCATACACCTGTCAAACTTTCCAGTACCTATGATAACCAGTCTTTCTGAGACTTCTAATATATCCAACTGAACATATGTTGACATCAATAAAAAAACATGAATTTCAACACCTCTAATAGAAATAATTATAACAATCTCTCCCTTTGGCATTGATGGAAACATATATGAAAAACCACCAATCCAAAAGTAGCTTCCTTGGTACAACTTTCACAATATCCTCTTCACAACTCCCCCTAAGACAATAGGGATTTTTAACTTGTATATGTCCCCCTTTGACGTCAATGGTAAAGGGTTCCATAGCTCCAACCTACTTTGTCTATCCTCTGCAAGGTGTATATTTTTCAAATCTTCATGCCTACAACAACCAGGTGCTTGAACACCCAAATATGTTTTGTTTTGTTTCTACAATCGCTCCCCCTAAGGAGTGGATCAGAGCATCAAGCCCAAGGAATGATATAGATTTGGGAGCTACTAGACTGATTCATTTCTGCATCATTTAGTTCTTGAAAGGAGGGTTTCTCACCCCAACTAAACCTCTGAGATACTCAAAGGCATATGCTATTTTCTCCTTTGTACTAATATACTCTAATATGAATTCCTTTTCTAAAATCTTGTCTCTAAAGAAGTGGTATTTGATTGAAATGTGTTTGGTCTTTGAATGCATAACATGATTCTTTGACATTGTGATATTGCTATCCGGATTTAACTATGTAGTTTTTGAGTCAAACTCATTGACCCATAATTCATGAGTAGTGGTTCAACATGAACCCATCTCTCATGAGAATGAATGGAACACTTAGCACTCATTGGATCTAGGTGATGCACATAGAGGTGAAGCACCGGGACTTCCCGGGAGGTCACCCATCCCAGTACTACTCCAGCTCAAGCGCACTTAACTACAGAGTTTCCTCCATGGTTAAACCCACTCTACTTGCATCCTCCCAGAGGATGCAAGTAGAGTGGGTTTAACCATGGAGGAAACTCTGTAGTTAAGTGCGCTTGAGCTATTGTAGTACTGGGATGGGTGACCTCCCGGGAAGTCCCGGTGCTTCACCTCTGTGTGCATCACCTAGATCCAATGAGTGCTAAGTGTTCCATTCATTCTCATGAGAGATGGGTTCATGTTGAACCACTACTCATGAATTATGGGTCAATGAGTTTGACTCAAAAACTACACAGTTAAATCCTGATAGCAATATCACAATTTGACTTGCTGTGGAAAAATATCTCCTACTTATCAATTCTTTGACATGTTCACTATGCTTGTATTATCACAATGTATAACCACTGGCTCTTCAAAGATTATCCCAATGTCCTTTAGCATTTACTTCATGCAAAAAATATGTGTGCAATTTATAGAAGCAACAACATACTCTGATTTAATAGTATATTGAGCTATACAATCCCTATTTTTACTACCATGAAACCAACCTTTTTCCAAGGAAAAATGCACCACCACTTGTGTTCTTTCTATCATCAACACTTCCTACCCATTTGGCATCAATATAAGCATGCAAAGAAAAATTATCAAACTTTTCATACCCTAAACCATATTCCAGTGTTCCCTTGAGATATTTGAATATCCTCTCAACTACATAAATACGAGTCTCTTTAGGATCTTGTTGGAACCTCACAACAATTCCAACTGCATTAGCAATGTCTAGTGTAGTGTGAGTTAGATATTGTAAACCTCTAATCATGGATCTGTACTTTGTCTAAAAAACACTTTGAAATTCATCATTAGTAGTGAGCTTGCAACCAGTAATCATAGGTGTTCCCATTGGTTTACAATCTTCAATTCCAAAAAAATTTAACAATTCCTTAAGATACTTGGTTTGGGAGATGAAAATACCATGTTTGTTTTGAGTAATTTGCAAACCAAGAAAGAAATTCATTTCACCAATCATAGGAATTTCAAATTCTCTTTTCATTCCCTCAGAGAACTTCTTACTCACTTGATCATTACCTCCAAAACTAATATCATCTACAAATACTTCAACAATAAAGATTCCATCTTCACTAGTTCTCAAATATAAATTATTGTCTACACTAATTTTTTGAAACCAAGATGTAGTAAATACCCGTCTAACTAAGCATACCATTCTCTTGGTGCTTGTTTCAGTCCATACAATGTCTTTTTCAACTTGCAAACCATGTATTCATCACCTGTCATGGAAAACCATCAGGCTACTCAATGTACACTTCTTCCGCTAGACTACCATTCAAAAATGCAAATTTCACATCCATCTGATATACCTTAAATTCCTTGTGTGCAATATAAGTAAGGAACAATCTTACTACTTCTAATCTCACAATAGGAGCGAATGTTTCATCAAATTGTATGCCTTCTTTCTATGAGTATCATTTACAAACCAATCTAGCCTTATTCCTTACAAAACCATTTAGTTCCTATAAAATTCATTTTGTTTCTGAAAAACCATTTAGTTCCTATAAAATTCTTGTTCTTAGGTCTAGGAACTAATTCCCAAGTGTTTTTTTCTATATCTAATCAAATTCTTCCTGCATTTCTTTAGTCCAAGATTCATCTCTACATGTCTCATCAACAATTTTTGGTTCTACTTGTGAAATCAAACAAATCTCATTTCTCATTCTAGATCTTGTCATCAAACCTTTATTTGCATCACCAATCATTTGATTCTCAGAATGATTTTTCTTAACATACCTTGGTGTCTTTGGAGTTTCAGTAGGATCATTCAAGCATACCTTAATTCCATTGTCAATCTCAAGAGTTTCCTCTTAACTTGTAGTAATATTCATGTTCTCTGGAATTTGATTACAGTCATACATTCTTTCCTAAATCTAATACCTCTTATCAATTATTACATTAGCACTTTAAACTATCTTCCTCAATCTTTTACTGAAACACTTATAAGCCTTACTTTTAGTGGAATAACCAAGGACAATTCCTTCATCACTTCTAGCATCAAATTTTCCTATCTCATCATCCCTTTTGATATAACATTTGATGCCAAATATTCTGAATTATTTTACATTAGGAGCATGATTAAACCAAATTTTATACGGCCTCTTATTGGTACCTTCTCTAATATAAATTCTATTTAAAGTGTAGACTATGGTACTAACAGATTCTCTCCAATACACATGTGAAACATTCCCTTGAAGTAAAATATTCTTAGCATCATCTAATATACTTATTTTTCATCACTCTACAATCTCATTTTTCTATTGTGTTCTGGGATCTGATGTTTATCTATATATTTCATGTTCTTTGTAGCACGTATTAAACACATCTGATGTAAACTCTCCAACTCTATCTGACCTCAAAAATTTTATCTTGACACCTTATTCATCCTTAACTTTTGCTTTGAAAAGCTTAATCTTATCAAAAGATCTTTTATTTAAGAAATGAAACCCACATCATCCTAGAATAGTCATCCACAAAGAGCATAAAACACCTTTCACCATAGTACGATCTTGTTCTTGTAGGATCACAGAGTGTTGGCATTAATGGGAAGTAGTACTAAGAGGGGAGGGGTGAATCAGTACCTCTAAAAAAATTTCACATTCTTTAATCAATTAACCTTTGTAATCAATTGCATATCCATTCAATCTGATCTATACTATCTTTGTGTGAGTTATATCAATTCATAACATTAATAAACATGTGAGTCATTCATAGAAACATTAATGAACATCATTGACACATAACACAAGATATGATATCATAGAAAACTCTTGTTATGAAGTAAAAATTGCGGTAGGGATGACACCCACCAAACTTCACTATCTGCAGAATGGAAGGGGCTAGTTAAGGCTTACAATTTGATCACTTTTGATGATCTACCCTATTAGGAGTATTAGTGGAGACCTGTTAAAGTCTACTCTGTTAAGAGATTTTATCAACACTATTAAGTGTGCCTTAGTTAAGAGATTTGATATTGGACATTTAAATCCACCTTTCTTGAATGGAATTTTTACACTTTGCTCCACTTTTTAGAATGATAGAAAATTAAAAAATTGACCTGGTAAATGCAATCTCCTATTGCTGATACAGATCCTATGTAGTTCACATAAAAATAATATCACCTTAGTTGTGATTGAACAATACCTCTGATTATCTATTTCCTCTATTCTTGCTTCTACTAACCAAATTCTTCTTTTTCTATTCTGGTTCTTGAAACACTCAATTCAATCCATAGATGTGTTCATCATGTTCTCCTTTCTCTTACACACACATTCTAATGAATTATTACATCATCTATTTATATATGGATTGACTTCATCGAGTTATGATAAAAACAATGTTAACTCTAAGATCAGGTTTACAACTTATACCTAGATCTCCTAGTCTATGTGTTTTAAATCAGTTAGATTGATTAAAACACTTACATTAATGCTTCTTGTCCCTAAAGAAATTGATTTAAAAACAATTAAATATCATATAAATAGAATACCCTTTTTGTATCTGACGTGGAAGTCAGATCCACTTTTTGCAGGCTGCAATTGACTTTTGGTTTTGTTTGTCGGTCATGCTTGACTGTCCTTCATTTTTTACTATCGGTTGCACTGTATCTTTTTTTTCAGTCTACACTGTAAATTGCATTTAGGGTTCCTCTATCGGGTTCCACTCTATCTTTCTGCATTGCAATTTTTGGTGTACACACTACCTTGTGTCATCAGTTCTTTCTATACTTAGTCATTTTTGGTGATCTTCTAATCTGATCTTTGGTTTTCCCTTTATTGTCTTTCGATGTAAGATTACCGAAAGTTTTGTTTGAATACTAATGACAAATTATTATCATCAATCTCCCCCTTTGATATTAGTATCAAAAACTGATATGTGTAAAATACTAGCAAAATGTTAAGTATATACAACATATATAATCCTTAGTCATTTAATGACTCCCCCTATGTATATGCCAGTATATCTATACATATGATATATTTTCCTTCTTCATATCATTTTCCCTTTATTAATACACATACATATTTACCTTTTTCCCATTCTGACTAAATGTACATAACATTTTCAATGATATTTTGTACAATGTATCATTTTCCCCTTTATTTGATATTAAGGGCAAATGTTATTTTCCTTAGAGCTTATCAAAAATGTGTGAATGAGAAGACTTCATGTCTTCCATCATTTTCTCCCATTTCTCTCTTAGGTTTTCTGGAGCCATATGCTCAAGTGTTATCTTTTAATGCATATCATAGATGTTTTCTTCTATAGACATCTCGGGAGTTGTTATCAGTTGCCTTGCAGAACTGATATGTTGTTGTAGCAGCGTAAGATTTGGCAGAAGTTGAGCTTGTAGCTCGATTACTTCTTCTGTGAAATGTGTCTCTACCTCCCACAGCTCTTGCCTTAACCATTTTACTTCAATGATATTTTCATAATGCAGTTTGATTACATTGTCTCCATTTGTGGTTAAGCTACTAGCACTATTTGCTAGATCTATATCTATCTTTACTATATTGTCACTATTTTCTTGAGTGAAATTTTCTATTGTGCTCATCTTTTGAATTAAGGTTATAGCTTCAGACATGATGGGGTCTAATTCAGATATGAATTCTGATAGCTTTACCTTATTTTCTACCACTTCTTAGCTGATGTTATCTAAGAGCTTTTGTTGGTACTTCATTTATGCTCTCTCCTCAATTGCCTTCTCAGCATCAATATTCTAAGTGGTGATTGCATCGATGAGGGTAGCTAGTTGATCAAGTATAGGCTTTCTTTAATCAATATCAACATTAGGTACAATTTGATGTAGAATGTCCTGTGTTGTCTCTAGTACCATGGAGTCCCTATGTTGTTTCTTCATCTTTTCTTGCAATGCCTTCCTCTGGTATATCTCTCCATATTCTTGTAGTGCATCCATGTCAAGTGTAGAGGGGTCAAACTTTGGTATTTCAATGATTTCATCTAGTGTAACCTCTAACTTGTTCTTCTTTGTCTTCTTCTTCTTCTTCTTCTTCTTCTTCTATGACTCAGTAGAATGTAGCACCATTTCTAATCTTTCATCCTTTTCTATTGTACTTGATGATGTGACCTGTTGCGCTTCTCTCTACTGCTTGGTGTTGGTTTTAGCTCGTCGAGTGTCTGCAGATGTCTCTACATTCACCTTAACATCATCGGTAACACCTTTGTATATTTTCTCAGGAGTTCCATCTTTTGGTTTGTCTCCTTCATTGGTTTCCTTTGCATCATCTATTTTGGTGTTTTCATTCTTTTCTTGAGTTTCCACATCTTTGTCATTCTCTCCTTTTGTAACCTTGTTAGTGTTGGTTACATCTTGAGTATCTCCAATGTTTTGCTGACCATCGGTGTTGTCTTTATTTTCTTCTTCACCTGCATCCTTTGGATTTTCCTTGTCAGGTGATTTACTTGTTTCTTGCATGATATTGATAGCTTGTATCAATATTGGCAGTTTTCCTAGAATGTTGATCTGTGTGCCATCAATTGTTGTGTCTTGTTCCTCGGTTGTATCTTTTACAATAGTGACATCTTCATCCTTATTGATTTCATTTGTTGGGTCATCGGTAATGTTGATGACATTGGTATCCACAAATTTGTCATTTGTGGTATCATCCCATATTTCATCTACCACATCTGCAGTCTTATTCCCTATTATATCATCTTCTTCTTTATCCAGCTCAATGGATGTATCATCTTGGGTTGCCTTATCAACATCTTGTTGTTGAAGGTCTTGTCGGGGCTATCTTTCTCAACTGGTCTATTCATGATTTTGTACCATTTATTATGGTTGTCATTTTCAAGTTCAATTGACTTGCCTTCAAGAAATTTGTATGCCCTTAGCTTTGGTGATAATTCCTTCTTGTGTTTCTCCATCATCTCATTTATCTCTACCTTTGTTGATTCAGGTGGCATTAGAGAAACAAGTACTCTCTCTCTCATTTCTTTCTCATTTTCCAAAGCAAATATCCAATGGGTGGATAATCTATCCAAGAGCTCCTATGGAACATAACTTCCTTCAAATTGCATGGGTACATATTTGAAGTTATACATTTTAGCTATCATGGCTTCCTCAATTTTAATCTTATCTTCTTGATTTCTTTTCTCCCATTTTCTAATGTGTGGATCAGTAATGGATCCAGAATTTGTAATATAAACATAAATGTCATCAATAGTGTCAAGTTCTTTTACCTTGACATTTTTTGCCTCTAAGGCTTCATCTCGCTCGGTGTCCTCTATATCCTCTAGGGTTCTGATGTATTTTCTACCCTTCTTGTTTTTCCCTCTTTTCGGTGCTGGAGCTTTTCTTTTGTAAGTCCCGACTTTTCCTTTCTTAAGAGGTGAAGGAGTAGAATCTTTGGACATTTGGCTTTTGGTCCTTTAAGAAGTTGTTGTTCTTGGTTTCTTTGATGGTGGAGGAGGTGGCGAGTCTGAGTCTATTTCCTCTGAGTCATTCTTTTCTTCATCTTTACCTACAGACACCCATTCTTTAGTTTCCTCCTCTTGTTCAATTTCTTCAGCCTGCTCAGCTTCTTCCTCATCTACTGATAGAATCTTCTTGAGATTCTTTACCATTTTGTCCTTCTTTTTTACTATCTTCTTGACAACTAGGTCTTATTTAATTATTGACTTTGCTTCTTCATATGTGCCAAACCTTGATTTCTTCTTGTCTAGTGGTTCATTGATTAAGGCATCAATTGCCTCTGTTGAAAGATCAATGTTGATCTCATATTCCAGTGGTTGCAACCATGCTTTCCTTATTACTATAGGTTTGATGAAAGTATGATCAGTGTAAACCATGAAGCATATCTCATCCTTATATTGCTCGATGAGTTGCTCGGGGATTCTTACCCTCTTTTGTATTTGGTCTTTGAATACATTAAAGTATTCATCCATGAATGTTTCAAAGTTATCTCTCGGTGTAGCTATGTGCTCACTGATTTGCATGGTGATCAGTTTGGTGCAGTCCCATTTCACATCTCCTACTGATGGGAACTTTTCTTGAAAATAGAAGAAAATATACATGATTAGTGAGCCAAACTTACAGGTGTTTTACTTTGCATTCCTGATTGTCTTTAGGTTTTCCTTCAAATGATTCAGGAGTAGCTCAGATAAGTCCAACTGTGTACCTTTCTTCACAATTTTTTAAGTTGTATCCACAACACCTGATGTAATACTATTTAATTTGCTAGCCTGGAAGAACTTTTAGCCCAGTACACATGCACCAAACTTAATCTCATCATCAGTTATTGTTGTTACTTTCAATCCACAACCATCCCATTTGGCTCCAGTCATATTTTTGGTTTCTTCCTTTGATGGATGCTTTAGTGCCTTTACTTTATTGGTTACGGGGTAACCGGTGAGCACATAGATGACATCTTGGGTGATTTCCTTCAGTTCTTCCAACCATAACTTGTTATGCATTCTTCTTATTACTAACCGAATCCAATCAGTTTTGAAGACCTTCAAATACTTTAGGGCATTGGTAAGCCCTTTTAGCTCAATGTGTTTGTGCTCTTCCTTAAGGTTTCTATCATCGTTACAAAGACTCTTGTAAGCTTCTTCCACCTTTGACGTTCCAATCTCTACAATTTTGTAGTGTATGAAGGATCAGACATCTTCAACCAATGAAACCCTAGCTGGAATGCGAGAAAATGCACCAGTGGCATTGGGTTGTGAGGAAACCTTTGGATGGATCTTGTAATTGGGTTCCTCGCATGTAGTGTTCTTGATAAGTTTGAACTCACCCTTCTTTGCATTCTTAGATTTCACAGATCATGAAGTTGATGCCATTTTCAAAAAATTAGGGCATATGTGTAAATGCATGAAAACAGAGTTGTTGGTCTTGAAGAACTTACTTTTTGTGCTTACAAAGATCTCTAAATTGATTTGGGGTGCTTGGAGGTCGAGTCATGATCGCTTTGTGGCTTGGTTGCTTTTTGCTCAAAAATCTCCTTCACTCGCTCTGCTCTGGGTGTCGTGACAAATGAAAAATTTTGATTCCCTAATTATAGTTGTTTCCCTAAAACACGTATCATAAATGCTCACCAACTCGTCGGTGTCTAAATACTGAGTTCATCGGTGAAGACTTTATTTCCATCAATGTCACTTACAACATTTCGGAGCAGTCAATGTTCACTCTACTTTTACCGATAGGTTTTGGTAACACAAATAGTTTGTTCATGTGCATGTTTACCGATGTGGCTCAGTCAATACTAACAACTTTTTCTTATAACCAACATCTCTCGATAAATGTAGGTAGTCTTTTCTTTAAGTTTATACCGACAAGTTTCGGTATATGTGTGCCCAAAGACATAGTTCTTACATATTTCAACAAGTATAACCATGATGCATCTTTCTTATGCTAATTTGGAATTATATTATCATATTATGGAACTGATGTAAAGTAATAGCTTAGTGTTAATGTAGTTCCATACTTACTTGTTCTGCTTAGGTGGGGTTGGTGGTGTCACCGGATCCATTGGATGGGGTGTCACCATTTGCATTGCTCTTTCTAGCTTCATAATTTCTTGAAGATTTTCTCCACATCTTGTCTCTAGCCTTTCGGATATCTTTAATGGTGTTTCCATTGGGATATGTGCTTGTCTTTGTCATTCAATCTTTGTAGTCCTTTTTGAGATGACCAACTTTATGACAGTGTAAGCATGCCATTCCAGGGTTAGTCCAGCCTCTAGACTTTCTTGTCCATAGTCTCATACATTTTTCAGCAATGTGACATTATCTTCCACATGTTGTAAAATTTGTCCAAGTCTTGTAGTCCCATACATACTGATTACCGACATTCTTCGGTTGATATGAAGTTTCTTGAGGGTAAAAGTACAAACCTGTGTCACACTTTAACAAAGGAAGGGGACCACAACATGCAAAACTGTTGAACTTTAATGACATAAAAGTGACATTTGTGTTTAGAATTTGAAAATGATGTAAACTAATGAAATGTGTAAAATTGGATGTAGTTTATGCCTATAATTTTTTTTTAAAAATTTGAATAAGCATTGACCTAGTTTTTTAATTTTTGAAGTCCATTTTTTAATTGCTCAAAAAATGCTGAAAGTGTAAGGTCTAGTTCCCTCCACCTTAATATATGCAAATAATATTTTTTTATTTTGATTTCAAAATATGTTTTAGATGACATGTACAGCTAGTGCATAAAAAAAAAGATTGGTTTTCGGTATATATTTTGTCTGTTATAACTATTCAAAGTCGGAATTACCCAAAATTAACAATTTTTTTCTCCCTCCACATTTTCCCTAGCAAATTTAAACCAAATAAAAAACAAATTACATATTCTTGAAGAGGACTCTCTCCTCTAGTGTTACATATAAGTTGTAAATTTTTCCGACATGATTTGCTATTTTTTTTATTTTTTCAAACGAGCATGTTCTTGAATGTTAAAATACCTACTTGGAGTTTTTTCAACTTACAATATAGTATATGTAAATAAAACACCATAAAAATTATATGACCATAATCTAGACTCTGAGCTCTACAAAAGGTTATTTTTAGATTTTTAAACAAGCTGAATTGTGATGTGGCAAAAATTCTCCAAACACACTTTTTTTGTAAAATCTCATTTTTTGCTTGTTTTGCTGCCACATGGGATGCCACATAGATGCTTTCGGCCGGACCTGTTTTGGCCAGACCTGGTTCGGCTGAAACTAAGGCCGACCAAACATGGTCGCCATGCGACCACGAACCTTAATGTCATATATTAAAGCATTTTTTTTTTTAAATAAAAAATATATAATTTTCCAAATTGCGAATTAAAATAAAGTTTTTTGAAGAAAATCATTTTTTTAATAGTTTTAAAGCGTATTTTTTGGCATTAAAGGACAACTACGAATTAAAATTATCAAGTAGGTTTGTATTTTTTATAATTTTAGTTTTTTTATAATTTTTTTGTTTTTAACTAAAGCATTATTCAATATTAATTTATGAACAAGTATCAATATCATTTTTAATTTTTTTATCAAGAGTATATGGTTTTGTGTATGCAGGTGAATCGAAGCTCTCAATTTGAACAATTTGTACAATGGGAAATAAAAGAAACAGATTAAAAAAATTTGATCGAAAAAGGGATGACAATATGAAAGGTTATACAAAACGTAATCAAGATGACCCTGTTGAAGTTCAAGAAGATGCAATTTAAGTAGAGGAACAAATTGGTGGAAATATACCTTTTGATATGGGTAATTTGATGGAGATGAATGAGGAATCATTTTTCAGTCAATTTTCATCTGACGACTTGGTACCTCAAAGCACAATAAAAAAAATAATGCAAAAAGATTTGGGATGAATATTTTCAAAGTAAAAGTCTGATTGGAAAAGCACAATTATTTGTCAGGTTATCCAGGAAAAAAGAAATGACTCCTGTTTTAGAGTTTTTAGGTGTTGATAACAAGAAAAACTCAGGAGACAATGTAAATCGAACAATAGTTGAAAATTTTCAAGATGCATTGAACGACATTAACAACTCAAGTCGAGGAGCTGATTTAAGTGTTGCACGTAGAGCATTGATGACTACTTTATCTAGTAGGAGGTTGACATAGAGAAAAAAAGTACATGCAATTTCTGATTTACTGAATGTATCTAGAAGAACTGTTCAAAGATATATTAGGAATAGAAATATGTTAGATGAAAATATTCAAAAGAATTGGGTTAATATTTGTAGACTTCCTCGAAAAGACAAGATTTCTGAAGATGTAAAAAGACAGGTCATTGAATATTGGACTGCTCACTCTTGTGTTTCTTCTAATAGAAGGGATACTATACAGATGAAAGGTGAAGAGACCGGTATGAAAACTACACACCCAAAACATTTTATAGATATAACACAAAGTGCATTGTTTGAATCATTCAAGCAAGAATTTTGAGATGTGAAAATATGTCAAAGAATGTTTGAGAGATTGAGCCCTTGCTTTGTACACATAAATAAGGTATGTGAAACTTGTTGTTGCCGAAATCATGTTGAGTTTCATCTATATTTGCAATCCTATAAAAAGGTTATGGCAGTACTTAATCCAGATATGGGCATCTCTAGAAGTATGATACAATTTGTGAAGTCTATTTTATGTGAGAAATTAGAAGATTCAGATGAGTTCAAAGTATAATGTATAAAGAGTACATGCAGTGATTGTGGAGATTTACATAAATTTCCATTGCAAATTGAGAATATTAATCTTGCAACGCCAGTTTTGTGGAAGAGATTTGAATATGAGACATACCAAACTAAGTCAGGAGATGAATCCAAAAAAAAATTGTTGAAGGAGAGTGAATTGCCCTACCTTGAGTTTATGACCAGTTTTCATACTATAATTTATCCACATATCCAGCATTGTCATGGTGCATGATGGCAAGGTAAACAGTTTCGTGATTCCAAAAATTGTTTTCCACCTGGTTGTATTCTTTCAGTTGTAGATTTTGAAGAGAACTATACATTCTCTCCTCAAAAAGAGCTTCAAAGTCAATATTATCATTCTGATCAAGTTGCAATATTTGTCCATGTGACCTATAGACACACACAATTTGATTTGGATGAGGTAGAAAGTACCAATCCAAATGAACGCATTATCATCAAGGAGGTTCATTTCTATATCAGCGATGATAAAGTTCATGATAGGAGCTATGTGGATAATTATTTTGCAATGTATTTTGAAAATATTGTGAATCACGGGATAAAAGCTTCACAACACTGGATTTGGTATCAAGAGCTTTAGGATAAAATTCTTTTTGTAGCTCTCGTACTTTCATATTTGAACTCTAAAGTTTGAACTCTTACTTAATATATTGGATATTGGATATATGTTATTGAACACTACAATTTGAACTCTATAGAACTATTACTTAATGTATTGGATATTGGATATATGGTTTTAATTGTTCAATGAATTTATTATATAGCTTTAAATAATGTATGTTGTTATAGATTTATGTTTTGATTTGTATGTTTTGAGACCTCCCCTTAAG
>MU223501.1:1679728-1736646 GCA_018584345.1 Thuja plicata
ATACAGATCTCTGTTCTGCTCCAATAGATCCTTACTGATCAAATATATCTTTGCAGCACCTCAAGGATATCACTAATCCTTCATCAGAATTCGCACATTCCTTCTTCTTTTCATTTTCACACTTCTTGCACACTTTGAATTCGCAACTTGATCTTTCATATATACCCTTCAGGTTATCAAGTCGGCCCAATTACAAGTTTCAATTAATAGATATTACATTGGTCGGCTGGACAAACATTTCACAAATAAAATCCTTCACAGGCCGACGCAGTCCAAAAATGATATTCCAGTGTTGACCAATAGATGCTCGGTGAACACTGCAGATTCTGCGAAAATCCTTCGGTAACCGAGTGAACTCGGTAAGCACTGACTTTCCTTCATATTTTCTTTGATGACCGACTGAACTCGGTAAAGACTGAATTTCCTTTGTCGACCGGGAGAACTCGGTAGTAACTAACTTCTTGGTATAGTATTCTGGAGCGCTTGGTAGACTCTGTAAATTGCTTCTCTTACCGTCTGAGCTTGGTAGACTCGGTTAACTGCCTTGCTGAACATTCTGAGCTCGGTAGACTCTGTCTGATGACTGATATGACATTTGTGTAACATCAAGGACAATACACAATTAAACAATTGTTTCCAACACATGTAGGGTAGTATTTTTCCATGTAGGTTTCCTTCTTGTTTGGTCCATCTTAGACTTACATTCATAAGCTTTATGTCCTTTCTTGTTACATTTATAACAGAATCCTATGAATGAAGATGTAGATTTAGGAATATCTTTTATTTTTCCTCTGCATACATTTGATGTGTGACCTTGCTTTCCACATTGTTTTCATGTAAGCTTTATTGGTCTTGGATTTTCATAAACGTTCTTTGGATTGGATTGATTTGATGATTCTCCATTTTCGGTAAAGTCTAGACCATTGTTGTTGTTGATTCTTCATTGTCCTTCTATAAAATCATCCATTCTTTTATTGCTCTCTTCAGCCTTTCTGATAACTTCATTATGTTGTTGCTGAATTCTAACCTCATGCTTTAGTTTTTCATTCTCTTCTCTTAGTTCATTGATAATTTGTATTTTTTCAATGAGTTCAACATTCATTCTATTTGCTCTTGACTCATAAGAATAATTTTATTTGTAAGCTCATGGTGATGCTCAGCATGTCTTTGAATTTGTAGCTCCTTTTCTTGTAGTTTCTCTATTATCTTCCTCCTGTCATCAGTGGTTAGTGTTCTTTCTATTTCATCTTGTCTAGCATAACTCGTCACATCAATCATTCTTACCATTTGGGTCTCTTGACCGATTTGCAACATCTTTATTTTCTCTATAAGATGTTGATTGATCTCTTTTAGATTTGTGATGTTTTCTTCTGATGTTCTTGATGCTTTTCCTGCTTTTGATCCTGAAGACTCAAAGAAATTTGGAATCTCATCTTCTTGATAATCTTTTTCATTTCTCCAAGTTGCCATACTTTTCCTCTCATCCAACAGCTCTCTCATCTTAATTCTTGCTTCTTTATACTATTCATAGAACATTTGTATCTCTAGATTTTTATTCTCAATATTTTTATCAAGTTTGTACTTCTCCATTATATGATATTTTCTCTTAAGCATTTAAGCTTTCCAAGAAGAGACTTAGCTCTGATACCAATTTTTGGGATTAATGGGAAGTAGTATTGAGAGGGGAGGGGTGAATTAGTACCTCTAAAACTTTTTCAAATTCTTTAATCAATTAACCTTTGTAATCAATTGCATATCCATTCAATTTGATCTATACTATCTTTGTGTGAGTTATATCAATTCATAACATTTATAAACATGTGACTCATTCATAGAAACATTCATGAACATAATTGACACATAACACAAGATATGATATCGTAGAAAACTCTTGTTAGGAAGTAAAAACTGTGGTGGGGATGGCACCCACAAAACTTCACTATCTATAGAAAGGAAGGGGCCAGTTAAGGCTTACAATTTGATCACTTCTGATGATTTACCCTATTAAGAGTATTGGTGGAGACATGTTAAAGTCTACTCTGTTAAGAGCTTTTAGCAACACTGTTAAGTGTGCACTCGGTTAAGAGATTTGATATTGGACATTTAAATCCACCTTTCTTGAAAGGAATTTTTACACTTTGCTCCACTTGTTAGAATGATAAAAATTTACAAATTGACCTGGTAAATGCAATCTCCTATTGTTGATAAAGACCCTATGTATTTCACATAAAAATAATATCACCTTAGCTATGATTGAACAATACCTATGATTATCGGCTTCCTCTGTTCTTGGTTTTGCTAACCAAATTCTTCTTTTTCTGTTCTGGTTCTTGAAACTCTCAATTCAATCCATAGATGTGTTTGTTCTATTCTTCATTCTCTTACACACACATTGTAATGAATGATTACATCATCTATTTATAGATGGATTGATTTCATCGAGTTATGATAAAAACAATGTTAACTCTAAGATCAAGTTTACAACTTACACCTAGATCTCCTAGTCTATGTGTTTTAAATCAGTTAGACTGATTAAAACACTTACATTAATGTTTCTTGTCCCTAAAGAAATGGATTTAAAAATAATTAAATATCATATAAATAGAATACCCTTTCTTTATCTGACGTGGAAGTCAGATCCACTTTTTGCATAATGCAACTGACTTTCAGTTCTGTCTGTCAGTCATGCTTGACTATCCTTTGGGTTTTACTGTCAATTGCACTATATCTATTTTGTCGGTCTGCACGGTAACTTGCATTTTGGGTTCCTCTGTCAAGTTCCACTCTATCTTTCTACATTGTGATTTTTGGTGTACACACTACCTTGTGTCATCGGTTCTCTCTCTACTTAGTCATTTTTGGTGATCTTCTAATCTGATCTTCAATTTTCCCTTTACTGTGTTTCGGTGTAAGCTTACCGAAAGTGTTGTTTGAATACTAATGACAAATTAATGTTATCATAGAGATATATATGTACTAGATCCAACTTTCCCTTTTTTGATTAATATTTTCTCTAAATACTTTTTCTAGTTTGTTTTCCCATTACACATTCTCTACACATGATGTTAGAAGGCTTCACAATTTTTCGGTAAATCTCTGGTTGCATTTTTTATACTTTCTTTCACAATGTTATCAAAATTAATATGGAATAACCTTCTATTCTATAACCAACTTTCATCAACCTTAACAACAACACAAGTAGCCCCTTTAGTATTCAACTCAAACACATTACCTCTTGTCTTTTTACCTAATGCGATCAAAATCCTGCCATACTTATGATAGTACATTTCCCATCATTAAACTTCAAATGATAGCCCTTGTCTACAAGTTGTCCAACTCTCAACAAGTTTTTCTTAAGGCCATCAACAAGAAATACATCGTCAGTATTAAATTTACCATCAAGACAAATTGAACCTACTCAAATGATCAATTTAGGTGTTATCACCAAATCTAACTACACCACCATCATATTTAGTTAGTTGAAAAAAATTATTTCTATCACCAGTCATATGATGTGAACAACCACTATCTATGAACCATTCTGATTTCTTTTCAACATGAGAAACTAAGGCTCTTTCTTCATGAATAGGCCCATCATCTTTAATATCATTAAATCCAATTTCATCATAATCCACAACATCTCCATTAGACACATCTTCACTAGCATAGTAGCATTCCTGATCCTTGGAGTAATTAGGTCTATGGAACTTAAGTTTATGCTTAGGTACCCTTGTAGGACATCTAGATGCAAAATGACCAATCTTATTACATGAAAAACACTTCAGGGGTAACTTTCCTTCATACTTACCCTTACCTATCTTTTCTCTTCTTGCGATCAAGGCCACAAGTTCATCTAGTTTTCTTTCTTCTTCCTCTTTTTTTTCCCAATCATCAGCATATTCACCAATCTCTTAATACCTATTACCTCTTCTAGTGCTCGCAAGACTTGATAAAGAATTTTTTTCATTGTGCCCAGCCACCTTAAATATAGATTCCACCTTGGCTAAAGTATCCTCTAGCTGTAGCCTCAAAGGTGATCAACATAGCAATCAACATCTCTCTGTTGAAGTTCGTTGTCAAAGGTATGATGTCCTCTATCACTTGCACTTTAGTTTGTAGATAGGTGTCAGAGATCTAAGAATCTTTGTGATCAATTATTTTTTAGTATATGTGCCTCTTGAGTTTCTAATTCCTGTAACAACCTATGTAACCCTTTGTACATATGCTCTAAAATTTTCATCATCTCGCATTCTCAAACTCTCCATTGTAGTCTTACAATTCTACAACTTCTTCTTCTTAGAAAAATTATCTCCTTCAGATAGTGCCTCTATTTTTGTCCATATTTTATGTGTAGAATCCAAGTCTTTAACCTTTGTGAATTCACCCTTAGAGAGCACACTAATTAATGCTTCTCTTGAAACCATATTACAACTAAATAACATATTTTCATCTTCATTAGCATTTTCTAATTCATCTTCAGGCTTGATTTTCTCATCCTTCTTTTTCATCATCTAGTAATCAATTCCTATGCAGAGCAGGTGAGTTCTCATCTTGTTCTCCCAACTGTCAAAATTCTTAGGATCAAATTTTAGACTTTCCTTCCTATATAACACCATCTTCAGGATCACCTCAAGTTGTTAAGCTTTCTCACAGAGTAACACACTCTATGATACCAATTGTTTGTAATAATATTCCACCAACACAACTGAGAGGGGGGATGAATTAGTTGTGTTCCAAATAATTAAACTTTAAACTTATAATCTAATTATTTAATGCAAATTTGAACACATCAAATTCAACACCATAACACAAGCAATTGGTGTCGAGAAAACCTTTGTAATGGAAAAAATACAGTGGGAAATAATACCCAAAAATATTGCTTTGAAAGTATTGTATCCCTGTTAGGAGATCTATTACATACAGACACAGTGCCTATTAAAGGAAAAACCCTATTAGGAGTCAAGATGAATAGGAGGCTCACTACCTAAATGAGAAGGTTAAATCCACTTGCTGGACTCACTCTCCAAAGTATATATAGAGAAGCATATAATAACTAGTGAACTGATTGATAGCAACTTGGTTTGACTAAAAATTTCTAATGAAGTTCATCACAATTACTACCTCTTTTCTACATCTAGAAGAATTCACAATTACAAGCTCATAGCTTCCACATCATACTTCCACTTTTACTCATCAAGAAACAACTCTCCTTTATACAAGTTACAATAAGCAATTAGGTCGGCCATTTAGAACTTCCCCAATGTATAAATAATTACATAGACCCTTGCTAAGATACACAAGGTACCTTAAACAAGTAATCATCAAATAAATATCATCAATTACACTCCAATATCTGTAATCCATGTTTTCCATCCTCTAAACATGTTACCCCATTGTAGTTGACCACAAATAGGTCTTCACAAGATCACATGCCACAACTGAGGTCAAAAAGAATACAGCAACCCAAGAATCACAAAGAATGTTCTCCCATGTATCTTATATCATGCCTTAAGCTCTCATATCATAACTCATGCTCGCATCAGAATTATCCCAAAAACTCAGAGACCATCTCTGTCATAATGCTTTGTCACTACACTGTAACCATTCTTTACCAAAACAAATATAACTCATAGAAGTATCAATATAAGATCTAGAAACCTTAGACATAAGGCATACACTCATCTCTCTACACAAATCTATGCTTGCATATGCGGATACATCATACAATGTCCACACATACCTGTCAAAATTGTGTGTACCTGTGATAACCAGTCTTTCTAAGACTTCTACTATATCCAAGTGAAACATATGTTAACATAAATGAAAAAACATGAATGTCAACACCTCTAATAGAAAAAATTATAATATATTCAAATCAGACTGGAACAATAGATTTTCAAAAAAAATTTAAAAACTTTTATGATTTTCCAAATTCATGAAATTTCTAACAATGCAATTTAAACCAGAGTTTAATATGAATTCTAAACTTAGCCAAAATTCCAAAAAATATAAAAAGAATGAGTAATGAGAGATTTAAATAACATTACTGAAAGAGAGCTCCTAATGGACATCAATCATCAATGAATCAATATCGTGACTTAAATATCAGAGATATGGAAAACCCACATTTCATATTGGGTGGATGCAAATGTCAATGGAATTTCAGTGAGAATCATGAAGCTACCCAGATGTACGCACACACAAGACAAATTTCTCCTCAAGAAAAAATAAATAATCTCTCCAAATATTTGCCAGAGCAAGTAGATTCATGAATAATTAAAACCAAACTATCAATTGGCAGAAGCAATCACAAAGGAAACACATTTGGTTCTTGAAATTATGAAAATAAATTCCCAAAATTTTACATAAATGGAAGATTTTCATACCATGACTTGAACACTAAAATTCATTAAGTTTCTATTACACAATATCCAACCCTAATTACATTCTAGAGAAGAGTTTATATAGATATTACATCCATCAATTATGAATCTCGTAAGTAGGATTTCTAGCCATGCAAAAATGAAGAATTAAAAATAAAACTAAATTTTAACTACAACCAAACATTCCTAAACCTTTATTTATTATACTGACATGGATTTTCATCCATTATTACATCCAAAATCATGCAAAAATGTGCTCCAATCGCATATAGATTTGTAGAGAAAGACTACAATTCCACTACTTTTTGCATGAAACGCCTTCAGATTGGCCCAAACTTTGATCTTAATGCCCAAAATTTATGGAGAAAGGTTTTGATGTGTCATACAACTGATTGAGAACTCTCTAAAAGCCAAAAATGACCCATACCATGTGATCTACAAAACTAAAAAACTAACTTTTTCTCAAAAATGTGATTTTAAACATATTAGGGGTTGCAAGGGCTCTGAATCTTGAATGAACAACTACCTTTGAAGATGATTGAATACCAAAATAATAATGAAAACATATAAAACCAACACTTATTATTGAGGAAGAAGATCCGAATGAGCTTCTCAAAATCTGTCAATAACTTCATCAATTTCACCAAAATTGGGAAGTTTCATTAACTTTAAATGAACTTGTTGCCTCTTTCGAAAAGATGTAATCTGAGAACAAAACCTTTGTATCTATTCAACATGAATCTTTATCTCCCTCAAAGCTTCCTTTACATAGAACATTTGTAGCATATCATCTTATGTGTTTATCGCTATCACAATCCCCATGAATTATTGAACAATATTCTTTATGGAGTCTAATTTTTCTCGGTCCTCATCTTAATATATTTGCAAATAAATTCCATCAATTTTTTGTATCTCTTCTATCCATAAAAAATTTCCTTTCTTGTCTTTTCAATATGTATCCTATTTTGGTAGTCCTTGATGGAAAAACTAATGGCACTTATCCAATTATGATCCTTCATATATCTTTACCAAAACTTGAATATCTTGTTTCCTAATTTTCTTCAAGTCCTTCAACACTTCTTACAATAAGTACATATAATATTTAATGCCATGTTCTCCATCTATAAAATCTATGAGCTGAGTCAATTTTGTGACTATTATTTTGAAATGCATTTGAACAATTTGAATTGTCTCAATGCTAAACCTTTTGAACTCTGCCTTCCAATAAACACACGCTTTTAAAAAATAATTGAGAATTACTGATGAATCTAGGACTTCTCTCCTTTTTAGTGTTTTTCCTAATGATGACTCAATATTATTTTGGTCAATGGCACCAATTAATTGATAAATATAAGTCTTAAGGACTTTATTTTGTTGACATAGACCCTAAATCTCACTCTCATCTTCCTACAAATATGTAAACAATTCGCTAACTCCTAGTGCTGCTAATGCCTTACAACCTTCCCTAGTTGGCTCTCCCAAATCCACATCCTCTATTACATAGTAATCAGGTGTGAATTCATCTGTACTGACATTTGGGGGAGGTACTGCCACACTAGCCTTACATTTTCCTCTCTTGTATTTGGTTATATATGATATCCTTTGTGCTTTCTAGTTGGGCTCTCTAGTATGGAATGCTTGACCCAACTGAGATAGTTCAACATCCTCTACTTCTATATATTTCCTCTTCCTAGGTTGGACTGGCCTTGCCATCCAAGTGAGCTTAAAGGAATCCATTAGTGGTTCATATGGAGCCACATTTATCATTGAAGTCCCATTTTTTTCCCTTCATCTTCTCCCTCTTCTTGACATTCTTTATCCTCTTCAAATTCTTCCTGCTCAAGAGTTTTCTCCTTTTCCTTAGAAGATGAAATTTCTGCAAGCTCTTCCCACAACCCACTCATTCACTTCTCTTTCTATTTTGGCACTTTCTCTACATGTTGCTATTGTTTCTTCTCATCTTCTCCTTTAATTTCCCCACCCTGTGAGTGCGATGAAGGAAAATAAGGCTATACTGTGATTTATTTTCAACCCATGGTGATTCATCACCCTTAGGCTCCTTATTTTGCATCCATGTATCAATTTCTCCTTCTTCCAATCCTTCTTGGGTGCCTATATTTGTTTCTTTATCTCTGTTGTATTCTTTCTCACCAGACTCATTAGTTTTATCCATTTATACTTCTCAGTAGATGGATGTATAGGAACCTCTGATTATTTTTATTGTTCTTTTTTTGTAGGAAGTTCCTCACCGTGGACTAGAGGGGGCACCTAAACATTAAACTTCAATAAAACTATTAGGGTGACAACACCTATATCAACATTACCTGTTGGCCTATCTATTGATGATTGTTTAAACCCTATGGTATTTTCAAATTTTGACATATCAAAATCATCTGATCCAAAACCATCCTCAGCTTATGCCTCCATTTCAGTACTTATTTCTGACTAAACAATCTCCTTTTGACCCTCAGGTTGAATGACCTTCTCTTGTTCATTTCTCTTGGTAGTTGTCGTAGCCTTCCAAGTTATTCATATTAAAGGGACATCTTATTCTTCTAGCTATTTCTCTTTAGGAAAGGTCTGTAGAGAGGGTGATAAAGAAGACCTCCTTTTTCTCCATTGATACACCTCTCTCAATTGAGACAAAGGTGAACCAAGAAACTGGATTGTGAAAGAAGGAATCTTGGTCTTCCAAATGTGGATGAAGTTTCTAGAATGGAATTGATATCTTGTGCTTGGGTAACCTCTAGAATGGCTTGAGTAGGAGGGGGAACAGAAGATAATTCATCTTTATCCTTTTTCTTCTTGCACCCTCCACCCCCTACTAGGCCATGGAGTGTTTTCTTCCTAGCATACCCAAAAGTTGTACCAGGAGCAAGGGGAGAAACTTCTTTGAAATTAGAAATATTTACCTTGACTCATTTTCCCTTTTCCACCTTTTTTAAGGATCTACCTTTTGTTTCATTAGAGATAGGTCACTCTTGAATAGGTTAGGTATCCATTTCTTTGTCAGTTCAATCATGTACCTTTCCTTTAATTTGATATCATCATTTTCTCAATTTTCTACTTCAGCGTTCAAGATGGGTTGATTGTATACATTGTCCTAATTTCATAAAGGATTTAAAATTTTCTTTGAATACTTTTCCCATCTTCTTGGAGGTATATGACTTGAAGAGCATGTGGTGACAATTCTAGTGACGTCATGTAGTAATCCTAGATGTAGAATTCATAATCATCTATGCAATTCATCTAATGGTCCTCCATATGAGGCTCATGTTTGTAGAAGGCCCCCTTTTTTTTAAAAGGTGTCGATTGGACAGTCACCCTCAATAGACTAGATGATTAAAAACATGAAGGCATTATTGCCAATTATGTATTCTAGGCTATCCTCCTTAAGTTTATCCTTGCTTACTAGTTGAGGATATACCATGTAAGGGTAGGTGTTAGCATCCCATAGAGATCCCTTCTTGAATAACCATGGGTATTCTTCTCGTACAACCAATAATTAGATGATGTAAGTGGTCATGTAGAATCTAGGGTTGACCTTTACATTTTGCAATTGTTCATCCAATTTGTTTCTAATGATGGTTACCCAATCAATTATGACCTTTCTACCCCAAATCTTCTATATGATGAGCATCATCCAGGGCTCTAGATGTCTCTCTTGTGATAGCCCACAAACCCTTCTAAGAAGAGTAACATAGTTTCACATATCCTTTATCAAGTACCCCCTATGCTTATCCATTCTTTCCAATTTCTCCTCCTTCCAAGGGTGTATAATTAGTCATTGTTTATGATTTCATATATATTTACTACTTATTCTCAAAATATCCCTACACTCCTTGGAGACAGGATAGTAGCTATTTACAATTGGGATGTTGAATACTTCTTCTATGGCATTTGGTTTAATATTCAGAACTACATCTCCATTCATGTTCTTCATGAATCTCACATCAAGTACATAGTGCTCGACAAGAGCCATGATGACGTCTAGAGAAAGGATAGATACTAGATGCCTAGAAGAATTAATCAATCCATAGAGTACCATGGTTGTGCAATCAAATGAGCAAGTGTAAGGTTTCACAGCCTATTTCAAAAAAGGTTTCTAGTCCATATGCCTGATTTCTGCATCAGTAATCTCACTATGGATATTACCCATCTTGTTCAAAGTGTGATAAAATTTGTATTGGTACTTCATTGGTAGGATGATGACCATACTAAAAAATTGACATTCACAGAGAATGCTTGTCAACAATGTTTATTGAAAGTACAAACTAACATGAAGCTACTTAATCTCATAACATGAATAAAACTACTTAATCTAACCCTAAAAGAACATAAATAACCCTAAAAACTGAAGCAAAGGACTCATACCCTATAAAAACACCCTTCACTAGTTTTTTTCATACATACGATGTATCCCAGTCTAATATCCTTGATCAAGGTTTTGGAATTGTAAAACCCTGAATGCCCGATGATTTTCCTTGGATGGGGAGGATTTTAAGCTTTGGGTAGTGAAGCCTATGTGAGGGTTTCAAAGTACAAAGACTCTAAAATATTTGGGAAACCAAATGGAGGTAGTCATTTAACGATGCCAGGATCGTATCCCCTTTCGATGATTCAGAGTTTGACAACCTTGATACCCCATGACTAGGCTTCAAATGCTAAGGAAACATTTGTGAAGAGACATGAATCTTTAGATCCTGAGGGGTTGAAAATTGAGGGTTTAAACAAGAAAAAAACACCAAGAGGAAACAAATCCCTACACAAAACCTTAAAAAAACTAAACCCTAAATAACATAAGTGAACTAGACATAAAAAACAAAAAGAAATAGGAAAATCTAAAATACTACAAAGAAACCCTCAATGGAGAAAAACACAAAGGTTGGGGGAGGGAGAAAGAAAAAACCTAAACCAAAGTGGGAAAAAAGATCGAGGGCTCTACAACACAAATGGTGTAGTGATGATTTGGAGAGAAAATGGTTGGAGATTAATTAGTAGATGAGATGCAATGAAATTGAAAGATCCTCTAAAGATGAGAGATGGAAACACCAAAAGCTTAAGTTGTAGAATGAGAAAAAACTAAGTGTCGCACCCTTTAAATAGCCACCCCAGCAGGATGATGTCATCACTTCATTAATCAAGGTGTTGGGGTTTAAGAGTGTGAGGACTCTAAAATGCTGAGCCTCAAACAATGGCTTAGTCACTACCAGGGTTGAGATTTTGGGGACTTTAGAGGTGTCAGATTTAGGACAACGACACTCCAAAAGTTTGAAAGCACTAAATTTTTTAAAAAAATAACTCCTAAAAAGCCCAAAAAAATTGAAAGAAAACAAAAAAAGGGGAGAAAAAAGGGAAGGGAAAACCTAAAATTTACAAGTAGGTTCCTGATTATCGAGAGTATATGGGTTGACAATTTGACATACCAGACACCAAACTAAGCTAACCAAAAGAGCCTCTCAAATGAGATGCAAAAGAAAAAGAATGGGGGTCTCCATTAGACAAAGTGGCCAAGAAATGGGGTGTTAGTTGTGGAGATATAATAAATAGCCTCAAAAAAGGGAAAATGGCCAAGGAATTTCATCACCATAAAAAACCCTTTCAAACCTTTCTTGCAATAGATTGAACATAGATATCAACCTAGGTAAAGTCACTTCACAAGTCATATAAATTGATGTCCATTTGTTAAACAACCTAGTGTGTATTTTATGTGTATTTATTCTATTGAGACCTTGACAAAGGTAACTCAGATGAATGCACACCAAAGACTAGTCCGTCAGATGATTGATGAGGATTCCTCAGGAATGGCTTTGGTTCTAGTCATCATCCATAGCACTGATAGAGTTTCATGTATGTTTTAGTCTAACTTTTCTCTATTGTCCGTCACACATCCATAGCCTAGTAGAGATTGTTAGAACCACCAATTTTATTCTGACTAAGCATTTTTTCTTTAAACAACATGCTTGTGTGGATCACTTAGTAATAATTTTTATTTTTCTTAACTTCTTAATGATTTATACCTCTAAGTGATTCTTGTTTTTTAGATCTCTAGATGATTTAGGTCACTTAGCTAATTCTAGTTTTTACAAGCTTCTTTGATGATGTGGATCACTTAGTAATCCTTCTTTTCTTTTTTATTTTTCTCTTTTTTTAGAAAGAAGTCTCATTTTTAGGTATCATTCTTTAGATGTATCCATGATTCAGATGGTCAACATTGAACACCTTCCAAATCACTAGTGAAAAGATACTACTATTTCCAATTTTTGAGTACAACTTTATTACAAGATAGATTTTTCTAGTGGTTTTGGCTAATAAATAGCCTTTCCTTCTATCGAGGACCATTTGTAGTGGACCACCTATCAGGAACAACCCCAAAAAAACACTAACCCCTGACACAAGAATAGAAAGGAAACCAAAACCAAAACAAAAACAAAAAAAAAAAACCTAAGGTACTATAATACATGGGGAAAATAAACACCCAACTTCCAAGACCTTAAATAATGTTTGAGAAACTGGCCATTGATCAACAAAATAATCAATTCCCCATCCAGGGTATTGATCCTAAAAGTAGTCTTCCCCAAAATCTCTAAAATATTATATGAGCCAGTCCACAGTTTTTGGAATTTGGTGTGGCTACCTGGATTTTTTTTTTCTTATCCCACATGAGGAAAAGATTATAAATCCTAAAGGATTTTATTTTGGCTCTTTTATCAAACCAACACTTGACTATAGCCTAATGTTTGGATACTTGTTCTAAAGTTTCCATTCACTTTTCCTCAAAATCAAGTAGGTTCATGAGCCTAGTCTGAACCCTATCCTCACCTTCAAATTAACTGGTCATGAATTGGGAGGGGGGGTGAATCAGTGCAAACTAGTAATGAACCAATTCAAGCAAGAATCTGATTATGCTTTTCAAAAACTTCCATACAACCAAACAAGCAAGTGTAACTATGTAATAAAAGTAAAACAATTCAAGCATCCACAAAGAATAACACATAACACCACTATTTTTTATCGTGGAAACCCTTGTAAGAGGGAGAAAACCATGGTGGGGATGACACCCAAAAATATCTTCACTAAAGTAAAAGAGTTTTCCTGTTAGGAGCCTACAATACCCTGTTAGGGGCTCACCCGATTAAGAGTGACTAGTACCTTGTTATAAGTACAATCAGACCTATTAGGATCTACCTTAGTAGAATATTTAGAAATCCTTCTCAGAAGTCACCCTATTAAATGATTTATACAATGAGACCTATTAAATTCGACACTGTTAAGCGATTCAACCTCCTAACCTATTAGATTTAGCCATGAGCAATGGACTCAAATGACTGATCTAGGAATGGCACTGCTTGTCTGTCAAATCCAATCCAATCTATAAACCCTGACACAATGTTTTGCCTCTATATTTTTATCACAACCACCAATAACATGATCTTCTACCCCAAATCACATGATTTAGCTTGCCTTTATACTATTGTTCTTAAGTTGGACAACACTTGAAAAATCTTCTACAAGTCGGCCAAAAATAGTGACCAAACTCATGAAAATCAGCGCTAATCATACCTAACATGTTGAACCAACACATAATATAAAATTTTATTACCAAACATCGACAAATAATCAACCACCTTAATCATCTGATCATTAGGAACCAATTGGTAACTCAACCAGTTCAAACTAAACACATCACCAAAATACCAACTTACTCAAATAATTGAGTTAACTATCATGGTTGGTAAATTTAACTTGACTAACCAAAATAATGCTCTAGTAACGATCGCACCACCCATTGTGCTCGCTATCTCAATTGTCACTCAAATTACTTTATGTTACTATCTTCTTGTTAACTGATCAAAATACTAAGCTTATTTCTATTTACCTATCCATTTAGTCAATCGGTATATATAACCTATTCATCAAATATTATAGATTTTCCATCAATGACAAACTCATAAGCTTCAAACAATGCATCTCAACTCCAAATTCCATCATAATGACAAGTCCATAGGGAATATTTGTTAGCAATAATAGATCACCAATACAACTAAGGGGGGTGGAATCAGTTGTATGCCATAAACAGTTTTCTTTATAAACCAAATGATAAATGCAATATTGAACACAATAATAACATCATAAAAAAACCAATTTTTTTTGAGGAAATCTGTTAAGGATAAAAACCCAATGGGAATTAGCACCCACAAATAATGCAGTGAAATTATAGTATCCATGTTAGGAGATTTATCATTGTTAGGAACCAATTATTACATATAGTACACAGTCCCTATTAAAGGACAGACCCTGTTAGGAGTGAAGAGAAACAATGGGCTCACTGCCTAAAGAAGGTTAAATCCTCCTTCAAGACTCACTATCCGAGATACATATATATAAAGATATAATATTCAGTGAACTGACTAATGGAAACTAGCTTTGCTTAAACAATTCCAATGAAGTTCATTAATCACTATCTCTTCTCTACATCCAACAGACTTCTCAAATACACTCTTGCAGCTTCTAAACTTCATTGTCCACCTTCCTTATCATTAAAACAACTCCCCTTTATACAAGTTTATAATAATAAATTAAGTAGTCCACTTAAGACTTCCCTAATGCACAAATAATTACATAACCCCTTTCCAAGATACACGTAGTACCTTGAACAAGTAAACAAAAAATACAAATAATCAAATGTAATCTAAGATCCATAACTCATACTCGCTATCCATAATACACACTACATCTCTGAAGTCAGCCCCAAATAGGTCTTCTCCAGAACACACACCACAAATGATGTCACTAAGAGTCTTCCAACCTAAGAATCATAACAAAAATTCCTCAATATGTCTCTTGACATTCCCCAATCTGACATATCATGACATGTGCTCACATCCATGCAATCCAAAAAACTCAGAGACTATCACTGTCATAATTCTCTATCACTATTATGCAAACAGTCTTCACCAAAACCGTTGTAACTCAAACAAATAGAAAAAAAAACTCAAGTGACCTTAGATATAAGATCCCATATTTTCCCTTAATATGTGTGTGTGTGTGTGTGTGTGTGTGTGTGTGTGTGTGTGTGTGTGTGTGTGTGTGTGTGTGTGTGTGTGCGCTTGCATCCACTTATAGTCTGTATAGTGTCCATACACAACTATCAGTCTTGCATGTGCCTGAGAAAACTAGCCTGACTGAGACTTCAACTATACATATGTTGACATCAATGACAAAACATGAATGCAAACAAATAAAAAATAAGCTAATTCTAAAAATTCCCCCCTTTGTATTGATGGAAACACATGAGAAAATGCATCAAGCCAAAAGTACCCATCTTAATACATTATTATCAATATCATCTTCACATCTTTCCCTAAAATAATAGGGATTTTCCACTAAATCTCTCCCCATTTGACATCAATGGAAATGGGTTCCATTACTCTATCTCTAACCATCTCACCTCTACAAGGTGTATCTTTTTCAAATATTCATGCCTGCAGCATCTAGGTGCTTAAACACCCAAATGTGTTCTATTTTGTTCCTATGATCACTCCCCCTAAGGAGTGGATCCAAACATCAAGTACATTAAATGATATAGCTTTTAAATCTAATGGAATTTACATTCCTAGATCAATTAGTTCTCGCAAGGATGGGCTCTCACCCCAAGCATACCTCTGAGATACTCAAAGGCATTCTTTGGCAAAGGTTTTGTAAATATATCTTTTATTTGTTCCTTTGTGATGATATACTCTAATATAATGTCCTTCTCTACAACCTTGTCTCTCAAGAAATGATACTTGATTGAAATATGTTTAGTCTTTGAATGCATAACTAGATTCTTTGACATATTCATTGTGCTAGTGTTATCACAATGGATAACCATTGGCTCTTCAAAATTTATCCCAATATCCTTCAGCATCTGCTTCATCCAAACAATATGTGTGCAATTTATAGCAGCAACAACATACTTTGATTCAACAGTAGAATGAGTTATACAATCCTACTTCTTACTTAACGAGGAAACCAACCTTTTCCCAAGAAAACTCCACCACCACTTGTGATCTTTCTGTCATCAACACTTCTTCCTAATCAGCATCAATTTAAGCATGCAAAACAAAATCATCAGATTTTTTATACCATAATCCATATTCCAGCATCCCTTTCAGATATCTAAATATTCTCTTTAATGCAGCAAGATGAGTCTCTTTAGGATCTTCTTGATATCTTGCCACAATTCCAAGTGTATTAGCAATATCTGGTCTAGTGTGAGCTAGATATTGTAAGCCTCCAATCATGGATCTATACTTTATCTGAAAAACACTTTGAGATTCATCAGTAGTAGTAAGTGTGTAACCAGTAACCATAGGTGTTCCAACAAGTTTACACTCTTCCATTCCAAACTTTTTCAACATTTCCTTAAGCTACTTTGTTTAAGAAATAAAAATAACATTCTTGTTTTGATTAATTTGCAACTTGAGAAATTTTTTAATTTCACCAATCATTGACATCTCAAATCCACTTTCAATTTCCTTAGATAATTTCTTACTCATTTCATCATTACCTCCAAAAATGATATCATCTACAAAAACTTCAACTATTAAGATTCTATCTTCACTAGTTCTGAAATATAAATTATTGTCTGCATTACCTTTTCTGAAACCAGGACGAAATAAATACATGTCCAATCTAGCATACCATTCCCTATGTGTTTGTTTCAGTCCATACAAATCCTTCTTCAATTTGCAAACCATTTTTGCATCATCTGTCAAAGGAAATCCATCAAGATGATCAATATATACTTCTTCCTCTAGATCTCCATTCAGAAATGCAGATTTGACATCTATCAGATACACTTTAAAGTATTTGTGTGCAACATAAGCAAGAAATAATATCATTGCCTCAAGCCTAGCTACAAGATAAAATATTTCTTCAAAGTCTAGGCCTTCTTGTTGCGAGTAGACTTTACAAACCAATCTTTCCTTATTCCTTACAACTATTCCTTCTTCATTCATTTTGTTTGTAAAAACCCATTTAGTCCCTATAACATTCTTATCCTTAGGTCTAGGAACCAATTCCCAAGTGTTATTTTTCTCTATATTTTCCAATTCTTCCTACATTATTTATTCCAAGATTCATCTCTTCATGCCTCATCAGTAGTTTTTGGTTCTACTTGAGAAATCAAACAATTCTCATTTCTTAATTTTGATCTTGTCATTATGCTTCTATTTGCATTTCCAATAATTTAATTTTCAGGATGGCTTTTCTTAACTTTCCTTGTTTCTTTGGAATTTTAGTAGAATCATTTGAATCATTCAGACATACCTCGATCTCATGATCAACCACAAAAAGTTCTTCTTGATTTGCAGTATCCTCCCTATTCTCTGAAGTCTGGCTATAGTCATGTTTTTTTTCCTAAATCTGAAACTTCTCATTAATCCTTACATTAGAATTTTTAATTATCTTCCACAATCTTAGATTGAAACATTTATAAGCTTTACTCTTATTCAAATAACCAAGGAAGATTCCTTCATCACTTCTAGCATCAAAATTTCCTATCTCATCATCCCTTTTGATATATCAGTTACTACCAAATATTCTAAAATATTTCATAGTAGGAGCATGATTAAACGATAGTTCATAAGAAGTCTTATTAGTACCTTCTCTGATATGAATTTTGTTCAAAGTGTAAAATGTAGTACAAAAAGCTTCACTCCAATGAACATGTGATGTATTTCCTTCAAGGAGCATAGTTATGGAAGCATCTAATATAGTTATATTTCTTTTCTCTGGAATCCCATTCTATTGTGGTGTCGTGGGAGCTGATGTTTTCCTATATATTCCATGATCTTTGTAGTAGGTATTGAAAATATTTTACGTAAACTCTCCACCTTTATCTCACCTTAAACATTTTATCTTCAAACCTGATTCATTCTAAACTTTTGTTTTAAAAATCTTAAATTTATTGAAATCCTCAGATTTCGCTCTAAGAAATGCAACCCACATAATCCTAGAAGATTCATCAACAAAAAGTATGAAATACCTTTCTGTGTGTGTATTTTTTCGATCTATTAGCTACAATACAACACTTCAATAAGTCATTGCATTAGTGAAATAAAATGAAAAATAAGAGTTAGAATTCATATTGATCACTAAAATCGACCTATTGCTCCCTATCTAAGAAGAGTTTTAAGAATGCTATAATTTTCCATCATACTATGCATTAATCAATGACATATCCATGCTTAGAATGGAAGATTTAAAGGATTTAAGCTAAAATAATCAAGAAAAGTTCATTTTAAAGCTCCAAATGAAAGATTATGACAATTTCTAAGAAGAATGAGCTAAAATGCATTAAGATCTATGAGAATATGAGCAGCATAAGTTTGCAAATGAATTCTAAAATTAGGGGCTCATTGAGCTCAAAATTAATTCTATTTATAGAAGAATTTGAGGAATGAGAGGTTCGGATTGAAATTTTAAGAGAGGTGGAGATTGAATCTTTGGTGATCCATGTGAGGTGATCCAAGTGATTTAACTCTTAGTGGCTAGGGAATTTACTTTCCCTTTTTGAAATAAGGAGTTGTAATTAGGATTTATTTAATTAATTTTTATTAATTACTTTAGCCATGTATTTGATTGTTTTTTTTAATTGATTTGATTTGGTTTAACTGGCTAAGGCATTAATGTAATTTAGTGATTAGATCACTTAAGAGATTAAATTTGATTTAAATGAATTATGCCAATTAATTGAAGAATTGTCTTGACATAATTAGGGGTATGATAACACTTAGGGAAAATAGGGTCTATGGTCAAAGAAGACCAAATTAGGGTGGTTACATTTTCCCCTCTTTGAATTGATGTGCGAGCAGTGCATTGATTCAAACAAAGTTTTGAAGTTGACTTCAGAAAGTTTGAGAATTTTGCACTTGATTGAACGAAATGTATGATGAGATCAGTCTTGCACTTGATTGAACTAAGACTGATAGTATTGTTCTTGAACTTGATTGAACAAAGGTCAAAAAATATCTTGAAGATACCAATTATTAACTTGATTTTCAAACGAGAATCGATAATACTAACGCTGAACTTGATCAAATGAAGGATAGTACAAAGCTGCTAGGAGCTCTGAGGTATCAATTTTGAACTTGATTGTCGAACAAGAATTGATAATACTGGCTCTAAACTTTCAATTGAATGAATGTTAGTATGAAGCTTGTAGGAGCTTAATAAGTATTTGAGAATATGCAGACATAAGATATCCAACTTATGAGAACCAAATCCTTCCATTCAACAGTCTCAACTTAGTCAAGGGAAACTGCCATGCCCTTAGTCTTTTGATGACGAAGTCATTTTAATGCTTTTTGAGAAAGAATTTGATTGATTTAAGTGTGATCATGCCCCCTTGGGAGAAAAATTGAAGGAAAAAGAAATAAGATCTCTCTTTAGAATGATATATCACTTGAATTGATCGATTGAATCGAGAAAGAATCAATTAGAAAAAATGAAGAAGCAAAGGTGTGTTAAGAGAAAACACAATTTTACCAAGTTAGCTACGTGAAAATGTGAGTTTTGAGTCTAATAAAATGATGTGTGACCAAGATTTATATGAATAATATGCAGTTTGATGATAGAGAACCTGAAAAACTGATCGTGTAAAGCCTATGAATCATTTTCGTAACATGTATAACAATTCTGCATTTATGGGAAGCTATTGCAAAATGTGCACTGTGTTGTTGAAAACATCGTATGTGCATTCAATTTCATTCCCAAAAGATGAGAATGGAAAAAAATTGAATTTTGATAGTCTGGAAAGAGTTCTAGAGCTCTTAAATAGCTCAAAACGTTCAATATATATCCCAAAATTTACTTTTTATCCATTCATTTTCACTTTTATCTTTAGTAAATTTAGAGCTCTGTAGAGAAGATGGTGGTACCTGTGCATAAACATCAGTTCAAGCTCACCCATCAACATCAGCGCCCAACTGATACACACTCTTGGTAAGTACATGAAAACCTAACTTTTCATGTTCTCAGATTTCATTTTTTTTTATTTTTGCAATAGTTATGTACCTTTCAATTTTGCATCGCACCCTGCATAAGGGATCGCATCTAGTTAATCCCGCGTCGCATCCTATTTTTTCCAAAATCCCACGTCGTATCCCATTAATTTGGGATCACACCCTATTAGGTAGTTTGTCATCGCATAGGGTAAAGTTTGTCCAGTTTTTTAACTTGCTCGCGTCCTGTGGAAATAGGATCGCACCCCGTGGCCCGTGTCGCATTCTGTTAAAATAGGCTCATTTCCCATATGCCCCATCCCATCTTATAAATCTTGTATCACATCCTATAAAAAGGATCGCAGCCTATAAAAATAGAATCATTTCTAGTTTAGGAGTTAGGTTTTTCCTATTTTTGAGTGTCTTTCTCCTTCTGAAGGCCAAAAATACTTATCTGATAGCTTTTCTGCTTGGTTGCCTTAGTGAAAATATTGAATTGAACCTGTATGTGCTTTCTTTTGATAGATTGATTTTGAGGTTGTTTCTTTCCAAGTTCCCTATCCACATCAGGTCCTTTCTTTATCATGTTCATTTACAGATCCAGAGTGATAGCTCATAGCTCGAGTAGGCTTAGCTTCTCTGATAGATTTACCCGATATCAGGGTGAATAGGGGGTTATTGACTGCGCTTGTCAAGATATAGCATTCAGAGCATAAAAACTTTCATCTCCTGACTGTTGAGATGACTGTAACACTTGAGGATGTGTGGTATATCTCATAGATTCCATTTATGGGTTGGGAGGTACAGTTTGAGTCTTAATCTGCTATAGCCATTGCATCGGCGTAGAGATTCTTTGGAGATTAGGAGATAGTGCAATATTATTTGAATTGGGATCATATGTGTGATCATTAAGATCGAATACCAATATATCTTTCTAGATTGATTAGAGTCATCTTGATGCCTAATAGAGGATAGCACAGTTATATGTGTGGCTGGGTAGATACTCTAGAGAAGATGATTGGAGCATCTCATAGATTCTCTTGGGGTAGTTGTATTTTGGCACACATATATAGAAAGATTCATGAGATTGTTTATCAGTATTCCCACAGCATGACTGTAGAGATCTTATTATTGCAGATCTAGGCCTGGGAGCATATCCATGTGACATGGTCAATTGTTAACAGGCAGCGAGCAGTGCAGCAGTCTTATGTATATATGTACTCCAAATTTATTCACCAGCCCCATGTGGGCAAGGTTGAGTACTGGCGATGATTATTTGATGACGTGATAGTTGTGATATGGCATCCATACCTTGATTGTGAGGAGTGGGGTTCAATGAGGTGGCAAATTCCATACTTCTTTTAGAGTAGGTATTTGATTGGCCATACCCAGTATATTGTTGAGAGATTCCTTGTTACACGTGTTTTGAGATAGTATGACCACATACAGGACAGATGTTAGGATACATCAGTAGATGCCCAGATCCATGATGAGGATTCACTGTGGCGCAACCGATTAGTATATGAGACTACTCAATTGAAGATCAACTAGATAGTTTTTGTAGGATGGGACCTTCTTCCAGATATTTTTCAGATGCAGGTTGTTATGATGGGTATCTTGCCCAGATGTTACAGTGTCCATTTCTAAGATTCACAGCTCTGGATGAGGTAGATCCTCATATAGAGGACCCTTTAGATTATGATCCAGCTAATGATAGACATGTTAGAGGTTGAGGTAGAGCCCAGAGAGATCTAAGAGGTGGGGGAGAGACAGAGGGAGGGACGGAGGGAGAGATGGTAGGAGAGATGGTAGGCGCCCACCTCTGGATGATGGATATGATGGTGGGGATGATAGGGGTGGTGGTGTTGTAGGCACCAGTGGTAGCGGAGAGGGAAGATAGACACATTTTAGGTTCATGCCTCCATGGAGAGATCCTGGTCCATTGCTCACTAGGGAGTTGTAGAGACCCCCAGGACAGGTACCCACTAGACAGGGTCCACCTAGAGATACAGACAGAGGATCTGCCAAGGATGGTGACAGTTTATCTCAGTGTGAGTGGGAGCATGATAATTTTAGGGCTAGGGTTACTACTTTAGAGTCATTACAAGCAAACAAAGATGCACAACTTGAGTGCTTGAGAGTAGAGCGAGATATATTGGCCCGTACAATGATACATCAGGGTCAGCGCATTGCGTATTAATTTGGGTTATATTATGTTGTAGTTTTGGGGGGACAAAGAGCTCCTTCATATTCTCAGGTAGCACAATAGTCTAAGGGAGGTATGCCTCCACTATTTCATCCTGCACCACCTCCTCCTCCTCCTCCAGATCAGGGAGAGGGTGACAGTCAGACCTGATTTTGGACTTTGTGATATTTTGAGACATTTTGTATATATTGATCCTGTTGTGATCATTCATTGTACTACATCCTCTTGATACTTGATATATAATGCACACTTCATATTTTGATACCCTTTTATACACTTTTGATATGTTCCATCATTGATATATCTGAGATAGTTGTTCCTAATCTTGATATGTTCATGGGTTCTCTTTGCTTTGATAGATTTTAGTCAATGTAACGCACATGTAATTATAATCTTGGTCTTTTGATGGGCTACAGTACATTCATGTGATGAAATCATTTATGCTCTTTGATTTATTACTAATATATGAATGTGTTTTAATGATGCTAGGTGAATATGCAAACATATTTTTTTGAGATTTTCTTTATGCAAATATATGAATGGATGCACTTACGATGTAAAAGTAAATACAATGCTTGAATGCTTTATTTTTGTATTTTCTCTTTCTCATTCATGAATGCAAAATGTATTTCATGGATATGCAATGACTTTTTTATATCAGTAATATCAATTATGTAATTAAATTGGATTTTGGATGAATTAGGAAATCATTTTGAGCTCAAGTCTTTTAAGTTGTTTTTTCAAAAATGAATCAGGAAATCTCTAAATGTATCTACATGCACACTCTTAGGACTGTCACTGATTTGTATACATTGTAGCATTTTTATCATCATTGGGCATTTTGTAAGGTACATCACTTGATAGTACAACTGTCACTAATACCCATGGTATCATGAGAGTATGAATACTATGTGTATTGAATACAATTTTGGAAATAAACCTAAGCATCAAGGCATATAAGCTAGGACAACAAGTCAGTTATCTCCTTTTTCTATTAAGAATCAAGTTCTATTCAAGTGTAATGTAAGATATGTGACCCGCAATGACCTTCAATATTCATATCCTTTGGTACATAATATATCGTACACCTTACTGACAATCCTATTTAGAAACAAACAAGGAAATTGATTCAACCTCACCATAGTGTACACATAACTAGTATCGAGATATATTTGGCTATCCACTCATGTTAGCAGCTCTTACCATAAACATCCAAGTTAAGTGAAATTTATAGGATCATTGAAACAATCACCTTACGTAGAAAACCAAGAAAATAACGTATGCCTTCTATCCTCATGTCTCTGTGTCTTTGAATAGAGGTCATGGAGTAACTCGGAAGACATAATAATCACCAATTGATAACCAATAAAAGAAAATTTATAACAACTTAGATGCCCCTAGTTTGAAATATCATGGGAACATAAAAGATTCATAATCAAACCAAGATCATTCTATGTATTTTAAGTAGTATTGAGAAATATTGTTGATTCATTTGTCAAGCGCAATAGAGATTCATCAATCAGAATTTGGAATTAATAAATATATTTTTCATGTCTGAGTATATGAGATTAACTTTGTAAGCAATTGAAATCCAATGTAGTGTTTAGGAACACTGGTTGATTAATGTGTTGAGAAACACTAGTACATTTAAAGTGTTTGATTAAAGTGTTGAGAAACACTAATATGATGTCTGTTACAGGTAGGTGGTGTTGAAGAAACACCTTTGTTTGTGATAGTGACATTTTGATTCAAGTATTGAGAAATACTATTTTGAGAGGCAAACCATCCTAGACAGGAACCTACAACAACCTAGCAGACACAAACTGAACATGCTAGAAAATATGCCTCCAGTGCAGAATGACTATTCCTAAGACGCAAATGCAGACCAATCCTAGGCAAGGATATGACATTTGTAAGGAATCAGAGTCAACCAATAGAACAGGTGTGATCATGAAGGATTAGTATCATCAATGCATTGATAGATGGAGCACAGAGTACAAGTGATCCCTGTTTGCCAGGTTTTCACCACTCAAAAAATATTTTTATTTTTTCTACCAAGACATCTTTTTGCCAAGTTTTCGTCAAGGCACTATTCTCTTTTTCAATTTTTTTTGTTCTTTTTTTCTCTTTTTTATTTTTTTTGTTAGTATCAAGGTGCATGTTTTCCAGGCTTTCACCAAGGATACCATTTTTTCAGGACTTTTCCCACTATTTTTGGATTTCTTCAAGATCATTTTTCTGAGTTTTTTGGTATTTTCTGAGAACTTTCACTGCACGGGCTCTACTAGCCAATATAGAGCATAGAAATGATTCAAATGTAGAGTATTGATGGGATCAAGAAGAACATCTCCCTCAGGTGTAGCTAACTAATACACTCCAGCCCCAAAAGTTGAAGTAATGACATAAGGCCCCAGCTAGTTGGGTTCAAAATTTCCTTTTTGTTCTCTATTCGGCTAGTTTTAGGATTCTCTTTTAGAATGAGATCCCCCACTTGGAATTGTCATGGTTTGACCTTTTTATTGTACCCTTTTGACATTGATTTTTGGTACACTTTGAGATGATCGAACACTTGTTATCTATGCTCATCAAGGAGTTCTAGTGCATTAACCCTATCAATACATGTTCCAGTTGGTTTTCTAATACATGTTCTGTAGGCCCATAATGTCAGAATTAGTTGCAAATGCAAGTCTTTTCTAGACTTACTCACAGTTCTATGTAAGATTTTAAGAATGTTCTTGTTTGATGCCTCAGCTTGTCCATTACCTTGAGGATAATAGATTGAAGAACAATGTTGAGTGATATGAAACTGTGTGCAAAGGTCTTTGATGTATTAGTTTTTAAAATGACCCCCATTGTCTGTTACAATAGAAGAGGGTATCCCATAGCTACAAATAATGTATTTTAAGATGAACATAGACACATGTTTGCTAGTGGCTTTGATTAGTGGCACAGCCTTGACCCACTTAGTGAAATACTTATTGGTCATAATGATGTACTTGTGTCCACTTGAAGAATTAGGAAAAAATCATCCAACCAAATCAAAGGCCCATTGTTGAAATGGCCAATGTGTTATAAATGGTATGATTTCTCTAGCAAAAGCATGGATGATATTTCCATGCATTTTGCATTTGGGAAAGCATTTTGCATTTGGGAAATGTTTTTGAAAATAGAACATCTTTTTCCATCGTGGGCCAATAATAGCCAACTCTTAGTAGTTTTTTAGCTAATGAAAATCCATTTGAGTGCGATCCGCATACACCTTCATGAACCTCTTTTAATGTGTGATCCAACTCTTCTTGTTCTAAACACCTAAGAAGCATACCGTGGAGACCTCTTCTATATAAGTTATTAGTAATGAGGACATAACGCGATGCTTTCCTAATTAAGGCTCATTTTTTATTCCTTGATAGGTCATTGGGTATAGTTTGGTCAGTAAGATAGGTAATGAGTTTGGCATACCGAGATTGGTCTTGGGTGTTTAAAGAACAAATTACTTGGTATTCAGGTGTATACAAAGTTGGATAGGATAATTCTTCCACCAAGAAGTCATAGTAGAATTTATGTTCTTCTAGTTGTAACATGGATGCCAGTGTAGCCATAGCATCTACAACTTTATTTTCCATTCTTGGTATTTGCTAGAATGTGACAAAGACAAAGTACTTTTTCAAGTCTTCAACCAGTTGTTTGTAAGGCATTAGCTTCTCATCTTTAGTCTGATAATCTCCATTTACTTGGTTAATAATGAGCTAAGAGTCACCATACACATGTAACTCTATGATCTTCCATTCCATATCCAACTTAAGACCATTCACCAATGCTTCATATTCAAAAATGTTATTTGTGCATGGAAACATTAGTTTGTATGCTTTGGGTATCTTGTAGCCTTGAGGAGTGATGAATAGAACTCCTGCTCCAGATCCTTGTTGTGTGAAAGAGCCATCAAAATACATCTTCCATTGATGTTTAGTTAAATGCATAATCGTTTTATCAGGAAATTCAATTATTAAAGGTATGTCATCTTGCAAGGGTGAATCAGTTAATTGATCTACAAGGAATTGTCCTTTAATAGCCCTTTTATCCACATACTCAATATCAAATTTTCTTAGAATCAGGAGTCACTTTGCTAGCCTTCCTGTTAATGTTGTTTTTCTTAAGAGATATTTAAGAGGATCTATCTTTGCAATGAGCTTTATTGTGTGTAACAACATATAATATCTCAATTTCTGTGATGCAAAGATAGTTCTTCTAAGCAAGCTTTTTCAATTATACTATAATTGAGTTCATAAGACACTAGTATCTTGTTGATATAATAGATTGATCTTTCCTTTTTATTTTCATTTTCTTGTGTCAGCAATAATCCTAGCAATGTAGCCATATCTGAGATATATAGGAGTAATGGCTTTCCATGAATAGGTTCCATAAGAATGGGAGGAGTAGCCAAGTAATACTTTAATTCTTTGAAGTTGTTTTCACAATGTTCATCCCATTTGAAGGTAATACCTTTATGCAGTAGTTTAGTAAAAGGTTGTGCTCTGTCTGCTAGTTGTGACATAAATCTCCTGATGGATTGTAGTCTTCCTTGCAGTGTCCCCATTTGACTAATATTGCGTAGAGGTGACATTTCCAGTATAGCTTTTACTTTTTCAAGGTCCACCTCAATTCCTTTTGTTGATACAATAAACCCTAGGAGTTTCCCTGATTGGACTCCAAAGGCACACTTCTTTGGATTAAGCCTAAGTTGAAAGTGTTCCATGTGATCTAGTACCTTTCTTAGGTATTCAATATGAGTAGTCCTTGTTTTTTATTTGGCTAAGGTATTTTCCACGTAGCCCTCCATGTTTTTTTGTATCATATTGTGGAAGATGGTTGTCATAGCTCTTTGGTATGTAGCGCTAGCATTATTCAATTCAAATTGCATGACATTCCAGAAAAATGTCCCCCATGCACATGTGAATGTTGTCTTCTCTTGGTCATTAGGAGCAATCTTAATCTGGTTATATCCTGAGAATCCATCCATGAGTGAGTACATCTGATAGCCTGTTGTTAGATCTATAATCATATCAATGTTCGGCAGGGAAAATCATCTTTAGGACATGCTTTGTTTAAGTCTCTAAAGTCTGAGAAAATCCTGATAGATTTATCTATTTTAGATACTGGAACCACATTAGAAATCCATCCTGTGTAAGTGATGACTCTGATGAATCCAACTTTCAATAATTTTTCTAGCTCTACTTTTACCAGTAATGCAACATGAGGTTGCATCTTTCTTAATTTCTGTTTCATAAGTTTGATCCCAGGAGCTATAGATAAATGATATATTATTAATTCAGGATCAAGTCCAGGAATATTAGTTTAAGACCATGCAAATTTGATCTTTTTCTCTTTCAGGAACTCAGTGAATTGTATCTTTTCCTCTTCTGATAAGGATTGTGCTAGGTGAAAAAATTGAGGAGCTTTTGCAGTTCCCAAGTTAACTAGTTGTGTAGGTTCTATCAAAACTAAAGATCTTTCTTGAAAGTGCTCAGGGAGGATATCAATAATCTCATCTTTTGGTGCCTCTAGGAGGTTTTTTCCATCAGATACGTATTTTATTTTTACTTTTTAGAATCTAATACTACCACATTGTGGTTTTCACCATCAGTTCTTTTCTTCTTTTTATTTTTCAATTTGTGACTAAGAAACTTGATATACTCCTTTGTCATGTTCATGCTCCTTGCATTGGTGGAAGAAGGATAAGGCTCACAAGAATTTAGGTAACAGGCCAAAGTGTAGTCATTGGGAAAGTTCATGATAGGATTAAGCTCTGAATTAGCCCAATCAATTAAGTTGGGATTTATCAAGGATAATGACTCAGAGTTTGGTAAGGACAACATTATGTCAATGTCAAAACTATTAACTGACAAGACATGTTATGTTAAGTCAAATTCTATAGTATTTAGATCATCAAGAGTCAAATCATCATTAATAGGGTCATTGTTAGCAATATGAAAACCTAACTCTAGCGACTCATCAGTTGAACTTTCTTTTTCTTCTCTCATCAAAATGGAACTCATAGCTTGTATCCTTAGAATGTCCTCTAGACCTAGTAAAATGCCAATATCACCATAAAAAATCCTTGGCAGTGGTATCTCATCTAACTCTGGAACAACATAAGTGTTAGGGGAAGTGTTAGAACTCTCTCCTCTCTCTAGTAGAGATGCAAATTTGTGAATCACATCTATCTCAATGTTCATAGTAGCATCAAACAGGTTATCCCATTCATAATCATGTGAGTCTGTTATTTCATCATCTGATCTGTTTAGAAACTCAGCAATAGTTACCTAATGTACCCTATTAGCACTTGTAGATCAAAGTGAGGTAAATCTAGGACATTTGAAATTGTGACCAAATGCCCCCAGTTAGGATGTATATCTTGTTTTTGGGATATTTCTTCAGGAGTTTCTTCTATCAATGGGACTTCTAGAGAGTCTTCTTTTGTTTCCTCTACTTCTTGGATATCAGTTTGTGTCAACAAAGGAACATGAGTCTCTTGTTGTGCTAAAAAAGTAGGTACATATCTTTCTCCTTCATATTCAGGATACTCTATACCAATATACAATAATCTCTCATATGTCCATGGTTCTAATGTTGTTTCTTCTTCTTCATCATCACTTCCTTCATCAAAGATTGGACCATCTCTTGAAGTAGGGTTTTCAGAATTGTTATTGAAACCTAATCCTATTTTGTCTTTGGTGTTTTTTAATTCCATGTGTATAGGTTCAACAAGTCCTTTTCCTTTATCTCATAAAGGTCCCTTCCCTTTATATCCCATTTGTTTGAGAAGATCATATCCTTTACCATACTTTTTGGGGATATCTCCACATGTTTTACCTCATTTTCTTTTGATTCTCCTTTGTAAAGCCAAGCCAGGACTACTTTATCTTCTTTTCATCCTCTTGATAAGTAGAGGCTCTAACCATACCAGTTTCTTTATGAATTTCTTAATCTTTTGTTGCGGTAGGTGTGAAAGATGAGGAAGGTTTTTCATAAGATCTTGGAGACCCGGGAAGTTATGTTAATGGCGGGGTCATGTCTACCTTGTATTCTCCCATATTGGTTTCTTCAAGTTTTAGTGTCTTTCCAAAGCTTCTCATCACCATGTCCTTAGACATTTTAGGTACAGATTCTTTTGGGACTTCCTTATTATGAGGAACCATGCTATATGCTTTGAAATTGTTGCAAGTATAGCTTGCATCTGCATAAATTGTCACTTCCACCCCATTATGTGTAAATTTGATGCATTGGTGGTAAGTGGATGGTACTGCTTGCATTTCATGTATCCAAGGTCTTCCTAGTAAAATGTTATAGACCAATGGTAAATCAAGAACTTGACAGATCACATTTCATTCAATTGGTCTTATTCTGATTGGTAGAAGAATGATTCCTTTGGATGACCTTTCTTCTTCATCATAAGATTTGATAGTTATCTTACTTCTTGAGTCAACGGTCTATTCTAAAAGTCCCAACTTCTTGATTAGATTGAGAGTGCATATGTTCAACCCTGCACCTCCATCTATCAATACACATCTGACACAGGATTTGTGAATTAAGACTTCAATGTGTTGGGGTTGGTTATGTGGATGAGTCAATGATTTGTCATCTTCTTCATAAAAAGATAGGTAATGTGGAGATGAGATATGATTAACCATTGCCTAGAATTTGTCTACATCAATGTCTTTTGGAACATTTTTAGAATGTAGGGCTTGTTTGAGAACTTCCATATGCACTGGGGAGATCTTTAGTAACTCAAATATAGAAATTTAAGCTTAGGTTCTTTGTAATTGATCTACCAAGTTATAATTTGCAGATGGGATTGTCACTGTTTGTCTTTCTACTGGTGGTTTGGTAATTGTGACAACAGGTGTTTTGGAAGATGTCACTTGTTTGGATGAGGATTGCACTCATTTGATCATGACTTCTTCTTGGCTTTGATTCACCGAGTTTGATTGTATTGATGTCTATTTATCACCTTTAATAGTGATCACATTGATTTATTTGTATTTAATGTCAAACATGTTGATCACATTTTCGTTATTGGAGTAGGTGTAATTTACTTCGTTTCCTTTTCCTTTAGAAGATTCCCCTTTTTCATAGTTAGGGAATGGTTTGTTAAATGTCGTATGGTCTTCATTAGTGGTATGTACTTCCACTTTGATTTTACCTCCTTCAATAAGGTCTTGTATAACATGTTTAAGCTTGACATAGTTATTAGTCTTATGTCCCTTATTCTTATGAAAAGCACAATAAGAATTGTCATCCCACAATCTTGGTTTGACTTCTGGTTCCCGTGGTTTTAAATTGGGAATTGTGAGGAATTTATTATCCAAGAGTGTCTTTAAGACTATCTCAAGAGGTTCTCCTAATGGATTGAATGTTATTTAAGGTCTAGTCCATGGTTTTATCTTGTTATTTTCATTGTTTTCTCTTGGTATTGTGGTTGTTACCTTGGCCTCTTTGTTTGCTTGTAAGCTATTTGTGATATTGAACACCACTAGGTTAGGACTAGCATTAGATGCATCTACCACTCCATCATTAACAACATTCTTATTTTGTTTCCCCCATTTAGGCTTGTTGTTGTAGTTGGTAGATTTGTTATCACTTTGAATTGTTATTTCTCATTTCTTAATCATGACATCTTCAGCATGGATGGCATTCTTGATCATCCTATCAAAGCTTGGTGAATCTTTCATTTTCAATGCATAGTTCATTTCGGGTACCAAGTTGTTATAAAGATTTCTATCTTTTCTGATTCAGGTATTTCTCTTGAGTACCTAGCAAAGATTTTCCTCCACCTTTGGAAAAAGTGTGTAAAGGATTCACCGGTTCGGTTCTTTGTGTTACATAGATCCATCATGGTTACGTTATGTTGTATATTATAGGAGTAATGTTGCACAAAATGTTGAATTAACTCCTCAAAAAACTTCAGACTTGGTGTGAATTTGGAGAACCACTCCATAGCATTTCCGCCTAAACTTCCCAAAAATAGCCTCATTAGGTATGTAGGTTCATGCATGTACTCAATTCTTAGAGCACAAAACTCTCTCACATAGTCATGTGGGTCAGTTTCTCCCATGTACTTTTCATATTTTGACCTTACCATGTTAGGAGGAAATGGAACCATGTTGATACTCTTGTCAAAAGGAAATGGACATATGTGGTCCAAAGAGTATTTTTTTGTTGGTTTGACCTTCTCTTGTTTGATTGTAGCAAGTTCTTCTTGCATCAAGGTCAATTGTTTGGTGAGAATAGAAATAGGTTTTGGTACCTCTTTCTCTTTTAGTCTTTCAACATAATAATCTTTAGGGAGTTTGACTCCAAGAGATGCTAGATGTAGGAAATACTTCTCCTTGCCTTTACCAATGATTCTTTCCAATGTCCTTTGGAATTTTCTACTTTGTCTAAGCTTGTTGTTCTCTTCCTCAGGTACATCTCCATCAGTATCTGAGTCAAACAAAGGATGGTTGATATTCAGTTCTTCTTCACTACTATTGTCTTGATTTTTTTGGTTTTGGTCATTGTTGTATTCCTCAAAAGCTCTACTCCATTCTTGATGAGGAGTGTCTATTACGGGTAAGTCTTGATTGAATAGAGGATTACAAGATGTCTCTCCTTGATGATATTGTAGTAATATAGGAGGTTCTTCTGATTCGTCAGAGAGATCCATGTTGCATCTTGTGTTAACCATGAAAGCTGGAACTCAACTTTGTCAAAGTTTTCCAATAGTGTAAAATAGAGTCTCAAATTGTCTAAGTAAGTTTGTCCAAGTAGAATTTTGTTTATTTTTGGTGAAAGTGAATGATTTTAGTGTTAAAGGGTTAGAATGCCCTGATAGTGAGTTGAGAATCAAGATTTTTTGGTAAATGAGAAGACCACACATTTTGAGACCAAATATGAGAGTCCAAGAGGACATGCAAGGTAGACTCCTAAGAAACCTGTGAAATAACAACATGTGGCCCAACAAGAGCAACATGACTAGACTGAAGAGCCAAAAGGGTATCCAAAAATGTGTGTGTATTTTATGGATCTATTAGCTACAACACAACACTTCAATATGTCATTACATTAGTGAAATAACATGAAAAGTAAGAGTTAGAATGCATATTGATCACTAAAATCAACCTATTTCTACCTATCTAAGAAGATTTTGAAGAATGCTATAATTTTCCCTCATATTATGCATTATCAATGACATATTCATGCTTAGAATGGAATATTTAAAGGATTTAAGCTAAAATACTCAAGAAAAGTTCATTTTAAATCTCCAAATGAAAGATTATGAAAATTTCTAAGAAGAATGAGCTAAAATGCATTAAGATCTATGAGAATATGAGCAACATAAGTTTGCAAATGAATTCTAAAATTAGGGGCCCGTTGAGCTCAAAATTCATTCCATTTATAGAATAATTTGAGGAATGAGAGGTTAGGATTGAAAGTTGAAGAGAGATGGAGATTGAATCTTTGGTGATCCAAGTGAGGTGATCCAAGTGATTTAACTCCTATTGGCTAGGGAATTGACTTTCTCTTTTGAAAATGAGGAGTTGTAATTAAGATTTATTTAATTCTTTTTTATTAATTACTTTAGCCATGTATTTGATTTTTTTTATTTAATTGATTTGATTTGATTTGATTTAATTGGATACAGAAATTAATGTAATTTAGTGATTAGATCACTTAGGAGATTAAATTTGATTTAAATGAATTATGCCAATTAATTGAAGAATTGTCTTGACATAATTAGGGGTATGATCACACTTAGGGAAAATAGGGTCTATGGTTAGAGAAGACCAAATTAGGGTGGTTACACTTTCAGCATAGTAAGATCTTGTTCTTGTAGGAGCACATAGATCTGTATGCACCAGATCCAAATTCCCTTTTGTTGAGTAAGATTTTCTTTGAAAACTGCTTCTAGTCTATTTCTCCATCACACATTCTCTACACATAGTGTTAGAAGGTTTCACAATCTTTGGTAGATCTCTAACAACATTTGTCATACTTTCTTTCCTAATGTTATGAAAATTTATATGACAAAATATACTATGCCATAACCATCTATCATCAACCTTTGCAACAAAACAAGAAGCTTCTGTAGTATTCAACTCAAATAAAATACCTCTTGACTTAGTACCTGATGCGATCAAATCTCCTGTCTGACTTCTGATATAACATTTCCCATCATTGAACTTAAAATGATAACCCTTTTCTACAAGTTGTCCAACACTCAATAAGTTATGCTTAAGTTCATCAACAAGCAATACATCATCAGTATTAGTTGTACCATCAAGAGAAATTGATCCCACTCCAATGATAAACTTACGAGTGTTGTCACCAAATATGACTACACCACCATCATATTTAGTTAGTTGAACAAACTTGTCTCTATCACCAGTCATATGATGTGAACAACCATTTTCTATGATCCATTAATTTTTTTTTCAACATGTGAAACTAGGGATTTATCTTCATGAATAGGTTCATCATCTTTAATTGCAATGAATCCAATTTTATCATAATCCACAACATCATCATCAGACACACCTTCACTAGCATCATAACATTCCTTATCCTTGGAGTAATTAGGTCTATGAAACTTAGATTTATGTTTTGGAAACTTTGTAGGACATCTAGATGAAAAACATTTCAGAGGTAACTTTCCTTCAAACATACCCTTACCTCTCTTTTCTCTTCTTGCAATCAGGGCCACAATTTCATCTAACTTCCTCTCTTCTTCCTGTATCTTTTCCCAATCATCAAAATATTCACCAATATCTTCTTGCAAGTCAATTCTACTGGTGCTCGCAAGACCTGATAAAGTCTTTTTGTTATTATGCACAGTCGCCTTTAATGTTGATTCAACCTTAGGTAATGAATCTCTCAGCTCTGCGGCCTCAAAGGTAGTTAACTTTGAAATCAACATCTCTTTGTTGAAGTTCTCTATCAAAGGTATGATCTCTTCTATCACTTGCACTTTAGTTTTGTAAATAGGTGTCAAAGTTCTAAGAATATTTATTATCACTTCTTCTTCACTGTAGGTTCCTCCAGAGTTTCTAATACCTATAACAACCTCAATAACCCTCTGTACATATTCTCTAACATTCTCATCATCTCTCATTTTCAGGATTTCCATCTTTGTCTTCCTGTTCTGCAATTTCTCCTGCTTGGAAAAATTATCTCCTTCATATAGTGCCTCTAATCTTGACCAAATTTTATGTGAAGAATCCAAATCTTTAACCTCTGTGAATTCAACTTTAGAGAGTGCACTAATGAGTGCTTCTCTTACAACCATGTTACACAAAAACAACTTCTTTTCATCATCAGAAGCTTTATCTTATTCATCTTCAGACTTGACCGACTCATCTTTCTTTGTAATAATCTAGTAGTCAATTCCAAACACAACAGATGAGTTCTCATCTTGTTCTGCCAACTTTCAAAGTTTCAAGATTAAAATTCAGACTTTCCTTGTTATAGAATGCCATCTTCAGGATCACCTCAAGATATTAAGCTTTCTCTCAAAGGACCAAAAGCTCTGATACCAATTTTTAGCAATAATAGATCACCAATACAACTGAGGGGGGGGGGGGAATTAGTTGTATGTCATAATCTTGTTTTCTTTATAGACCAAATGATAAATGCAATATTGAACACAATAATAGAAACACCATAACAAAACCAATTATTGTCGAGGAAACCCTGTTAAGGGCAAAAATCCCAGTGGGGATTTGCACCTACAAATAATGCACTCTAAGTATAATATCCATGTTAGGAGATTTATCCATTTTAGGAGATGATTATTACATACAGTACACAATCCATGTTAAAGGACAAACCTTGTTAAGAGTAAAGAGAAACAACAAGATCACTACCTAAATAAGGTTAAATCCACCTTCTGGACTCACTGTCTGAGATAAAAATATACAAAAATATAATATCTAGTGAATTGAATAATAGAAACTAACTTTTCTTAAATAGTTCCAATGAATTTTATCAATCACCATCTCTTCTCTACATCCAGAAGGCTTCTCAAATACAATATCGCTGCTTCCACTTCATTTTCCACCTTCATAATCAAGAAAACAACTCTCCTTTATACAAGTTTACTATAAGCAATTAGGTCAGACAATTAAGACTTCCCCAATGCACAAATAATTACATAACCCCTTGCTAAGATACACACAATACATTGAACAAGTAAACATCAAATACAAATCATCAAATATAATCCAAGATCCATGATTATGCTCGCCATCCATAATACACGCTACATCTTTGAAGTGAGGCCCAAATAGGTCTTGTCCAAAACACATGCCACAACTGATGTCACCAAGAGTCTTGCAACCCAAGAATCATAAAAAGCATTCCTCAATATGTCTCCTGATATTCCCCAAGCTCACATATCATGACACGTGCTTGCATCCATGCAATCCACAAAACTCAGAGACTAACATTGTCATAATTCTCTGTCACTATTCTGCAATTAATTTTCACCAAAAATGATGTAACTCAAACAAATAGAAATATAAACTCAAGAGACCTTAGATATAAGATCCCATCTTGAACCTTTACATATATTTGTGCTTGCATTCTTTGATAGTCTGTACAGTGTTCGTACAGGACTGTCAGTCTTTCTTGTGCCTGAGACAACCAATTTGACTAAGACTTCAACTGAAAATATGTTGACATCAATGACAAAATATGAATGCCAACAACTCCAACGTAAGCCAATTCTAGCATTTTTCAACCAAGTATGTTAGTCCCTTGGGTTATTGTCTAAAATTCATTTAATCACAGTTGTTAAATTTTTATTTGTGGACTTTGCTACACCATTCCCTTCCAAATAGTAATTAGGAGATAATTTGATATTTACCTGGTTCTTGAAGGCCCATTGTGTAAGTGAATTAGATGAAAATGAAGGTGTGGTATCACATACATAGAAGGGCATACCAAACCTCATCATGATGTATTCTTCCAAAAATTTAGTCACCACTATAGTTGTGTAGTTCTTGGGTGCCTAGGCTTGAGTCCAACATGTGCTCTAGTCTATTACTAGTAGAATATACTAATTACCAGCATGGGATGGTGGATTGATAGTCCCAACAAATTCTAAACCCCACTGGGTGAATGATCACACCTCATACACTGGTTGTAGGGGCATTATGGGATGCCTTTCGTGGGTAGCACTTGTTTGACATGTATGGAAAGAACTCACATGTTCATTAGTTTATTTTAATAGGGTCGACCAATTATATCTTGATCTCAAAATATGGTGAGTTGTAGCTTTAGAAAATCCATGGCCTGTACCATAGTTGTCATGAAAATCTATCAAACCTTCTTTACTTCATCTCGGTTAAAGTACATTAAATAAAACCCATCATAGTTGCATTTGTATAATTGTCTATTTTTCAAAATATAGAAGTTGCATTTAATTCTTAAAGCTCTCCTTTGTGAGATATTTAATCCATCTAGACATCAATTTTGGAGAAGGTAGTATACCACATAATGACACCAAATATCTGAAAAAAAACCCTTGATCCATGTATGTATGATACATAAACCCTTCTTCCATCTCTTCCATCATCTTCTTAGGCCTTGGCCTCTTATCAATTTCACAGGCTGAATCTCCAAATCAAACCAATGCAAAATTGTCATATATTTTCCTCTATGCTTGCCTAATTCATTTTGCATCAATAGGGACTGAACTACTACATCCAGAATGATACCAAACATTTTACTCCTCAAGATATAATGCAAAAAATTATTCATAGATTTTACTATAGAAAATGACTGCTTATCCAAATTCAGGTATCTTAGCTCAGAATTTTTAAGAGGATAGCTCATAAATGCAATCGGTCTTTCATTTTCATCATCTTTCTTTTGAGTGAGGATCACTGCGCATGAATGTTATGAAGAAAATGAGTATACCTTAAAAGGTATATTTTAATATAGGCTAGATAGGATGGGTGTTGTGGCAATGAAAGTCTTGATTTCTTCAAATGCCTTTTTGACTAGGGTTGACCACCCTATTTTAGCCTCCTTTTTTAGCATATCATTTAGCGGTTTCACTATTTCGAAAAAAACCATTGATGAATTTTTTTCACAAAAGTTATCTTGCCAAAGAATGATTTGAGATCCTTCTTTCTATTAGGTGGGAGAAACTTGGATATAGCATCCACTCAATTTGGGTTGATGGATATTCCCATTTCTTCCCTTTTGTAACTCCAAATCTATACTTCTTGGGGTTGAGCGAGATCCCATATTGTATGCACCTTTTGAGTACCTTACATAATTCATCTATATAGTCAGCTTAGTATTTTGAGAAGACCATCAAATCATTCATATAAATAATGATGCATTTCCTGACAACATTTAAAGGTGACATCCATTTCTCTTTGAAAGGTCGCTCTAGCATTGATCAAACCAAAAGGCATACGACACTAAGAAATTGCTCCCCATTTAGTCGTGAATACTTTCTTTAATCTGTCTTCTTCTTGCACCGTCACTTGATTATACCCTAAATATCCATCCAAGAATGACATCATTTGTGATCCATTCACCACCTGTAACACCTCATCTAGAGACAAAAGCGGGTAATTGTCTTTCTCAGAGGTCCAGTTTAACTTCCTAAAGTCAACACATAACTTTATTTCCCTACTCTTCTTCCTCATGGGAACTAAGTTTGCGACCCATGTAGAGTGTTAGATTGGGAAAATAATGTTTGAATCAAATAACTTCTGAAATTATTTCTATATAAGTGGTTCTATCATGGGATTGACTAGCCTTTTCCACTGCCGGAAAGGCTTAGCATCTGGATTTAGTGGGATGTTGTGCACTATGACTAAGGTGTCATAATTTTTCAATTCTTCATAACTCCATGCTATGACATCTCGGTATTTAGTAATGAGTTGTACCATTCTTCTATTTTGATCTTTCATGCCAATCTTCCCAATGTGAAGTTCTCTTGGGTCATCATCATTTATCATATTATGTAGATCTCACATTTTTCACCTCCAGACCCTGAGCCTATTCTTCTCTTTGCAACTGTTTCATCTTTGTCAAAGATCCTTTCGAATGCTACCATCCCCTTGGAGATATCATTAGTTTTTAGATTTACAATTCCATGATCATCTTTCTCCTTGAATTCCTCTAGTTCCTTGTCAATGACTTTTTTTTAAAACACTCCTACACTCATGATGATTTCAAGGATATGCTGATCGTCTTGAAATACTTTAAAATTGATAATGTTATCAGGAATCGCTGGGGTAGAAACCAATTCCGCCGAGAATATTTTCAATTTTAATTTTTCCATGGGGTGTAGTGAACTGGATGACATTGCAAGCATGTTGGTGGTGGCATTCCTTCTCCTTGGAATAGTCTTGATGTTGAATTCCTTTAAACCCACAATCAAATCCCAAACATAGTTTCAATAAGCTATCAACCTTTTTTATTGCTTGAATATTGGTTGTAGACCTGCTAGATGATCAACTAAGAGTCTCCTTCCACTACTAAAGTTGTGGTTTTCTTTTCATGTGCCATAAGGAGACCATGAACCAATGCCTTATATCCTTCCACATTGTTACTATATAGAAATTGCAACCTATATGCAGAATAAAAGGACTTACCACTTCATTTATCAATTCGATGCGAGCTCTGACTCCTTGCTTACACTTAGAGCCATTGAATCTCAACTTCCATATCTACTGTTTCATAGCGAGCTACGATTTAAGATGAGATTTGGTCTGAGTTCTTGATATCTCTGGTTCTAAAGTGTGGTATGAGAAATCCCATGATAGATTTTTATTTTTTGCAGGAAGATCTTGTCAAGATCAGAGTCCTCTCTTGGGTCACTATCCACTTAGATCACTTTTCCTTTTGCTTCCTTTAATTTTATGTCTTCAGGTGGTTAGGATTTATCATAAGGAATTAGGAAACCATCATCTGATCAACTCCATTAATTTTCCACACTATGCATGAGAATTTTTTTGTCTAAGTATGATTCTCCACCCTTTACTTGAACCATTGTTTGAGGCATACAATTTGGTGGTTAACTACCTTTTCCTGATGAAACCTCACTAAGAGTATCCAACATATGCTCTCATCCCTTGGTCCTATAAATTGAACATATTCATTCGTTCAGGTGATTTGGGTCAAGATCCTTGATAGTTTATCTTGGCAACTTGTGCATGTGAGTTTAGAATGACCCAAATTGTGAAATCGACAATATCGTAGCAATAACAGTATGTTAGGATCTGCGCCATGACCCAAATATTTCAATTTTTTGGTCATATTTTTAATTAATTCTTGAAATACTTCTTTGTCAACATGAAAATCCTATTAGACTCGCATGGTACTATCATTGGAACCATCAATCTCCTTCATTTGGAGCATAAGGATTTTTTACAATTAATATACACCCAAATTCCATTGGGTGAACAACAATTCATTTGGGGCATTGTAATCTATAATCATCTACTTAAGCTAGGGGCCAACATCAATCTTGATTTGGTTATTTAATCCCTTCAAGGGTAGTCATATCTGAGTGAAATCGGTAGAGATCCAACCTCTCAAACACTTGATATTTTCTCTACTCAATAATATCCTGTAAGTTTTAGGAATGTCAACAACATGTATGTCAATCTATTCTTACACCCTTGGATCAACAACAAGTGGAATATGCACATATTTTAATACACCAATAACCCTGACCTCTTTTTTGTCCAACTATTTTACCACTGTATTCATGGTCTAGAGAACCATCCCTAACTTCTGGAAGATGGAGAGAAACATAACATTACATGAAGCCCTTGAGTCGATCAAGCAGTTGTGCAAATTTTTACCAAATATACATAAACTTAATAAGAATAGGGGCACCTCTAACTTATCCTTCAACATTGTAGGGAACGCCTCTAAAACATTCACATTTGATGTGGGAGCATGAGTGTTGTTGGTATTTTTACTTTGTTTAGTATGGTCCAAGGACTTCAAAAGTGATTCCCTTTTTGAAGAGCAGCCTTGTCACACATAAAACATTGAGATATTCACCTTTGTCCTTTTAATTTTCTCAATAACACTATACTTTTTAGTGGACCAAGCCTAGTTTCTATGCATTTACTCCGCATCAAAGAGAATTTCACATCAACTTGCAAAACTACCTTGCTCATTTTCCAAGGGTTTCCATCTGTCTATTTCTAGAACCATGAGCCAAGTTGTTGGCTACTAATAGTGTCATCAGAGAAAATTCATACTCCTTGAATGCCACAAAAGGGTAACTGCATTTACTCTTGGCTTAAAATGAAAGATTGTTTTTGATATCTTTGTGTTCTAACATGTTTTTTGCAGCATTTAGCATTAATATCTGCCATTTCATGAAATTAGAGATATGTAGCTAGATTTCACATCCTTCTCATTTAAATGCCTCTACTAATGATGATGAGGCGTATTTTCTTTGTCTGCTAGGTGAAAAATCAAAGAGTGTTCTACTACCACCTTGGTAGCCAACCTAGAAGGATGATGTCATAATCCTTCATGCATATTAAAGCCAAGGAGGCAAAAAATGAAAATAAAATAAAAAATTTAAAAGTAAAAAGAAGAAAAAATGAAACCAAGTCATGTTAACAACTCTATCAGGGCCATGGATGTATGGCTGGCAGTAGAGAAATGTTAATGATTGTCAAGGCGGTAACCTCGTCGGTTCTATAGACACCTAACTAGAAATGAGGCTCGATATGGTTGGCTATGGAATGAATGTCACCTATGTAGTCTAGAAGATAGACACAAACCATTTCATCATCTTAGGAAATGGAAGGATTAACTCCTTGCACATACACAAATCCCTAGGTAATCTATATTCATCATTTGGAATATTAATCTAATGCTCATTTAATGTTGTTATCATTTCTAGGTAACAAATATAAAGTTTCATTATGAATCTAGGATCAAATATAGTCACTTTCTTTCTATACATGATGTTCCCCTTTCCTCTATGGATATTGGTTATCCTTTCTAGCTTGTTTATTTTAGAAATAATATTTTGGCATCTCTTGGATAACATTGATTGTACTCTTATATCTTGTTTCTATCTTAGTGTTTTACTCTTGCAGTTGGTTTCATTCCTTGAGTCCTTTAGTTTGACCCATGCCTTATTTGAATGTTTTTGATTTATTTTTAAGGAAAATCTCTTCTTTTCTCTTTGCGTATAGGTTTATGTCACCTTGAATGATTATCCAAGAAACTCATGTAGATAAAAGATTTGAGAGATCCAGACTAAGTTGACTCCCAACCTATTGGATAAGGCTTTGGTCTACACAACCAAAGGTTCTGAGATTCACTCTTGGTAGGATGAGATCTCCCAAAATTTTCCAAAATGTAGACTCTTTCTACATCACCTTAAACACTTCTCATGTTTTCCTTCGGCATCTAATTGTGTAGAGCAATTCACAACCTTCAAAATCCCAACACCACCAAACATGCATCATCCCATCATATTCTCTAATCACTCCACAAGGAATGCACCTTTCCAATTTTTTGTCATCCCACCACATGTCTCCTGAACACCCTCGCTTCAACAGGGCTTGCCAACTCATTTTGTGGGAATATTATTCCTAGAGGGAACTCCATGACTAACAATTTTTTAGACAACTATTCTATTTTTTATGCTTAGATTGGCTTGTATAATCATAGTGTATCTGATCAGGTCATCATGTTCTTTTAGTTGAGCCCAACTGGAAAGAATGCTTCAGTAAACCAATCAGATTCAAGGATTTTTCCGTAGCACAAGGAATTGAATGGTACATGTCACATTTATTGGCATGCCCATCAATTATAAAAAAAATGTAATCATTATGAGATCATTTTGAATGAGGGTTGTTCTATAAATACCTGACAATTTGTAAGTTAACCAAGTTGTAAAATATTAGACTCTAGTTCAATAGGTGAAGAAATAAATTATATCATTTGTAGAGGTTTTTCCTTTCTAAGAACAAGACCCTAAGGCCTTTTGTCCAGGGGTGCATACTATAACATATTTTTTTTGGGGCATTCTCTCTCGCCTTGGTATGTTTATCTTAATAAATCATGGGGACTGTGTGCTTGGTTCCTTTTCCTTTTTTTTATTCAATGTATCATGTGTTGAACTCCATAGGTGTGGTATAGTCTATTTATGTTTTCTATAGTGTGTTCTTTTAGAAAATGGATTTTTTAGGTAAGTGTGGTCTTCTCTTTCAGCCCTTATTCAACCTATTTTTGTCTTCCTCGACATAGTGTTGAATACCATGTCTCTTGTTGAGGAGAATATAACTTTCTTTAGGAGTGATGTACCATAATTCGGACCCTTGCAGATGCCTCCCATGAAATGATATGAATTTGTGAGCCCTACGCCTGGTGACTTTGGCTTTTTGTTCTCCTTCCAATAATGAAGAGAACATGGTGCATAGTGTCATGAGTGAGTTATGGCACAAAACTCTACCAAGATAAGGTTGAACCCCTGCAAATAGAACATGAAAAATTCTTAGCCTACCCAAAAAAGATTGGATTTGAAAATTCTCCTCACCTTAGCTTAGGTTGTTTGATTAAAAGTGGTTCTCCTCCCTTTTTCCCAAACACCAACCATGAAGAGTTGAATTTTAAAATATTAGATGTTGTGTTGTAGGAAACACCCCATCCCACCCCTGCAACACTTCTAGAACTATCCTATGATCTTCGACGTGAGCTACAAGCCAAGGGATCAACATAATCCACCTATCATGGATTTGTATCTAGTTTGATTTGCCTTTAGTTAATTATCATCATTTTTCAAATTACATCTGATCGTTATAGGAGTACTGACTGGATTTGAATCTTCCATAATAAATTTATTCAACAACTCTTTCACATACTTGGACTAAGATATAAAGATTCCATTATCTGATGTGTGATTTGAAAACCTAGAAAGAATTTCATCTCTCCAAGCATGGACATCTCAAATGCACTTTTTATTTCAATAGAAAACTCTTTTCTCAACTTATCATTCCCTCCAAAGATAATATCATCAACAAAGACTTCAACGATTCAAATATTATCATGACCCATCTTAAAATATAAATTAATTTCAATAATACCTTTGTTAAATATAAGATTTAGTAGATACTTATCCAATCTTGCATATCAGGCTCTAGGGGCTTTTTTCAATCCATAGAAATCTTTCTTCAACCAAAAAACTATATCTCTTTGATCTATCAATGAGAATCCATTTGATTTCTCTATGTACACTTCTTCCAACTCACCATTCAAAAATGCAGACTTACATCCATCTGATATACCTTGAAATCTTTGTAAGCAGCATAAGCAAGAAATAATCTCATAGCTTTAATTCTAGCCATAGGAGAAAAGGTCTCCTCAAAATCTATACCTTCAATTTGTGAATATCCTTTGCAAAAAAGCCTTGCCTTATTTCTGATCACTTCACAATCTTCATTTAATTTGTTTCAGAAAACCCATTTCCTTCCAATTACATTCTAATCCTTAGGTCTAGGAACAAGAACCCATATTTTGTTCTTCTCAATCTAATTCAAATCTTCTTTCATTTAATTCACCCAATATTCATCTTGACATGTTTCACTAACATCTTTAGGTTAAATATTTGAAATTAGACAATATTTAACTCTATATTCAAAAAAAATTATTCTAGTTTGAACACCTTTGTTTCTATCATGTATTATCTAATTTTTTGAATGATTTAATCTTACATACATTGGAGTTTAAGGATTTACATGAATTTTGGACTCTTGTGTTTCTTCTTCAATATTTTCTTCTTCTTGACACATTAGAACAATTTGAACTTGATTCTTAGTTTGAGGCTTCATCCCTTGATTTGTATTATCATCCTAATCATTTGAATGATATCCACAAGATCTAGAATGACTTTGATTACATTCATCCACCTTGACATTTTCACTCTCAACTGTCTTTCTTAATTTTTTATTGTAACATTTATATGTCTTTATTTTTGTTAAATAACCAATAAATATTCCTTCGTCACATCTATCATCAAACTTTCCTAAATCTTCATCTCTTTTGATATAGCATTTACTTCCAAACATTTTGAAATATCTCATAGTAGGAACATTACCATACCATAATTCATAAGGAGTCTTACTAGTATTACCATTAATTTTCACATGGTTCAATGTGTAAACTATAGTACTCACAACTTATCTCCAATAAACATGCATAACATTTCCTTCAATCATCATTGTCCCACTAATATAAAAACAACAATATATAACTGAATAAACTACTTAAAATTGCATATAAATGACTAATTTTGGTCACGTGACCATTAGTAGTTTATTTCTAGTCATTTATCTTATGACCAAATTTATGAATAAACTATTGTACAGTCATTTATTTAGTCATTGATTTGGTCATTGACTTGGTCATTGATTTAGTCGTTAATTTAGTCATTGATTATTGTTAAGTAGTCATTTATTTAGTCATGGAGTGATATATTTAGTCGTTAATTTAGTCATTGATTTAGTCATATATTTATTCATTACTTTAATCATATATTTATTCTTTAATTTAGTCATATATTTAATCCTTAATTTAGTCATATTAGGGCATGGTGGAATCGAACCACCATTCTCATACTTGTAAAGAAGGTACTCTTCCATTGAGCTAGTACCCTTAAAAGAATATTCATACCATGTATACTAGTACTTTTCATTAAACATGATTTCAAGTTTTTCCACCTATAGTTCAAGGGTAGAAAATCCTAAGGGGAGGATGACTAGTAATACTCTAAACTCAATGGTGAAGTTATTCAATGTGTAATATAAGGATGAATTGAATGATTTCATTGGAAAATCCATTACATGTGGCTCATTCCCCTTATTATAATAAGGTTGTGACACAAAAAAAAGAAATACCTTATTTTGTGCAATCAAGGGAGACAAAACTAAGACTAGCAATTTTGGATAACAATTCATCTATTGTTCCAAGTTTTAAATTCCTATGTTGTTGAGTGGAACTAGTTTACTTGTAGCTTCATCCAATATATTAACATGATTTTGCTTACCTCTAGGAGAGAAAAATCCTTTTCTAGCATCATCCCTTTCCATATAGAATAGGTTGTGTTTGTAGTTTAAACTTATATGGCCATGGATAAGAGTGAGCTAGAGTCAAGCCCTGAGTCAACTCTAGTGAGATCAACCAAGTTCCTTTTATTCTTCATAATAGGAATGAACATGCATGCTTCTAATCTAAATACATTCAACTACAAAATACTATTCATAGCCAATATTTTAAGAAATGGATCCATCTTTATTGCAAAATTTTAAAACAACTCTTGTTCATATAAACATTCATCAAAGGTTATAGAAACATTGCAAACACTTATAAAATATAAATTAAAAAAAGAAAAATAAAAAACTGAAATTTATCATGTATGAATCAACCTACAACCATTAACAATAAAATATTTTTACAAGGAAATGGAGGGACACTTTTTCACTTGGTTTTTCATTACTTACTGAAAATTGTTAAAATGATCTACATGCAAATGATATTAGTTTGTGTAAGGTGGTGTAAATTCATTCAGAATGGCCAGTACTATAAAAGAACAACATCTATTGATATATCAATTATTCTCTACAACTTGAGTTGGCTTAGTGTTAGAGAATTTGTATTCATGGAAGAGATTACAAGTTTAAATTTTGTATTACTAAAAACTATTAGTTATAAGTTATTGGTATGTTACACATTGTATATTCAATTTGGAAAGTCCTAGAATAATTTAGGGACACTAAGATGTCTGTGTATGATGTATTGGAATTCTTCAATTTTCCAAAGAGCATTCTCCCTGCAAATGCCAAAAGATATGTCTTACATCCAAATGGGAATTTTTAGAGTTTTTTGGATGGAGTTTGTAGTTTTAAGGCTGAAGGGAAAGGGTACTAAATCATAAATGAGAAGAACATCTTGGGGAATATAAGCGTAGAATCATTGAGTAATTTGAAGGGTATGAGGGTGAAAGTGTCATTTATGTGGTTGCTTGTATTTGCAGTAAAGGTGAGCAATGGGAAGTTGACATTCTATATTGGACCTTTCTCTAATAATTTTGATACTTCAAGTTTTGATGAGATCCCAGAATGTGAATAGGCCTTTCTAGCTCATATTGAAGAAAGAAACAAAAACTTGAAGGGGTTTTTGAATTATGGAGTAACATTAAGTTTTTTAGAGATACAGATTTAATGTAATATGAAAATACCATTTTTCTAAAATGGATTGAGTGTGGTTTTTGTGTATACTTCACAATTGTATAATATTTTTTGTGTTTAGTTATAAGTTTCCTGAATTTTTCAAAAAAAAAAAAATAGCTTGCAATAAATTAGAGTGAAACTTAGGTAAATTTTGTATGATAATATCTCCCTCCCTTGTATGTCTAAGGAGAAGGAAAGGATAAAAAAACTTGAAAAAACATGGATATAATTGTTTGAATATATAGATGGATATTTTTTTTTTCTAAATGGATTGTGGATTATTGTGTGTGTACAATAGGAAATTGGAAGCAAATGATAAGAGGAAAAGTACTCTCCACTTAGCAATTTTCACATTAAGAAGAAAGGATATCCCCACTAGGATCAAGGGTTGACTCAATCTCTTAGTGGGAATAATGTATGTTCTTCCTTGAAATGTGGAAATGAGAAGGGGGAAAATGACTAGATAAATAAATAGATCTAATAAACAAGATACTAAAAAGTTGATTAAAGCAGACTGATAAAAAATGATATCAAGCTAAAACTGACAGAAATAGAAATCAAAAGACAGAACTGGCCTGACCCATAAATTTTAGTGAAAAATGGCAGGAATAGAGCAGCTAGTCGATCTGTACCGAGGAACATAGCAGGTAATCGACCTATACCTGATACTTTTGGATGAGTTTTCCACGAGATATGCAACTATTTCTGTATTGCTCAGAAAAGATATGATAACTCCATAACCTATTCCTAAACAAAAAAAAAAGGGTGGGGAAAGCTTGGGAAAAGGGGTTTTCCTTGGTCAAATCCCTGTTTAGGAATTAACCTTGAAATGAAAGGAAAGGAAAAGTGTGTTTTCATATAGAAAAGGCTAGATCTAAACAATGAATCATATCATACCTTGTAGTTTCAATTAATTCTTTCGATGTGATCAAGTATGTTGATGCAATAGCTTTGACTAAATAGAAAAATTCAACGAAATCATGCAAGACAAAATCTCATGGAATAGATGTTGTAATTTATCACAATGGTTGATTAGGGAGAAGAATAATGAAGCTTTATGGATGAATTTGGATCTCTTTTCTTGATAGAAACTCCTTTGCTTGGCCTCAAATAGGTGAAAGAAGTTATATCTATAGAAGAAGACACCTTGCTTTCTTGACAAGGATGAAGAATTGAATGCTTGAACTTGATGTCTCTTGATGGCTTGATAACAGACTCATGAACACACAATGAATTCTTGCAATGGATTCAAAAGTGCATAATTGATAGCTATAATGGACAATGGATAATCAAATGCGGAGAGATATGGGGTTTATATACATCTCACATCATTTCAAGGAGTTAAACCTGAGTAGGCCCACCATGAATCCTATTTTCCCTCTCAAACCATGGCACTAGGCTCTAGGCCAAATTTGGGTCCAATCTCCTAGGAATATATTGCCAATGGCAATGTGTTCTCAGAAACATATTTCCAATAGCGATCTATACCTAAGAGAATGGTCTTAGATTTGGTCCGGGTTTCAAGGAGGTAGAGTATGTGCGGGAAAAGAAATGACAAATCACTTTGGGGTCAGAGAAGGTAAAAAATCCAGAAAAATATGCAAATAGGTCCTAGGTGAGGAAATTAATGATGGGAATAGATAAAAATGGGAAAACATGCCTAGAAGAAAGAGCCAACCTCAATTTTAATCAATATTGAAGGAGAAGGAGGACCCATATTTGAATTTAGGTATATTTTTAGTGTCATATGAGGTCCTACCCTAGAAAATACACTAAAGTAGGCATAAAATGATACTAAAATTGGGCATAGTTTAGGTTCTTATTTTTTAGGACTATACATTTAGTTGCCACTTTAGTGGGAGCATGAGACAATCTCATGATCATGATAAAGGAAGAAAGAGAGAGGGCCAGAGAGATAGAAGATCATAGATGAATTGCAAAGAGATGAGACATCACTAAATTTAAGGACACAAGTACCCAAATAAAGGATCTGAACTTGACCGTTTATGCATAAGGACAAAAACAAAGCAAAAAAAAAAAGACAAAGGCACCACAAACAAAATGGGTTAGTACTATAGACAAAACTCCAAATCAATTAGTAGAGAAGATCTCAATCAAAAGGTGTCACATTCACTAATATCATGCTTGGAAATATATTGCAAGAGCATAATTGATCACATAGAAAGGGAAAGAGCATCACCAAATATGATATGACTCCATGATCTAACCACTAGCATAGCTATGAGAGCATGGGAAGAAAGAGAGAAAGACCATGAATCTAATGGGCTAGCAAGTTGTGTTATGATAGGTGACTCATGGGAAGATAGGAAAAGGAGAAGAGTATAACGGCTAGCAAGTTTTGGTATGCTAGTTCTACTCATCTCCAAGAGAGAGAGAAAGAAGAATCGATGGTCTAGAAAGTTGTATTATACTACTCAATTCCACATTGAAAACTTGTACACATGGGTGGCTTTGAAAATGTTTTGTGCATACGGGCGACTTGAAAATGTTTTGCACACAGGGATGGATTGAACATGTTTTGTGCACGGGGTGGCTTAGGGATCAGTCTGATGGAAAAAATTATCTCCATGTGGATCCATTAAAAATAATTAGGCCTAAAGAAATCATTATCTCCTTAGGGATTAAAAACAAAAAGTGATTAGTCCTATAGAAAACATTGTCTCCTCTGAGATCAAAAAAAAAAAGTTGCATAATATACAAGGGAGGTCACATGTATGCCCCCTCCTTATGGTGGAAACATATGTGGCATCATAAGGAAAGATAACAAGGGTACCTACTTCCAACAACACAGAGATACCCTTAAAGAAAAAATGTTTTCCATTAACTTAGAAAAGAGTAATAACTTATGTAAGCTAATAAAATAGATAATCATGAAAGGATAGTCCACTTGTGGGAAGAGACCTTTTGAAAGGAAGGAATGTTTTCTAACTTCAAGATTAGTTCTTGAACAAGGATAACATCTTCAAGACCAAGGGGGAAGAGAACAATAATGCACCCTTTTTTCCCTTTATTGCTAGGTGAAAAAGGGATTCTTGATGAAGGATGACATACTTTAAAACAAAAAGCAAGGGAATTTGTTTATAATGAAAATAGTTTTGAAAATAAAGAAGAGGTTGTGATCAAGGATTCACACCTCTTGTCTAAGAGAGAATCCCAAATTGAAACAATGGTTCTTTATAAGAAGTAATGTCACATGATAAACGAATGTCACTATACTAAGAAAAGTAGATCCTTAGAAAAGAAAGGAGAGGGAAAACATGAAACCTTTCCCCCCAAGTGTGAAGGAAAGATATAAAATTTATTATGAACCCTTAATGATTGTAACTTTATAATAGCCATACCATTCTAAGAAAAATAAACTTTAAACTAGAGATATACCTTAATGTAAAATAGATATATTCACACCAAGAAGACATCACATTATAAAGTAATAAAGTCATCAAGGAAAGAAAGATGGAACGTTATTTTGTGAGAAACATGCCCCTTTGAGGGATGAAAAAAATTGTTAAACAAAAGATGTAAGTATCTTGTGTGAAACAAAGTATCTTGTACTGGAAAGGGATGTATTGTCATAGAATAATACTAATCCAAAAATAAATGACAAAGAGGATAAAGGAGAAAGGATAAAACATTATGTCAAATTAGTGGTCAAGCCTATTGTAAAATATATGGACTTCTAAACAAGGAGATTTAAAAGAAGATAGAAATCTCATTAAGGAGAAATATCCTGATCAACAAGTTTGTGCATGGGACGATATCATTGTACAAAAGAGATTATCAAAAAAGAGATAATGGATCCTTAAAAGGAAGATGAGAACTTTCCCCCCCAAGTGAGGAAGCAAGGAGGAGTTCCTATTATGACGTGCTTAATCCTCATTATAGCTTGAATTTCATAATGGAGAACCACATAATAGGAAAAAGGAATGCTAAGGTATATTTTTGATATCAAAAAAAATTAAAATATCATGTGTCAAACAAAGAAGACACCTATCTACTAGATCTTGAACAAATAGCCTCAATTAAACACGGTCAACAAGAGAATGTTTGTTACTATGATGAAATAAACACAAAAACTCATCATTTATAGGCCTTTCATTTTTAAAAAAAGTTCTATAAGGGAATGTGATTCATGAATCACATCTAATTCTCCAAAATATTATTTTAACCAAAGCTAATAAGTCATCAAAAGGTCGAGGAATAATAGTAAGATTTGGAAAAATAATGTCAAGGGGAGGTTTTGGTTGAGAGGAGGAAGGTAAAGGGTTATCTTGAGGAGTAAAACCTAGACTATATGTAGTACCTTGTGAAGGAGGATCAATAGGGACCTTAATGTCTTGTTCATTAATACCAAGTCCTAAGCCCTTATATCCTTGTTGAGTAGTGATATCATAGCCCATGTTGTAATTATCTTTTTACTATGGAGGGTGAAGGAGATTGATCTTGAGATTTATGGAAATGTGTTGTATACAGGGAATATGTGGAGGAATATTCTCTCTAAGAGGTGCCACATCACTACTCCTATCATATTTACGAGGTGAAGAAGAAGAAGGATTATCATTATCTTGTTGTCTAATTAGAAATCTTGAGGAAACATCATCAAGAAAGTGTTGAACATCAAGATAATGGATAATGCTTTGATAAAAGGAGAATTTCTTAAGGTCAACCAAGGATTTACATAGGCTTTCTTCTCTAAGAGTATCCATTAAAGTAGGTTAAAGAAGAGGAGATCTAAGACTCACTACAATGGGATCATTAGGAGATAAATCTATATCATTATGGGTACTAGGCATTAGAGGATTAGGATTAAGAAGATTGATATTATTTTCATCCTTATGTTCATCCACATATTTCATGTATTTTGTTAAAATTTTAATGATAAAATAACATGAAATATTGATAAGGGACTTGAAACATGCCTTATAAGGGATAAATATATTAGATAACCTAAAAATTTCATATGCAAGGGTACCATTAAGGAATACAAACATTGTAAAATGGAAGAAAACATTATAATTGAACCTTCCATGGTCACTAGTAACATGGTATAAGGTATGCTAATTCCACTTGTGACGGGAAAGTTAGAAATAGGGATTGTTGAAGAGGGAAAACATAATTATTACAAATTTTTGATAGACAGTAAAATTTCTAACGTTGTTACAGAAGGGGAGTTGAATATTCTAGTTAATCTAGTAATTGAAAATACCAACACGAATGGAGATGCAAATCTGTATATTTATCAACTTCCACTTTTGTTTCCCACTTAGCATCAACACCAGCGGTCATCCTATGATGTGGATATAAAATTTGTATCCCTTACAAGAAAGGGGATATCCCTTGTTGCTAATACATATAGCATTAGTGTTTATAGGTTTAGAGGAATTAGTAATTAAAATATTACTCTTGAGTATCAACCATCTCTCTAGAGTGGAGCTGTGGGATAGAAACTTGGAACTCTCACAATGAAAAATTTTGGTATTGACATAGCTTCCTCTTCATAGGCATGTGCAGATTCTGAACTATGTCAAAATTGTAAACAATTTGTACATGCCATAACTATTGGTCCTCATGAAGCGTACTACAAGAGGCACGATATAGTACACCAATATAAAGGTTGTGGACTGATACTAAGAAAAGAGGAGGAAAGAAAGCGTGATGATTGTTTTAAATGTAGCAGGGAATTTCAACAAGAAGAGATTGAGAAGCACATGAAAGTGTTACACAAGCCCTTACATTGTGGATGCAGAGTAATACTAGAGAAGGAAGAAATGTTAATTAGTTCCATGCCTTTTTCCTAGATATGATTTTGCTTCTACATAGTTTTTCGTATGGGTTTTTATTCATGTCTTCAAAGATTAAAATTAATTAAATATAGGTGTATGATTTCATAAATGCATGTAACGATGTATAAGCCATAGCATTAGTTGCTTTAATGAATAATTTCACCAATCTTCCCACTGCGAAGTATAACTTGTAAGTTTTGTGGGGACATGGTTCAACTAGGAAATGCTTCCGATGATGTTCGTGATCGAATACATGGATATTCAGATCATGAGAGTCTATGTGGTTCTAGAACAACACCATGTGATTTTTTTGGTTAGGAAATTATGCTCAAAGAAATGGATCTTCATAAAATTACAGTACATGAGAAAGTGGCATCTAAAAATGAAAATTATGCTGGTTCTATATCATACATGGTACCAGATTCTAATGGCATAGTTAATCATTCAGTACCCCAAATTTTGACATTCCAATGAAAAATAAGAGGGTCTACACAAAGTCAATGTGTTGGAAGTTTGGCATGTCCCATCTGTAATAAGACATTTATTAGGAAAGAATCTGATTGGAAGTTGAATGCTTATTTAGACAAGGATCACTTCATGAATATTGCTCGTGATAGTGTTTTAGAAGATGCCCATTCAATTCTAGACGATTCTCTACATACACAAGATACGTTTCAAGAACAATTCTTGTGTCTTGCCCCATTTATGGCATGAGTGTCCATAGAAAGAGGGATTACTAAGAGAAACCTTACATTGCCCAATGACCTCAATCTGCATCTCTTTTAGCAAAATTAGTCTTTTGCTAAGGGCATCTGCAACCCTATTAGACTTCTCACTCCTGTGTTTCAAAAAAAAAGTGTAACTCTACAAAAAATCAACCCATTTCAAATGCCTTTGATTCAACTTTCTGTGAATATTCAAATATTACAAAGCTTGATGATCATTAAATACAAAAAACTCTTTTGGAAAATGATAATGTCTCCACTTCCTCAATGCCTAAACTATAGCATAGAACTCCTGATCATAAACATAATATTTTCTCTTGGCATTATTCAACTTCTCACTAAAATAAGCAATGGGTTTACCTTCCTAACTCAAAACTGCTCCAATAGCATTACCCCTAGCATCATAGTCTACTTGAAACACTTTGTTAAAATTTGGAAGTGCTAAAATAGGTTGTTGTGTAACTTTTCTTTTCAACAATTCAAAAGTCTTATTTTCCCCTAGAGTCCACTTAAACTCTTTCTTATCCCCTCTCATTATTTCATTCAAGGGTCCACAGATACTACTGAAAATTTGAATAAACTTTCAGTAAAAGCTAGCCAAACCCTGAAAAGATCTTACCTCAGTAGCACTCCTTGGGGTAGACCATTCAAGGATATCCTTCACCTTCTCTGGGTCCATTTTTAAACCTTCTATTGAGACTAAAAATCCCAGATACACTAATTCCTTCTTCACAAAACTACACTTCTTCAGATTAATCAGCAACTTCTCTTTCCTTAACCTCTCAAACACCTTACAAATATGCATTATATGTTTTTCCAATGTCTTACTAAAGCTCAAAATATCATCCAGGTAAACAATAACTGACTTACCCAGAAATGTTTTTAGTACTTCATTCATGAGTGGCATGAATGTGCTTGATGCATTAGTTAGCCCAAATGGTATGACTAACCACTCATACAAGCCCTCCTTGGTCTTCAAGACTGTCTTCCATTCATCTCCTTCTCTGATCCTAATTTGGTGATATCCACTCTTTAGGTCTATCTTTGTGAAATATGTAAATCTCCACTCAAACAATCCATAATATCATCCATTCTTGGAAAGGGAAATCTATACTTGATAGTGATCTTATTGATAGACCAAGAATTTGTACACATCCTCCATTCTCCATTTTTCTTTGGTTCTAATACTGGTGGTACAACACATGGGCTTAAACTCTCCCAGATCAATCCCTTCTACAACAACTCAAGAAATTGTATGTTCAATTCCTCACTCTCTGTTGGAGTCATACTATAGGCTGCCTTGTTTGGAAAACTGGCCACTGGGATCAAGTCCATCTAATGACTGATCTTTCTCACTGGTGGTAATCCATCAGGTACATTATCAGAAATAATATCCTAAAAATCCTCCAACAAATCTGCAACTTCTGCAGGTACATCTTCTACTTCTTCTTTACCCACTTTTGGAATTAGGGAAAAACACATATGCTCATGTCTCATACCTTCTAAGGATTTTCATCCATCAACTAAACCTATTTTGGCATTACTACATACATTTTCTCCTATTTCTTTCAATGGCTTCAGCTTGTGTCTGACTCCATCCTTTGTCAAAGAATAAGTATTAGCATGACCATCATGTATGGCACACCTATCGAACTGACAAGGCCTTCCTATAAATAAATGGCATGCATCCATGGGGATGATATAGCAAAGTACCTCATCTCAGTAACTTCCAATCTCAAACTTCACTTTGTGACCATTTCTTCTGATACCAAATTATCAGTGCTTCCACCATCAATAATCACATCACAACACTTCTCCACACACTTGCATCTAGTGTAAAATAGGCTCTTCCTCTGATCTGAGCTCTTATCTTCATTTATAAAGATCCTCCTGACAACTAGGGTTTCTCCTCTCTCAACATCATCTGAGTGTTCTAACTGAGCTTCTTCATTTGCATGTGCAACTCGTGCATGGCCTCTAGTCCTCCTATCCATCCTTCCTTGACATTATGGGCATTCATAGGCTTGGTGTCCTTCTTCTCCACAATGGAAACATGTCCCAAAAAAACCTCCTCTTCCTGGTCCTTGCCCTCTTCCTCTTCCTCTCTGATCCCTATTATTTTGATCACAAAAATGATTGAAATTATTTCCCCTCTAATTAACTACTACTTGACTCATCATTATTTTTCTGATCTTCATTTCAGCCTCCATAAGACTGTCCGTCGGATCTTCCATCATGACCTCTTCCAGCTTGCTTTCTCTCAAACTTATTGTTCAACTTCTCTTCTACTCTTAGGGAAAACTGGTATGCCTCTTCAATACTAGACATTCTAACCAGACTCAACTCATCTTGAATACTTAGTCGCAACCCATGAAGGTAATGGGAAACCTTTTCCTTCTCAGGTTTTGCATGACCTATTCTAATGAGGACTCAGTAGAACTCTTTTGTATACTCCTGCACATATTTTTGCGCTTGTTTCAACCCTTGCATTTTCTTCAACAGATCATGTTGGAGATTTGATTCTGAACAGTTGATTGATAGTATGTTTGTCATTGATGACAACATATAATACACAGTAGTACTTCTGTATGTACTTATCAATATAATGACATGAAGACCAGCGTGGATAGATACATTTTGTTGACATGTTTACTATGTTATGTTCATACACGCAGACTCAGACATGAAGTTTCAGTAAAGATATGTAATTATGTTATTGACGGTTACACTTCTGGAAGAATAACGGTTTAAGGCTGACGTATGTAATGTGTTGATTGAGTTGCACCTATCTTTAGGATATGCGTGTGTATATTCATGGTGAGTTATGAGTTGTTGATATTAATCTAAACGTACCAAACATATTTCAAGAAGATTGAAAAGTTATGATTAATTTGGTGAAGCTGATTTAGTGAAGCAACACATCTGTTCAGCATTGACTTGCATCATTGTAATTATGCTTGTGTGCTTAGTAGAGCCGACAAGGATGTTAAGAAGAGTTGTCCTATAGGTTCCATGATCTCATACTTGGTGTATATACTTATAGAAGGTCATTTGTGATAAGAAGAGTTGCAAAAGCCAGAGATTAGAAAAGCAGAGCAGAGTGTTAAAGCAGCAGAGCTATATTTATCATAATTTGATAATATAGATATTGAAGTTGAAGCTTTCAGAATATAGATACGATTGTTATAGTTCTTTACAAGAGGTTAAAGCATCGGCACATAAAAGGAACTGATCAGATAATCAGTGTCACAAACAGCAGTTCACCTTGTTGATACAGTGTGTATCAAATAACCAGAAGGTTGTAGCCTTCACCACTTGGATAGTTTTTCCTTGGACAGTGAGTCCTCCACCCCTAATAGGGTTATTGTAAAAGACTCCTAACAGGGTCCGACCCTTAACCAGGTCACTATAATACTGCATTATAATGTACAACTCCTAACAGGGTTGAAAGATCTTTTAACAGGGATCACTATAAATAGTATAGTTCTTTGTGGGTACTAATTCCCACTGGGGTTTTTACCATTTGGTTTCCCCATAACCAAATTGATG
>MU223501.1:1739308-1750482 GCA_018584345.1 Thuja plicata
GATCAAAAGCAAAGAATCAAACAGTGGATGAAGAGGTATGTTTACTTTCATAGATTGAACCTTTAAGTGTTGAAGATGCTTGTAATGATTCTGACTGGAAAAATGCAATGAAAGAAGAACTAGATCACATAATCAAGAATGACACATGGGAATTGGTTCCTAGACCAAGTGATAAAAATGTAATTAGAACAAAGTGGATTTTCAAAAACAAAATGAATGAAGAAGGTTCAGTAATAAGAAACAAAGCAAGATTAGTATGTAAAGGATATGCACAGAGAGAAGGAATAGACTACACTAATACATTTTCCCCTGAGCAGATTGGAAGCCATAAAATTATTTTTGGCATATGCAACATTAAAAGACTTTAAAGTTTATCAAATCGATGTCAAATCAGCCTTTTTGAATGGTGACTTAAAAGAAGAAGTCTACATAGAACAACCTGAAGGATTTAACCTTTCAAATAGACCAAAAATGGTATGCAGACTAAAGAAATCACTTTATGGACTTAAACAGGCCCCAAGAGCGTGGTATGAGAGACTAGATGGTTATCTCACCAAGATTGGATTCAAGAAAGGAGCAGCAGATTGCAACTTGTTCATAAGAGTAACACCTGATGGATTACTATTGGTTGCCATATTTGTTGATGACATTATCTTTGGAGGTAATGACAAGCTTAGTATAACATTTGCAGAAGAAATGTAGAATGAATTTGAAATGAGTATGATTGGTCCTATAAAATACTTTTTGGGATTAAATGTAAAATAGACAGACAAAGGAATACTCATTAATCAGTCAAAATATGTAAAGGAAATATTGAAAACCTTCAAGATGGAGGATTGCAAGCCAGTATGCACTCCTATGATCACAGGAATTAAACTTTCAAAAGATGATGACTCCACAACAGTTGATAAAACATTGTATAAATCTATGATTGGAAAGCTTATTTATCTAACTCAATCAAGACCTGACATATCTAATGCAATTGGCATTGTTGGAAGATTTGTAGCTGAACCCAAGAATAATCACTTAACGGCAATCAAGAGGATATTTAGATATCTTAAGGGAACAATAGACTATGGTTTATGGTATCCTAAATATGAGAATACACAACTTCATGTGTATACTGATGCAGATTGGGTAGGTTGTATTGATGACAGGAAGAGCACTTTAGGAGGAGCAGTATTTCTTGGAGAAAGGTTGGTATCTCAGACAAGCAAGAAGTAAAACTGTATTTCTCAGCCAACGGCAAACGCAGAATATGTTGCAGCAGCACTGAATTGTACAACAATTGTTTGGATCACGCAAATGGTTAAAGACTTTGGTATTCAGGTTGACTATCCTGTTGTTATTCACTATGACAACACCAGTACTATTAACATGTCTAAGAACCCTGTAATGCACGCAAAGACAAAACACATAGAGATTAAGTATCACTTTTGTTAGGGATTCTTCTTGTATGAATCATAGTGCTTGAAATGAGTACTTGAACACTATGCCTTCTAATACTGATTCAGATACAAGGAAAGCCTAATTGATAAGGATTGGATAAGATCCTTCTTCATTTTTGAGCTCCAGATATACTTAGGTAGGTTTTACCTCTTTATGATGACTGATTACATAGTATATATTATTGTGGACACTGATTTGCTATTAGGAATTATTGAGCCAACTTATGAAACATTCTGCATATGACCAGACATATCCGAATGCAAAGCTTAACCATACAAACCATAGTTGCAAATATAGAATAAACCAATGATACAAGGACTTTCATCCTTCTTCCTTTTGATTATAGGAAGGATAACCTAATGATTCACTCTTCAAGGAATCACTAAAATGGAAACTGTCCTGCTGACATGAGTCCTTACTGAGTTCAGTTTGTTTGTTCCTAGTAACAGAAGTATTTTGATTGAAATAATTTTGAATGATTTTGAAAACTTGGATGATGATGGATTATCAGACCAAAACCTAGATCAGTGCCTATCCTTTGGGTTATAGAGTCAATAAGCTAAAGTCTCATAGAAACAAAACACTGTAAGTTGCCTTACAACCTACATGCAATTTAGATAAACTGCCTTACAAATTATCTAGTTACCTCCAGAATACTGTATCAAATCCTTGAATACTGTTATGCTTCCTAAAACTACTCACAAAACTTAGTTCTTTACATGAAAGAAACTTGTAAGTAATTAAATAGTTACCTTGTAACCAAAATGCTTCAGACTACCTTACAAACTTAAGCATAAAAAAGCATACACAGGAAATAAAGAGACAACAATAGAAAAGAGTAAAATTGCACCGTATTTTATTGATATGATCCTGCTTTCATACATGAAAAAGCTTTGAAGCTTGAAAAAACAGACACCAATTTAGAAAGTCTAATTTTGCAATATATATTATCTCCTCTTTACAATTACAACCTTCTAACTATCTATAGGTCTTTAACCATCTTGGAATCCTCTTCAAAAGGATGCAACAAGCTTCGGATGGTCTCAGAAAACCTAACACTAAAACTAAAGAAAAGACAAAAGAGGAGAAAGAAGAAGTAGTGGAAAGACAAAGTCAAGAGATGAAATCTGATATTCTTTATTCTTCTCTTTGTCTAGCACCTTCACTTTGATAGTATTCATGGTAGCTGGTATCATTTATGTCAAACTTGGGTGACCGTCTTTACATGCTCACCTACTTTTCTTTAGTAATAACTAACATTCTTCATACTCAACAGTGAGGTGGAAAATGTTAACCTTTATTCGTCATCCAAGATTTCTTCCTCCACCGTGGGTTTCTTTTTCTTGGGCCTAGTGATCAGTTCCCATGTTGTCACTTCATCATCTGTTGGCCACTTGAAGTCTTGGGTGGCCTACACTTGTGCCTTTTTCCTCTCCCATCTAACATCAGTGATGTTCTTAACATCCAATAGAAACTTATTCATGTCAATTTCTGCCTTGAATGCCTCATCTAATATCTTATTATATCCTTCAATGTCCACATCTAATCCTATAATAAATGCCTCATTGTTAGGCATCTTGCTGTCAAACTCATTCTTCCAGGCATCTAAAGCCTTTACCTGATCATCTTCTCCTCTTAGGGAGGGAACAAATTTATTAAAATCTGCAGCAAAGAGGCTCAATTTTACCTATATTTGATTCAACTTTCCCTTGAAGAATGAGAGAGAAACATTAACATTTTTCATCTCATCTTCCACCTCTATTACTATCTCAGGCAAATTTGATCTTAGGGATTGCAAAGATGAAATCTTTTCAAACAATTGCATTCTGGTAGACCATTTGGTAAAATAGGGTTTAATGTGGCAAGATACCCCATGACCTCAGCATGCAAAGTTGGCTATTTATTATAAGCATTAAGGATAACATCAGTATTATCCTTCAAGACTTCAATCCTATGTTGTAGAATGCCCCTTAATGCATTCAAGGCAACTTCATTCTTCTTTTGTCCTATATCCTCCTTCTCAACCACCTCCTCTGATTTTGCCTTGTCTTCAATTTGCAAAGGCTGTGGTTGTACAGGCACATACATCACCTCAGGCTTCTCCTCTAATTCCTTCATGAATCTCTTAATCACCTGATCTTGCTGGTGCATCTGGATATGGCACAATTCTCGGTCTTTAGCCAATGCGCTGGTCTCCTCTATCAACATGTTACACTTGTCAGACAACTATTTTGTCTTGTCCTCATTCAAGTGCGCCCAATGTGTCATGATCTGGGATATTTCCAAATCCCTTGTATTCTGTACAGACCAGACCATTTGATTGCCTACCATATTTTCTTGAATGTTTACTAGCTGAGGCTTCTGGTCCTTAGGGAAAAGGTTCCACATTGCAAAAGCTTGAGATTTTGGGCTATACCCAAATCCTTTAATCATATCCCCTATTTGCATCTCACATGACATCTTCAAATCTGGCTGCCTTTGTATTTGATCAATTATGAAGGCAGAAGCCAAATCCCAACCCTCAGCAAGCAATATTCCACTGTCCAATACTATTTTCCTGGCTTCATCAGGTGAGATTTCCTCACTATCTGGGTCATATGATTGTAGGGCCACTAGGGCCTCATTTGTTACTGTCTCCTCCCCATCAATAGTTAACTGAGCTCTAATTTGCTCCTTTTTATACCACCTTAGGAAGTCTTTAAACTCCTCAATTTTAATGAAATTATCATCATTTAGAAACTGTTGTTGATGTATTAACCTTTCATCAACACAAGATTTAAGGGGTAATTTAACATTCTCTTCCATATCAGGTTGCTTTTTCTTTCCCTCCCTAATCAATTTTCTCAGGTTACGGTCATATAACCTATTTCCAGGCACTAGGGCACTTGCTTTATCTTTTTTCTTCTCTTGCCTTTCAACTAAAGGCTGGCCTATTTCCACCTTTTGCCTTTTAGCTAAAGGCTCCTCTACATCATCAGGTTGTGTGACTATTGTTAAGTCAACAATATGGCCTTCAGCTCCTTGAAAATGTGGTATCTCAGCAACATTCTGCTGAGGCTGAACATATCTACTAGGACGGGCATAGTCACTATCACTACTACTATCATACTCAGATTCTAAATGATCTAGCCCTTGGGCACCTTTCTTATCAAGAACAGTTTCCAATTGTTCAGTAAGCACATAAAAATTATCAATCATGGCTTTTATTTTGTCAAAATATGGCAGGCCTCCAAAAGCCAACCCATTTCTTTTGATTTATCTTTCAACGTTCAGCAACTCCTGAATCCTTGTTCTCCTTGTCTTGATCTCCTCTTCATCAAGAATATTCCTTGTTGCATCCTCCTCAATACATTCACAATGAACATTTGTATTGGGAATTGTGGGAGTATATAATTTCCTGACTCCTGCCATGAAACCTTCAAGATCAATGTACCTATATGAGGTTGTCCCCATTCTGCAACTTTCTAACCACTGGCTGACTGAATCAATGGCACCTTTGCCAATAGTAAAATCTGAAATTCTGAACTGTCTAGGGGTTATGGTCCCCTTTCTGTGTGATGCAAAGTGCTCATTGTTTGTTAACAACAACTGCCAAACAAATTCCATTGCAGCAACTGTTGCAGGCACATGGTAAGGCAAAACATGAGGTGGATGTATGCATCCATATACCCTTATTATGGTATAGTTCTCCTCTAAAAATAAATCACCCCAATTATGATCTCCCTCCCATTTATCAGAGTAGTCACATGGCCTTAGCAGTTGCATAACCTTAATTGGGACCCTTGTCCTACTGATGCCTAGACTCTGTATTATTGGATACACAATCCAATTTTGAAACGCACAGTAATCACAATTCCTAGATGTATAATTCCAAATCTTTATCCAGAAGTGGATAGGATTAGGTCCATCTTGATAAAACCTCTGAGGGGTCAAATTACTTACATCCATGATTACAAAATTAAAATGCAACAGCAGATGCATGAGGATGGAGTAATGGAAAAACTTGGGCTTTTTTTCCTTAGGATCCTTCATTTTCTTCTTAGTTGCTATAAATCCCTCATGCATCTTGTCAATGATATATTGTATATAATTGTAGGTAGTGCTAGAATGCACCTCCTACAAATCTAGCACCATCATCAATATCCTGGCATTAATCTTATCGGCTTCCCCATCTATCCCTAGCACTCTACATAGGGCATAGGCAATGTACTTCATGTAGAAGTCCAAGTCCTTGAAGTAGTAAGGGCTTGTCCCAGACATAGGACCAAGATGGTTTCTCACTTCCTTGAACATGTGCTTCTGTAACATTGCCCTAGCAATACCAAGCTTCAAATTGTACCTTGTTTCATGCTTAGTGATATCAATTCTGGTGGACATAGTGCTATACAAACCAAAAGCTTGCATAAATGAATTTCTGTTTAGGATGAGCAGGGCAGTGCCATCATCCCTCTTAATCGTCTTAGATAAGACATCATAATGACTGGCCAGGCCTAAGAACAAATCTACATCTATGTAGACATCAGGAACAATCAATCTAGCCAAACCACAAGTCCAAGGGTTTGAAATTGGGATAGGTTTATCAGAATTCTTGAAAAAGTAGTTAAAAAGGGAAAAACCTGTTGTCCCCAGAGTATCAACATCCCTGATATCGCAGTAGTCATCTTTAAGAAGATTAGCATCTGCCCTCCTATTATGAGTTGAACCTGGCAATAATCTGAGGAATTCATCTAAGAAATTCCATTTCCCCTTGGACTCTTCATCTGCATCTTAACTTCTCCCACTGGTAGAAGCCACATTGACTACTTTGCTCATGTTTTCTGCATTTGAATCCCTTCTTCTTTACCGATATTGAAACAAATCTATTTCCAAAACTCACTTTACTCCTCAATACACAATTCTTAGAAATTCAAAGCCTCTTGATCAACTGAATACTTTGCAACTTCTCTAGTTTCTTCTCTCTTCTCAAAATACCTAGCGCTTCTTAGCTCTAAAATTCTGAAAGCAAGGTAAGTTAAAATGAATCCTTGATCAACTCTTTATGGTAATTGTTTGAAGTACATGGCTCATCATTTTGAAAATCATCAATTCATGTCTTCAATTCAGCATGCTATGAATTAATTGAAACCTAGCCATAGCCCTTGAGTGTGATAGGAAATCAAATTCATATATGTGCAAAACTTTATAAAATTGAAATGTGATGACATGTTTCACTATGATTGGGTCTCTGTCATGCATCTCTGGTACCCCTTTTTGCACAGTAATCAATATCCAAGCTTGTCATTGGACGCTGAATGATTCATGTTGTCATGTCAGACACTACCACCTTTCTTATGATTTCATATTAAGCGACTACGCGACTGTGTATGGTCTCCTTATCGTTGACCCAAGTCTTTAACCCCTGATTCTTCTGGAGACTTAATGACTATGTAACTTTCCCCATCTTAGTTAACCACAATTTACTTCTGGTGATCACGCGACTATGTAAATCAAAGTCGCTGGAAGAAAATTTTAACTCATGTTTTACTTGGAGACTCCATGACTAACCATTACTCTTAACTTTGATGGTTATCTCAATGTCACTGAATGCGTGCTTTTCTTTACGAGACCCCGTGACTACCTTTAGTCTCCTAATCGCTGAATACCAATGTTAAGTGACTTATCCCTCAGAGACAATGCAACAAGCACTTTACCCTTCATTTCATCTAGCAACCACGTGACATACCCTTATCTCTAAGTCGTGAGTACCTTTTCCTTTGGAACCTTTTATTTGGAGACTTCGCGACCACCGTAGGATCTCTGAATCATTGCATCTGACGGCTTCCATTAAATTGCTGAGTAATATATAATACCTTTAAATTTTCTAGAGACTACGCAACAACAAAGGCTTTTATACTTAGTCTCTTAGTCGCTAAATAGTCTCATTCTATTTGGAGACCACGCGACAAGCTTATTTAGTCAACTCACCTTTGGACACGTGTCTCGTTCATTACTCATCTCTACATTGGTAAATGGAAAGCTGACTCAGCATCTCAATCTGGCGACAACCTGACTATGTTTCATTTCAAACTGCATACGGTTAGTCATGAAGTCTCAATCATTTTCACTTAACCGCCATTCTTTCAGGAGTCTACGCGACTAACCCTTTTATCGCTTACTTAACCGCGAGCTAATCTAGCGATTACGCGACATGAAGAAATCACCAAGTCTCATGATGAACCATTAATAGCTGATCTTTTCTTGCGACACCGTGACTCATCTGTGGGCCCCGTCACATATTGCTGACCTGTCTTCTCAATAAGAGACTACGCGACTGAAGGGCTCCGCCAATTCTCTAAAAGCAAAAGGAATATTCAAAATCTTTTAGAGACATCCCGACATAAGGTAATCGCCAAGTCTCTAGGAACAAAGGAATATGCCATCTGGTTTACACTACTAGGTGACCAAGCTATTCAACACATGACTTAAGTGATTTTCAAAAAGTAACGCCAAAATAGAAATGAGATAAACGTTTAACGGTTTTTCTCAATTTGGCCTAATAAACATGACCTAGGGTTTCGAGGCTTTGCAAATTTTCATGGGTTCTAACCTGAAGACCTGAAGATTTCAACAAAGAGAAGACAAATAAACTGAGAGACTTTTGCTTTTAGGCAAGAAACAAGCATGAGGACCACAAAAATTTTAGCAAAGAGACTAGAACTAGGAATACAACCAACAGTGGCTCTAATGAGGATTGACTAAACATAATTTATGGCAAAGAACCACAAAATCTCTAGTTGTAGACCTCACCAAAAAATGGAGCAGAACACTAAAAATAGAAAGGGAAATATTCATAGAAATTACAAATAGAGAAAGGAAAGATTTACATTTGATACATATTCACTTGTGCACTGCTTTGATTTTTACTCAAAGAAAGGCTTCAAAAATTGCCCATGCACAGGCAACTCAAAACTTTCTCCCTCCATATTTTTCAATAAATCTGAGTCTTTGACAAAATTTTCTGAAATAATATCAGGTCCTAGCCATAAAGACTCAAATTTTTTGTGCTTACCTTTGTCCTTTGCCCTTGCATTCCATTGGAGAACTAAGTCACCAGCCTAAAACTTTCTGTCGGTAGCCCTTTTGTCAAATAGATATTTCATTTTTTGTTGTAACTTTATGTTCTCTCTCTGACTATCTCTCCTTGTTTCATCTAATTCTATCAACCGTATCATCCTGTCTTGCATCTTGTCAGAGACATCTAAATGTTCTTCTTGTATGAATTGGCAAACAGGTAATACATTGTTAATTGCCAATCTTGCTTGTAAACCATATACTAACTCAAAAGGAAACTTACCAGTTGCCTTCTTGAGTGTTATCCTATCAGCCCAAAGAGCTAGTTTCAATTTTGTGTGCCAGGTTCTCTTATTTTGTTCCAGAGTCCTCTTCAGTATCTTTAATATGCTTTTATTGCTAGACTCAGCTTGTCCATTAGCCTGTGGGTGATATGAGGATGAGTATGATATTATAATCACATACCTTTCACAGAAACTTTTCATTTCTTCTTATCTAAAACTTATAGCATTATCCATTACTAATTTACTAGGCACACCAAACCTGGTTAAAATATTATCCGTGAGAAACTCAGTAACCACCTTGCTTGTTGCTCTCCTTGTAGGGATAGCTTCAATCCATTTAGTAAAGTAATCAGTGGAAACCAATATCCAACTATGCCTTGCACTAGACTTCTCCTGAAATTCACCAATAAAGTCAATCCCCCACATAGAAAAAGGAGCCTTAGTACTCACTAGATTCAGCAACAGAGCACCTGCAAATTTCAATTTATTGGAAAACCTCTGACATGGTTCTCATTTCCTGACATGTGTATAAGTATCTTTGAACAAAGTAGGCCAATAATACCCTGATCTCAAAATTTTATGGGCGATGGTTTTAGCAGAAAAGTGACCTCCACATTCTCCTTCATGCATCTCAGTCAAAACTTTCTCAGCTTGGTATTTGTCAAGGCACAACAATAGTACACCATTCTTATCTTTCCAAAACAAATCACCTTGGATCAGAATATACCTTTGAGTTTGCAATTTTAGACTCCTCTTCTGATTTTCAGACAAATGATCAGGACACTTAGCATTTTTAAAAAAGAAAACAATATCTATATAATATGGTTGCCTTTCTATGCTAGTAATGGCTTGGTCATGTGTTCCTATCTGGTTCAGCTATACTAAATCTAGGTTCTCTTTTGTCATAAGCTTTGCCAAGCCTTGTCCTCTTATTAATTTGGTGATATTGAATTCTTGAATTCTTGTAATCCACTTGCACCTCTTACCAGTTACCTCTGACTGTGTAAGGATATCTTTGACTGCTAAATGAGGGACATAGGCTTGTAACTTAGCACAAACCAAGTAGGGCCTAAAAGACTTTACAGCCTTTACCAATGCATAAGCCTGCTTTTCCATTATTTCATAGTTAAGCTCTACAGCCTGCAAGGATCTACTATAAAAAAGCTATGGGATGTTCAAATCCTTGTTCATCCTTTTGAAGCAATATAGCAGAAATTATATGAAATGATGCAAATGAAAACAAAGAGAAAGGCTTAGTATAATCTAGAGATTTCAAAACTTGAGCCTCTTGCACTGCTTTTTTTATTCTTTCAAATTCTTGTTGAGCTTCTTCATTCCAAACAAACTTAGCATCTTTCTTTAGCAATTTTACAATGGGTTTAACAATTTCTACAAAATTGACTATAAATCTTCTGACAAAATTTATCTTTCCTAAAAAGGATTGCACACCTTTCAAATTCTTTGGAGAAATCACTCTTTGAATTGCTTCCACTCTCTTAGGATCTATCCTTACCCCTTCCTTGGACACTATATGTCCAAGCAACTTCCCCTCTTTGACTGCAAAATGACATTTCTTAGGATTTAGTGAGATGCCATATTCCAGTGCTCTATTAAAAATCTTTCCCAAGTGATCACAATGATCAATATCCCTTTTAGAATATGCAGTTAAGTCATCTTGGTAAATAACCATGAATAGATCAATGAATTCCTTGAAAGAAACATCCATATCTCTCTGCAAAGTTGCCCATGCATTTATTAATCCAAAAGGCACTCTGATATACACATATGTTCCCCATGGAGTAGTAAATGCAGTTTTATACTGCTCTATCTCTTTAACTAAAACCTGGTTGTAACCTGAAAAGCCATCCATCATTGACAACAATTCACAACCAGTGACCTTATGCAACATTGCTTCCATATTGGGCAATGAATAGTTGTCCTTTAATGAAGCAATATTGAGGTTTCTGAAATCAACACACAGTCTGATGTCACCATTTTTCTTTCTAATTGGAACTAGATTTGATACCCACATTGAATGTCTAATGGGCTGGATTATCCCAGTGTCCTTGAGTTTCATCAACTCTTGCTGCATCTTGGGAGCCAACAAGGGGTTAATAGGTCTCTGTTTCTGCCTAAATGGCTTCACATCTGATTTCAAAGGAATTTCATGCTGAAAAAGGTCTTCTCTATATGCTTTCAAGTCATCATATGACCAATTAAAGACATGTTTGTATTTTCTCATTAACTTGATCAAATTTATTCTTACATGAGAATCCAAACCCTTTCCAATATAAACTATTTGAGGATTATTTTCAGATCCTAAGTTTATTTCTTCTAGATCCTTAATATTGGCATTGCTTAACTTTGATGTATCATTTTGCTGACTTATAA
>MU223501.1:1761413-1807439 GCA_018584345.1 Thuja plicata
TTTAGCAAAGGATACTTTTGAGTATCTAAGGGAGAAGTTGGGAGTCATTCCCTCTCCTAAGTCTTATTAGAAAAAGTAGCAAGTACATCAGTCCTGTGTGACTGATGAATGGTTGACTACTCTACTTTTGGAGTAGTACCTATGCAGATTGGTTTATGGCACCCTTTGCTATTGATGTCAATGGGGGAGTATGTACTAGTAAAAACAAGACAAACAAGGAACACATACAAGGAGATTATACTATGGGGGAGTAAAGGAACACAGTTGGGAAGTATGACAATGGGGGAGTATTCAGAGAATACACAGTACATGAAACTGCAGCAGTATAGATGAATCTTTGTTGAGGATATTGAGAAGATTGTATTAGAAATAAGACACCATGAACAGAAGTTGTTTTTATATCATATGTTGCCATCAATGCCAAAGGGGGAGATTGTTGGAGATTTGATTCTAAACAGTTGATTGATAGTATGTTTGTCATTGATGACAACATATAATACATAGTAGTACTTCTATATGTACTTATCAATATGATGACATGAAGACCAGCGTGGGTAGATACATGTTGTTGACATGTTTACTATGCTATGTTCATACACGCAGACTCAGATATGAAGTTTCAATAAAGATATGTAATTTTGTTATTGACGGTTACAGTTCTGGAAGAATAATGGTTTAAGGCCAACGTATGTAACATGTTGATTGAGTTGTGCCTATCTTCAAGATATGTGTGTGTATATTCATGTTGAGTTATGAGTTTTTGATATTAATCTAAACGTGCCAAACATATTTCAAGAAGATTGAAAAGTTATGATTAATTTGGTGAAGCCGACTTAGTGAAGCGACGCGTCTGTTCAGCATTGACTTGCGCGGTTGTAATTATGCTTGCGTGCTTAGTAGAGCCAACAAGGATGTTAAGAAGAGTTTTCCTACAAGTCCCATGTTCTCATACTTGGTGTATATACTTATGGAAGGTCATTTGTGATAAGAAGAGTTGCGAAAGCCAGAGATTAGAAAAGCAGAGCAGAGTGTTAAAGTAGCAGAGCTATATTTATCATATGTTGATAATATAGATATTGAAGTTGAAGCTTTCAAAATATAAATATGATTTTTATAGTTCTTTACAAGAGGTTAAAGCATCGGCACATAAAAGGAACTGATCTGACAAGCAGTGTCACAAATAGAAGTTCACCTTGTTGATATAGTGTGTATCAAATAACCAGAAGGTTGTAGCCTTCACCACTTGGATAGTGAGTCCTCCACCCCTAACAGGGCTATTGTAAAAGACTCCTAACAGGGTCCGACCCTTAACCAGGTCACTATACTACTGCATTATAATGTAAAACTCCTAACAGGGTTGAAAGCTCTTTTAACAGGGATCACTATAAATAGTATAGTTCTTTCTGGGTACTAATTCCCACCGGGTTTTTTACCATTTGGTTTCCCCATAACCAAATTGATGTGTTGTGTAAAGTGTTATCTGTATGTGCATTTACTTGGTATCAATTTGGATTAATAAGTATAAGATAAAGATTTAAAGTTGCAGATAACTGATTCACCCCCNTTCCCCCCCCCCCCCCCCCTCTCAGTTATCTCAAAAGTATTCTAGCAGATCAAGCTCATAATCAATGGGAATGAATTGTCTCTTCAACTTCTCCACCATCTGTTCCCATCTTGTGATTTTCTCCTTTCCTCTTCTATTCCTCTCAAACTGAATCTCCTACCACCAAATTTTTGCCTAGCCCTTCAGTTTGGCCATCAAAAATTTGACCCGATTTGGATCTTCAAAATCTTCATACTCAAAATATTCTTCTAGATCATTGATCCAATCGATCAACTCCTCTCGGTTAAGATTTCCCAAAAATGTGGGAACCTCAATCTTGGATCTCTTTCCAATCTTGGAAATGGCCCTCAAAAGCTTATCCTCCTCAGGATCTCTAGGTGCTTTTGGTGCTTCCTGGTCACCTTGTCCTTCTTCAAATTCCTCATCACTTTCATCTCTACCCATTGTAGACACCTAAATTGACCAGGTGTTCTCTTATCAACCAAATCTACATTTTTCATCAAATTGTAGCCAAATGCTCTAAATTGAATCAAAATGGATCAAAATCAAATCAAATGGACATTTATTAAATTAAATGGGACAAAATCAAATTAAATCAGAGGATCAATTAAACCATGACATCAAATAATCAAATATAATCCTAAAGGATCAATCAAAATTATATAATTGATTTTAATCAATTAATTGTATAGTTTAAATCAAAAATCAAATTGAACCTATTCATCCATACATGGCTAAATTAATTAATTGATTGAATTAAATAATTCTAATACCTTTCAACATGAATTTGAGAAACCAATGGGAATTGAGAACACAAAGCACATGGATCACTCCTAAATTTGAATCTCAATCACTCATTTTAAACTTTCAATCTCAATCACTCAAATTTGTCCCTTTGTCCCAACCTTTGAGACAATCATTTAAATTGTCCCCCTATTTGAAACCATTTGAAAGCCTTTCACTCAACCATGGCTTAACTATGATCAATTAACTCCACCCCCTACACTTGGGAAAATCCTATAAATAGAAGCCATTTTGAGAGCATTAAGGATCCTAGAAATTTGAATGCAAAGCATCAAACCTCTTGTCATTTTCATAGCAATTTGATCATTTTGAGATATTATCATAGCATTTTTGCATCATAGAGATCATTTTGAGTGCATTTGAATACAATTTAATCATGATTTGAGAGAATTGAGCTAGATTTAGGCATTTATCTTCATCAAATTCTCATTCTAGGACTGTCATTGATAGACATTAAGGCTGAGAGATTTATCAACATTCTTAGATAGAGAGCCATGAGATGCTTATTGATTTAATTGCAATTCTTAGCTTAAATTTTCATTATTTATCCATAGAATTGTAGTTAAATAAACTAATTTCATGAAGGTGTATTTTATTCACACACAAATGATGCCCACTGTGGGGCCTTAAGCCTCAATTCCTTGTTTATTTCAAGTTTTGTGTATTTTTCCTTCACTTTTGTGATAATTTTACAGTTTTTAGGAGAAATGATGCCTAAGAGCAATCTAATGGCCCCTGCCAGCAAAGAAGTAATGCCTCTAGAATTATTTCTAATTTTGTCTTAAATTCTTATGTCGCCTATGAGATAAAGTGTGACGCCTCCAAGCGTAAAGTGTCACCTCTTACTCAAGAAACATCATCTACAAGCTATCTGTCGACGCCTGTGATCTATCTTTTAGTACAATTTAAACTTTCTGCAGTGCCTGCCAATTTTGTTTTAACGCTTGTTCATTTTTAAATGTCGCGTGTTAAGATTTAAATTTTTCTTGCAAAGTTTTAAATACCACGTAGTAACAGTTAAATAACATATGTTAGCTATTATAAGACATCTATAATTTGTTGTATCTTATTGAGTTTAAATTGATATATTCTCTATTTTAACTCTCTAATTTTCTGTTTCCTGTAGATGAAACAACACTTGAAAGTGTAGAAGCCAGCATTGAGGGTTACAAGGCCAAATAGAGGTAAGGATCCTAACGAAATACTCTAAACAACTTCATAGTGAAAACCTTTTGGAAATTTTAGAGTTAGAAGAACATGTGTATGAACATTACATAAAATTTAGTAGTGCATAAAAAAATAATTTTCCTACTCTTCATTGATTTTATGCTTTGAGTTCTTAAGTTTGATTTTGACAAATTTGATCAAAAGAACTTAGTTGCATTTTCAATTTGATTTAAAAAAAATTATTCACTTTGTTCCTTTGTGTTGACTAACTTGTTGGTAGAGCCAGAGTGGGAACTATCACCACTAGGTGAGTAAGAAAAACAAGCATAAAAACCTCAAAAAAGTGCCTAGCCTTTGCTAGCTACAAAAGAGGTACTTTTCGAAACAAGCTTGCTTTACCTTAACTTGTGGCAATTCATTTATACCTAGTATAATTAGGAAAAACCCTATTATTGTCCATCTTGAACAAAACATTAGGCATATGCCCTCAACTTTTCGAAGTTGATCAAAAACCCAAACATGTTGAGTTTAGGGTGGTAGAAAGAAAGGGAGGCAAATTAACCACACATTTCAATTTCTAAGAACCTCTTTGTAACGAGGTTGAAAAAGAACAAAGTGTTTTTGAAGTGTTTGGAATGAAGAACAACAATAGGGATATGCTCTTCACTTTTTAAGTGAATCAAATTCCCAAACTTGTTGAACTAAGTTCATTTTTCACCTTCCTAAATATGCTAGTTAAATTAGAGCTTTAGAGGGCCTACCTCCTGAGTACATCCTTACAAGGATGGTGAGAGGGAACGAACCAAAGTGGGAGACAATCGCTTAAGCCGTGATACTATCCAACCCACTATAAATAAACACACTCTTCCTTAATGGGTTGTAGTGACTAAATTGTGTGCAAGTTATCTTCACTTCCTCGAGTAGTCCTTCAGGATTGTGCAAAATCGTACTTTTGTGCATGTGGGAAGCCCGTAAGGGGGTAAAAAAATTTGACATAGTTTAGAACGGAGGTGTTAAATAAATCCCAAATAATTAGAATGCTACCTTTTAGAGACAAAATGGTAAAAGCCGAATCTGACTCTAGGTAGATTGCTTGGAATATATTCTTGTGCTATACTTGTTAAAATGACCAAGAACATACACGTAGTGTTGTTTTAGGGACATGATACAAACTTGATGTGTGTGTGTTGCATTTGTATTTACTTTTCAAGCAATAATAGTATCTGGAAGACCTGATCATAACCTTAAAACTTTTAAAATCCAAAAATATTGAGAAAAAGAACTTTGATCTGCTAAATGTCGCATATAAACATTTAAGTGATGCCTACAACAAGTTCTGTGACGCCTGAAACTTTGAAACAACACCTGGCATCATTCAAACACTGCGTAAGTCACTGGAAAGTGACACTTGGAAGATTTAAACCAATTCCTATCAACAGGAAAACATCGCCTGCTAACTGCAGAGTGCCGCGTGGACAAATTCCAGTTAACGCCTGTGAACAGTTAAGTCATGCCTACACACAAGGGAGTGATGCCCAAAAAAAAAGAAGGAAAAATAGTGGACATTTCCCAAGGACTTGGATAAAATTAGCTTTCATTTTTTAGTACCCTTTTGGATTTTCCAACTGTTCAAAATTTCAACCTCGTTAGAATCCCCATTATTTGGACATTTTGTAAAATTATAAGAGATTGATCAATTTAAGTGAGAAATCCAAGATTTTATGCAATTCATGTCCATGTCAGATTTTACTAGATCTCACTATATCAAAAATACCCTACAACCAAACGATTCATACCTAAGGCAGGAGCTTCCTTTTCCTAGCGATACATTCACTTCTTCAAGACCAATGTGAGAAACTACAAGGGAAGTGGAACCAGCTATGTCTTTCCCATTTGGAAACATTGACCCCAATCAAATTAACCACACTAATAAGGATATCAATAACAATGGAGGTGGTGTGTAATGACCCTAACCGGCCATTTTCCAAAAATTCCTCAAATGTAACCTAGAAGATTTAAACATATATTTGCATGCACAGGATACTTATTTAAATGAAATAAATAGTAGAAATAACCAGCAAATATTATTACAATAAATCCTCAGAAAATGTTATCGTATTATACAACTAGCAATACAATAACCATGAATGACAAACTTCCCAATCTAAAATACATAAATAACAGTGAGATCAAGTGATGAAGAACCTGTGAATACATTGGCGAACTCTGCTATGAATCTACATCATTGATGAATTGGGGCTACGTCCAATCCACCTCTAAGCCAAAGGGTTTCTGTCTTCGCGGTTGTATTTAAAAGTTGAAGCTTCCTAATATCTCCAAGAGATAAAAATATAATATCAAAACTAAGCATATCTCAAATGAGATTTCAATCCTTCTTTTAAAGAAATGGTTGTGACTCTTCATTTTCCCCTCTCTGTCTTTTCATATTCTCACTTAAAGTCACTTTTTAAATAAATATAACAGTTGGTTATAAAGTGACATAATAAAATAAAGTGAGGAATCTTCTGGCATTAAAATGAAGGACCAAAGAAACTCAGATGGAGACGTGTGATAGCTTGCCAAAAATCTCTCGGTGAGACACTCTGAGTCCACTACTGAAATGCAAGTACACTGAGTTCTTCCTACTTACGGTAAATAGTAAGCAACCTAGAAACCCTGTGGAAACTAATCTGATTGGCCTAAAATTGAAAACACCTAGGCCAAATATCCCTCTAATTACCAGCCAAGCCTCGGTTATCCCACTAGACCATGATGAAAGGCTAACTATAAGGTATGAAATAATGTGCCCAAAAAGGGGGACATTACAAATCATCCCTTCTCGGAGATTGCTTGCCCTCAATCAATCAGTATCTGCATGCTGCGATCATAATACCTGGATCCCAAACCAACCTCAGGGAAACTGCTCCACCAACCTGACGTGTGAAACTGAAACAGATATTATGCCCTGACCTGTGAAGCCATTCACACAAAAACAAAATAACAACTAGTCTAATGTCAGGATCCCAAACCACTGCAGGATTAGTCATACCAAACTAACCTATGTCGCCATCATCTGTGAAAAATTCCTCAACCCAACTAAGAACCTCACGCCAAATGAGATCATTGGCACCTCTACAGTCAAATGCAGGGAGAAACCAAACCTCACACCAATCGACTCCCTGAATAAATACCAACCGAAAGTATGTCCCTCCTAGATCCCATAAGAAAAAGGGCCATCCATCTCCCTAGCTGGCTGAAAAATCCTAAGGCCCGATGCCCCTACTGAGTGAATCACCAGAAATGTCCAACTGCCATAACAGTGCCCCTCTAATTTGTCGCCTAAACTGGAAACTATACTGAAGAGGCAAGATACGTAGACGGTCGGACAAGGGTTCCACCTGTAAGTGAGGAAGCATACCAAACCAATCACTCACCCCACACCTCTGCAATAATAGAGAAATAAAGTTTCCCATAGGAGGGCTGAATGAAAAACCAAATGCATCCCATATAATGTGGCCAACATGCAATGCACTAACCAACTCTACTGGAATTCCTAAATCAACATAAGGATTCCATAACTGTCTCTCAATACCTTGAGTCATACAGTGTATATCATGGTGTGAAAAATTCACCCCAACAAGCATAATTATCATACCAAGCTTGATAACCCCGTACTGAATAAGTTCTACCCAAACATCATCATCATGCCTAGAATATGTGGTGATGGAATTACCATAAGCACTAGATGAATTAGTATGGTAGTGTAGAGGAGCCGTGGCTATGTGGAAAGAGGGATGATCCAAGGGATTCTTTCCAAAATGAGACATCTCACCATCAACGAGAGGTAGCACACGGAAAGGCACATCACCCATCATGCCACAAGACATAACTACCCATCCTAGACTGCTAGTGTAAGAACCACACTACTCAGTAACTGATCTCATCCCGCTACTCCAACCTGGTGACCAATACTTACCACTAATAACTGAATCTGAGTCCCAAATTCTACAATCAACCTCATCCTCGTCATGGGGATAGGAAATACCTTCCTCATCTAACTCAAAGAAAGGATTATCAAAGGTCAAATCAGCATCCATCTCAAACAAGAAATTGTCGATCGCCTAAAAGCTATCTAACTCATAAAGCAACTCTAGATGATCCAAAGATCTTTTGGGATAGCTATCCAAGTCATAGGTCTGTTGTATGGTATCAAGTTTCTGAATCACCTCCTGAAAGAATTTGGACCTTTCCCTGTCGTCCTATTCCCTGTACTGACTAGTGGCAAAAATCTGATTTCTTACTTCCTGAAGAGAAAGACGTGTGTGTTTCAATGTTTCTTGAGCAATATTAAGCTCTTAGTTGAGCTTATTAACCTCCTCATCTTTTTCCCTCAACTGCTCAGCATAATTTTCAGCAACCTGTAACAGGTAGTCACGATCTAAAAGTAAACATAGATATTCTGATTTCCAATCCTCAAATGATGTTTTGATCCCCTGTAAATCTACAACATCAGATCCAATCCTTATACCACCTTGTCATGTCTCTTTCTCAGCTTTCCTGTAAAGATCTTCAATGATCTGGTGAATTCTATCATGGTGAATAAGAGCTCCAATGATAGCATCATTATTGAATTTCAACTGACCCTTCAAGGAATGCTTCTCATCATTGTCATTTTGGGATGCATTATCTAATGGGTCATCCAAATCAGCATTATGCATACACAATGTGCTGCTATAGAGATCACATTATTCTTCATATTTTGAAACCTATATATTTTCTACCTCTTCTTTAGCCTCTCCTTCATGCATTGGTTCAATATTTTGTTTTGCAATGTCCTGCTTCAATGTCAACCTCATAAGGCTTTTCTTCAGTAATTGACTTAGTTTCTTGTTCACTTATAGGTTGAGTAATGATAGCTGGAAACTCTTCATATAAATTTCCGCACCTGTCTTGTGCAAGTAGATCCCGAGCCAAATTCTGTCACTACTTCTTTTCCATTAAAGTCTTGTGTTGAAGCTTTGGATGAAAGTCCATGAAATTAGAGAAGGTTAAATCTCTCTGAACCCGTGGAGGAAGTGTATTATACTCATCATACATGCTAGGTATTTCTTTCCTTTCATCAGGTTGTGAAATCTAGACTAACTGTTGCTGAACTTGAACAAGATCCTTCAAGACTTTTTCCAAACTTTGTGTCTTCCCCATAGCTAGAAAACTGCTAGACTCTGCAAGTGAATGTGAATAACTTGTAGCTGTCGAGGATAAGGTTCCACTATTAGGGAATGAATTTCTAGCACCTCCCAGAAGTTCACAACTCCTTCCTAATACCACTGTACTACTGAAATTTTGTCAGACAATTTTCCATCTTTGTATTGATCTCTACTAGCTGTTAATAGAATCAGACTGCAAAATTTTTGATAACTGGAAGAGGGTATTTATCTAGTTTCGAATAAGTTTGAATTTTTCTCCCTCTTGTTCAATTTTAGCGCATAACATATATTTTAACTGGTCTTTAAAGACTGGGTATTTCAATAAAATATTAAATCAACAAAGACATACTACACATATAGGAATTCAATGGCATTACATCTATGATAGTTAATAATAATAACAAGTTGCAGTCATACTCATAAATAGAGATTTCTAGAATTCAATCAAAAATGTGTTGTTACAAGTCACCTAATGACAACTTCCCTTCTGTTGAAACTTAAAAACCTTCAATAGAAGATGAAACCAATGTCTGCTGGATGTTGTTGATCTAATATGATACTGATAACAACTGTTGTTAATGTTGATTACCAAAATGGATTGTTGTTTTTCACCTAGACCCCTGTCATTTCTGGACAAAGCCAGCCATATGCATCTTACACAACAAATTGTAAGGTTTCATGCTTGGTTGTAACTGGGAAAGTCCATACAAATTCTTCAGCAAAATGGTTTCAATCAATAGTCATGACTCCATCTTATAAGTTCTAGTGTTGTTCCATCTTGGAAGTAAACACTTTGGTTCAACGTGAAGTCTTCAACGATGTTTGATGTGATACCAGCACCTCTTCCTTTGAATTTTGTCTTTCACTAACCGACCACACTTGCCACCACTAAAAGTCTCCCATGCCTAGCTCGGGATCCCTCCGGTCTGCTCTAAGTCATGCTGCGGAATTCTGAGCAGTCACTATATACACAGTGGGTGTATATGCACACAGGTTTCTATATGGGCCTATTAAGTAATGCGCATACCACCTTGGACCCAAAAGCCTAATCTATAGATGCGTGAGGATTCTTACTTCCGTCTAAAACCAAGGTTGCCCAAAAATTATAATGCGCCCAACACTCAATAGGGTTCGACAGCTCATGCGTAATCCTAGGAATGGATTAATGTTTGGAAATATTATAATAGTTTCCTTTAGTGTTATAATGGATTAATAATTGAAGCTTGCGACCTAAATATATATAGTCATTGTTTAAAATCCCAAATATTTCTTTTAATAATATGTGATAGCTTGTATTTATCCACCGCCAAAACACTCAAATATTTCTTTCCCACCTTAGACTTTAGCGCAAATATTATATTTGCTTCCAACGAATATAAATTCCCGCTAAATACGCCTCTTCAGGATGCTCCATAAAAAAATTAGACTTTGGCATATTCTCAATCCAATATTGGACGCCACTTTAAAAAACCACCGAAGGTAATATTAAACATTTGATCCCAAAAACTATATTCATATATAGTTTGGCAAAGACATTTTGTTTTAACCACATGAGGATGTGATTTGCTTCGTTTCTTTTTCCAAAATGGTCGTGACTACCCAAGCCATTCTTCGGTCTTTTTCCTTGTGAATACTAAAAGCACAATCTTCGTTGTGAATCAAAAATTTCCAGGTTTCACCTGTAATGTGATTACACTTGCCTACTAACTGCAAAATAAATCTGTGCTAGGAAAGTAATGTATGTCAACTCCTTGGAGGATATATAGTCCTTGCGCTAGAAAAAGAAAGACAACTCCAATATTTTGTTCTCAGATTTTATATGGTGAAATAATAACATTTGGTTCCAACTTTATATTTGCATTTCCAGTAATGAGATATTCAACGCCCAGGCTATGATTCTCTATGCCAAATATATTCCACGGATAATAATATTCATAAAATAGTATTTCCCAAAACAATAATATGCAGAATATTTTTGAAACATCATCGACTGGTAGGGAAACTAGCTCAATAAATCCTTTTTGTAAATTTGTCTCTGATATAACTTCACAGGCTGGTAGGAAAACCAGCTCTGATACCACTATAATGACCCTAACCGGCCATTTTCCAAAAATTCCTCAAATGCAACCCAGAAGATTTAAACATATATTTACATGCACGGGATATTTATTTAAATGAAATAAACAGCATAAATAACCAGCAAATATTATTGCAATAACTCCTCAAAAAATGGTATCGTATTATACAACCAACAATACAATAACCATGAATGACAAACTTTCCCAATCTGAAATACACAAATAACAATGAGATCAGGTGATGAAGAACCTGTAAATACACTGGCAAACTCTGCTATGAATCTGCACTATTGATGAACTGGGGCTATGTCCAACCCACCTCTAAGCCAAAGGGTTTTCATCCTCATGGGTGTATTTGAAAGCTGAAGCTTCCTAATATCTCCAAGAGATAAAAATATAATATCAAAACTAAGCATATCTCAAATGAGCCTTCAATCCTTCTTTTAAAGCAATGGCTTTGACTCTTCAGTTTCCCCTCTCTGTCTTTTCATATTCTCACTTAAATTCACTTTTTAAATAAATATAACCGTTGGTTATAAAGTGACATAATAAAATAAAGTGAGGAATATTCTGGCATTAAAATGGAGGACCAAAAAAACTTGGATGGAGACATGTGATAGCTTTCTGAAAAGCTCTTAGTGAGATGCTCTGATTCCACTACTGAAATTCAAGGTACACTAAGTTCTTTCTACTTACTATAAATAGTAAGCACCCTGGTGGAAACTGATCCGATTGGCCTGAAACTAAAAACACCTAGGCCAAATATCCCTCTGATTACCATCCAAGCCTCGGTTATCCCACTGAACCATGATGAAAGGCTAGCTATAAGGTATAAAATAATGTGCCCAAAAAGGGGGACATCACATGGTGGGGTTAATAACAATAACAATGGAGGAGGAGTTAACCCTAACAACCAAGGGTTAAACAATAATGATAATGGAGGAGGAAATGACCCTAACAACCAAGGGTTAAATAACAACAACAATGGGGGAAATTTTGACCCTAATTATGAAGAGGCAACTGATGAGAATGTCAACGAAGCCATGCAAAGCCCATTATTCATGAGACTTATGGAGAAAGTGTTGGATAGAGATAGGGAAAATTACTTTTTAGACCTAGCACAAGCGGCTCTCAAACTCCCTCATGATTATGATGTCAATCAACTCAAACAAAAAGAAGTCGAAGCAAATCCTATTTCTGTCATGAATAAACAATTTAAATTATTCCAAATGCAATTGGACACAATGAAACAAAGCGGGGCTCCTAAATCCTTTACCATTGAAGCTTTGTGCCCTTTTCCATTCGACAAAACCCTAATTATGGTCCCATTCCCAAATAATGTTGTTTTTCCTAAATACGACAAGTATGAAGGAGCATCCAATCCCCAAGATCATTTAAGGGAATTTTGTGCAGTGAGCCTAGAGTTCATGCATGACACAAAATATTTAATGGGGTTGTTTCCTATAAGTTTAAGAGGCATGGTAATGGAGTGGTTTTCCAAGTTACCCTCCAGCATCTGAACTTTCAAAGAATTGGCCTGCAAATTTGTAACTCATTATTCCTACAATATCAAACATGAGGTTACGATGAAAATCTATGTAATACCAAGAAACGAGAGGAAGAAGGATTCCTACTTTTCTTGCAAAGATGGAGAGCGATATTCGCTAGATACCCTCGAAGTGTACCTAAAAAAGAGAAGATGGACATCTTTATTAATAGCTTGAGTAATGAGATGAACTACCGGTTAAGGTTACAATGTCCTAGATCTTTCCAAGACCTAATTGAGAATGGGGTTACCACGGAAGAGGTATTGGTTAAAAGTGGAGACCTTAAACTTTATAATAACAACAACAACAATGCCTCCAATAACAATCAAAATAGGAATCCTTCTAACAATAACCAGTTTTTTATGAGGAAAAACAATAAGGGTGTTGTTAATGATGGAGTGGTAGAGGCAAATAATTTGAAGGCCACCCCTTTTAATCTTACAAGAGGATCCGCTCAAGCTAACAATGTGACTCAAGAACCCAAAGTGCCTTTCAACAACAATACCAATAATAATAACTTTGGGAATTATCAAAGGGCTAACAAGCCTAAGCATTTCTTTGCACCAACACCTAAGAGGACTTTCACTTGCTTGGGTTAACCACTTGAAAATGCATTAAGGACTCTTATTTCAAATAAGATTATTAATTTACCAAGGGCTCAACCCTATGAACCACAAATCAAGTCTACATGGTGGAGTGAGTCAAGCCATTGTGAATACCATAGGAATCAAGGACATAAGATGAATGATTACATGTGCCTAAAACATGTGGTGCAAGATCTTATTGATAAATGTGTCATTAAGGTGGAAGGACCTCAAAATAATGAAGATCACACAGCCTTTAAAACTCCTTTCTACAAGCATGAGAAAGGTGAATCTTCCAATGCTAACAATGGAGGGAACAATGGAAACAACTCGAGAGGCAACAACAATGTAAACTTTTCCCATAGCTATGATAATACTATTAATGCCCTACCCGGACATGATAGTACTATCAATGGGGTGGTAATCAAAGAACCACCTAACAAAGAGACCTCTAATGTTGTAACTAGGGGGCAAGCAACAAGAGTTACCCTACAAGGAAGTGCCCGTAAAACTTTTGGTCTTACTCCAACAACTACTTTGGCTAAACCAACATCTTCTTCAATAAAGCCTTATAGTTTGGTTGATCAACTACACAAAAATCCAGCCCAAATTTCTATATTGGAGTTATTGAAACTTTCTCCTAACCATAAAGAGATCTTGGAAAAATCCCTAGTGGAGACTAATGTTCCTATAACTTTGGAGGAAGATAAGTATCAAAATATGGTAGGACATCTCATAGCCCCCCATTTCCTTTCATTCTCCAAACAAGATGATATGTCTATTACACACCCTCAAAATTTGCCCTTGCATATAGAATTTTTAATCCTAAGGCATAAGGTCAAGAGATTCCTCATTGATGGAGGAGCCAATCTTAATATTTGCGCATTGAACCTTGTCAAGTCTTTAAGGTTAGCTGAATCATCCATTGATCCTAAAATGAAGATTACCATTAAGGCTTATGATGAGGAAGAAAGATCTTTGAAAGGAATGATTGTTCTACCTATTCAAGTGGGATCTATAAAAAAAGACACCATATGTCAAGTCCTCAACATGAAACTAACTTATATTATCTTATTGGGAAGACCATGGATTCATGAGATACAAGCAGTACTTTCCACCTATCAATAATGCATAAAATTTCCACACATGGGTGAAGAGATCACAATTGGAGGAGATTCTAATCCCTTTCAATATTGCAACACATTGAAACCAAGTCATGAATTATTTATTCCTCACAATAGGGAAGGAGTCATCCCTAATGTCACCATTGAAGAAGCTAAAGATGAAAGTTCAAAGTTAACATCAAATGCTACATCTACCTCAAACCCTAATCAAACTAACTCAACTAAATCAACTAAGGGAAAGGAGAAAATGAGTTATGAGGGTCAAATTTCACATGACAATTCAGTTAAGGCTTCTACATTGAAGATGCAAATTTTTAAATCTTCCAAAGATGAGAGAGAACAAGTCAAGAAGGACTAATACCAAAAGATGAAAGAAATGATACATAACTTTGAAAAATAATGTAGAATCAATTCCAAAGGAGTGGGGGAATATTTCGTTTCCCCATTTGATTTGCCAACTTCTCCTAAGACACATGGAAAACCATCAAGTGTTCATCCACCTCACAAATATAACTCTCATTTTGTAAGAGAGAGTGACAAATCAGCCCTAGAAAAGGAGGACAATGAAGTGTTACAATGGCTCTAAAAAGAGGAAGATACTTCAAACAATCCCATGGAAAGAGTACAACACATCAATATTCAAACCGAGCAATATGGAAAAGGGTATCAAAATATGCAAAAAATGGGATACAAGAGAGGAGGACCCTTAGGAGTTAGAAGTAGAGGATTGCTAGAACCCATTGAACTAGCTTGGAGATCAAAAGAAGACAAAACCAGAATAGGTTATCAAAATAAAGGGGAAAGTTCAAGTCCAATGCAAGATTTTCATGAACATGTACACATGGTAGGATCCGAGAGTGAGGATGATTCTGGGGATTATGAGTGGGATTCCCTATCTAAAGAGTCTTTTCATGATAAAGAGGTTGATGTTCTTCACACATATGATACCATTCCTAATGTCACAAGTCAAGACAATGAGCATCAAGGTTCGAAATTCTACACAAGTATCAAGTGAACCTCAAGAATCCAATGTAGGTCAAGCATCTAGGAATAATTAATGGATAGGTGAACCTTGGGTACCTTTGTGAGGGGTGATTCAAATGTTGTATTTAATCCACATGCATTCTTTCCTATGGAAATTAATGAGGACTCTATTGAAGGGGATTTCAATCCTACTTCCATGGAACACCTTGAGGAAGCCCATGTCATAGACCTAAGTGATACAATGTATGAAACTTCAAATGAGGTCATGTCCCTAAACCCTTTGAATGAAAATTTTCCAAATGATTCATTATCCCTAATGCGCCCTGAGCTTATTGATTGGGATTTATCCAAACCAAATGACTTATTATACTTTCCCAATGACCTTGCAATGGCCCAATATCTAAATGCAGTTGAGCCATCTTCTTCCACCAATGAATACAATCTAGACATAATGATAGAGGTAGAGGTTTAACCTCTCAATTCACAAAATAAAAGAAAGAAATTCAAAAAAATGAAAAGGTCTAGTGGTGAAAACCACCATGTGGCAGTGCTAGAACCTAAAAAAGTAAAAATATCGGATGTTCCCAAAGGTTAACACCCAAATTTGGCACCTAAGGAAGAGAGGTTGGATACCCTACTAGAACATGAAGATTAAAGGTCACCCATCCTTATTGAACCAACAGAGAAAGTTAAAATTGGTACCGAAGTGGATCCCAAGTTCATTCATTTAGCAGCATCCGTGAGTCCATTAGAAAGGAAGGAGTTCATCCAATTCTTTGAATAAAAGAAAATTAACTTTGTGTGGTCTTATGCCAACATGCCAGGGTTAGATCCAAGCTTTATAATGCATCATCTAAATGTGAGACCCGATGTGAAACCCGTAAAAAAAAAGTTGAGAAAGATGCACCCTCATGTGGCACTTTTAGTAAAAGAAAAATTGGAGAAGCTGCTCAAGGTTGGATTCATAAGTGTAATTGCATATGCAGAACGAATATCAAACATTGTACCGGTCACAAAACATGACAAATCCATTAGATTTTTCATGGATTTTAGAGACCTTAATCTTGCTTTCCCAAAACATGATTTTCTGCTACCTAGCATTGATGCTATAGTGGACTTAACAGTAGTTCATTCCATGTTTTCCTTAATGGATGGATTTAGTGGATACAATAAAAATAAAAAATTGCAAAAATTCAAAAAATTGCAATAAACCTTTCCTTCCTTCCACATCACTACATTTTTTGTTTGAGGGACGTTTTGACTCCTGCGACTACAGTAATGTTTTTTACACAATCAATTTTGAGACCAATTCTCCTTGCTCCTCATCCTTTTCATAGCTTTTTCCAGTGAATATCTCAATCAAATCAAATCCAATTATTTCCCGTCAGGATGCATCCTTTTAGCGTCATCTTATCAATCCTCCATCACATAATCTTATTCATGGCAAGAACTTTGGACTAAATGACTTCTTTTTCAAGAGGCCTTCTTTGTTGATTTTATCTTTTTGTGTCAGTTAAAACCTACTCACCACTACCTCGATCTGCTATATCTTGGTGTGTTGTGACTGGTGGCTACTAATGCATGCGTCTTTTGCAGTGTGCTTTGTTTGAGCATCTATTCCATGCAAAAGAATCTTATCATCTGTGTTTTCTAACACCTAATGCATACCTCCTTTTGCAATATCAAAACCGGATGTGCTCTCCATATTTTCAACACAATTGACTCCCCAAGTCTGGCATCTGCATTCTTAGTTTCATTCATACTCATTTTTGCATCTTTCATTTTTGGAAGGCTTCTATTTATTCACTCCTCTCCCTTCCTCCCCTTGCACTTTCTCTTTCGAGAAAATTCCACACATGTTTCTCTTGTTGCGTCCTTTTCTCGAGGGGGCACAACTTCTTTCCGTCGCCGCTTCGACATGACTCCTAAAAAATCACTTTCTCTTGGACAACTTATTTTCTTGTCTTTGATGCAACGTCACTTGCGATGCCATGTCAAAGAGGGGGAAAATGTAGATGTCCAAAAATACTAATATTATCATTAATATCAAATTCCCTTTTGTTCATCTAACTATTTAATTAAATTAATTAAATAGTTTCATCTTTGGTATTTACATATTTTATAAATACTATCCTAATGTATTTTATTTAAATACATTTCCCTCAAAAATCCCCCTTTTAATAAATTCATATTTATTAAAATCCCTCCACAAGACTAAAATTCCTCTAAACTTAATTTAAATAAAAACACTTTATTTAAACTCACTTTATCCCTTCCAAATCCCACCTCTTGCTAAATAAACTCCTAACCTTGATTAAAAAGTAATTTACCTCTAATCATGTGCACAATCCCCTTTGACTTTTCCAACCTAACACTCAATCTTAGCCACTCATCTCCCTTCCACCTCTTAATCTCAACCGTCCATTTCCTTTTCAATTCTATAAAAGAGGCCTTCCTCTCTTGCATTTGGATATCTCTCATCTTTGTTATTGTTATTATGCAAGAATTGTGCTAGAATTCTTATTGCTAGTTTCATTGTTTTCAGGCTTAAATCATTTAGACATTACATGCTAGGATCAATTTGGTAAAATAAATCTTAGTTTACATTCTTTCTTTGCATTTCAATCCATAGTATCTTAATCCTTTGGATAAGTTTGAGACTAGTTGTTCCATACTAGTTCTTGAATCTTTCTTCTATCCATCCTTTGTTGCATTTGACCAATCTTAAGCATTTTCACTTGGGGAATTCCTTGATATTGTGTTTTAGAGAGCACATTCACACCTCCATAAGAGACCAAATCAAACAATCCTCTTGGGTGCACTTGTTTTAGCTCTATCTGATGATATGAGGATGATTTTTATGTTTCATGCTTTCTTTTATCTCATTTGAATCTTTGGATGCTAACACTCTAATGGTTTTTATGTTTTAGTGGATGATTGCAAGCCGATATTTTCCTTTTATACAATAGGATTATGGAACTGATTTTCAGGAAGAAGCACGCCATGATGAGTTTTGAATAAATCTAGGTAGACATCTCCATGTGGCTACCTATGCATAGTTGAGAAGATTCAAGGGCTGGAACACTTTGGGGTGGAAACAATACTTAAGGGCTTAGAATTGGAAGTTTTTAAACCTATTCTAAATATGTGTATAGGTGAGAGGACTCTAGATTTCAGAATCAGAGCACTTCCTTTGTAAAATTGCCTAATTAGGTTAGTAGGCCTAGTGAAAAACTTGAGGGTAAGTACCTTAGATCTCAGAATCAATTCTAATTCTTTGAGGTATTTTATGTTTGTCATAAAGGGTATTCAAAAGGGTGAAAATAGAAAACATAAGTTGTGCTTGTCAAAATTTGTAGTCAAAACCCCTTCTGGTTACAGCTATAAGCTTTAGGGTCCCTTAAAGAAGAAACTACCCTCTAGAATCCTAGTAGGAAAAGTTGGGCTATTGGATCGTGTCTGTTAGGATCCAAAATGACAATATGTATGATGGTTTCATCCCATCCAATCAGTAAGAAATTTTTTCACTTCTTTGGTACAATTTCTCTGAAGTGCACAAGAATGCTCGGCACATACTACAACTTGGCACATACCGTGACTCAGCACTTACTCGGCATTTCATTAAGGTTAAAATCAATGAACCAAATTTGCATTGAGATTAGTTCAAGTAACTTGCTAAGTGTTTAAGGAAAGTTATTATGAGAAGGTTGGAAGGTTATAGCAATGCTTAGAAGGAACTTAAAGGTGTGAGCCCTTGACTATTTCCTTAAGACCCTTTGTTAGAAGGCCTAGGAGGGGTTTGATGTGAGTAGTTGTAACTATCACAAGGGTAAGGATTCCAAGTTTTGAGATTTAATATCTGATCAGGTAGGGGCTCAACATCAATTCTTGTGGGAGTGTTTAATGTGTGGAAGCGGTTATAGAAACCATATAAATATAGGCTTGGTGAAATACGAATGTGCTAATAAACTTGTTGAATCTCAAGTGGGTTATATGTTTTCTCCCAACTTGAGTAAAGGGAGGATAGATGCCATGGATGACCTACCTAATAATGTCCTTCACGGAAGTTGCGTATATCCAACAAAGGCTTTGAGTGTTCTATTATATCATGATCTGTTGGTGAAATGTTGTATTTGGCACTGAATGATAATAGTCTTTTCTTGTATTGCATTAATTTGGTAGTAGCACCATAGCTTATTCTATATGAGAAACACACTACATCGAGAAATAGAGGATCTCCATTGTCTGCAAGATGTTGAAGGACATTAGTCCCTTTAGAATTCCCTATAGGTAGCACAACAATTGTTGGTTCAGGGTGCAAACCCACTCCTTAATGCATTTACCCATGGGCTAAGTATAGCCCATATTATGATAGTTATACTTGGATGTTGTGGAAGGTATATTGGCTTTTCTAAAATATGGCATCGTAGTATAATTATTTATCATGTCTCATGATGTGTGGGAACAATTTTGGTTATATTATATGTGGTTAAAAAAACCACCAATCTAAATGTGTGGATAAGTATCCACCTTTATATATATACTATTGTGGTTAGAGAACACCCATTCCCCTCCTCCTTCTCGATGGCCTTAAAATTTCAAGCAATTTTTGAATTACTGAATGTATCTAGAAGAACTATTCAAAGATATATTAGTACATGATAAATATGTTATATTTGAACATTGAAAAGAATTGGATAATATTTGTAGACTTTCTCAAAAAGACAGAATTCCTAAAGATGTAATAAGACAGGTCGTTGAATATTGGACCAGCCACTCTCGTGTTTCTTCCAATAGAAGGGACACTATATAGATGAAAGATGAAGAGACTGGTATGAAAATTTCACATCTAAAATATTTTGTAGATACAACACAAAGTGAAATCTTTGAAGCATTCAAGCAAGAATTTTTAGATGTAAAAATAGTTCAGAGAATGTTTGAGATGTTGCACCCTTTCTTTGTACACATAAATAAGGTTCGTGAAACTTGTTGTCGAAATCATGTTGAGTTTCATCTATACTTGCGATCATATAAAAAAGTCATTGCAAAACTTAATCAAGATACGGTCATCCCTGGAAGTACGACACAATTTGTGAAGTCCATTATATCTGATAAATCAGAAGATTTAGATGAGTTCAATGTCCAGTGTATAAAAAGTGAATTCATTTATTATGGACATGTGTAGAAATTTCCATTGCAAATTTAGAATATTGATGTTTCAGCGTCAGTTCTGTGTTTGTGTACTGGTTTAAGTCAAGTATTATAGGTTTATTAGTTTAATGGTTTAGGTCGAGTATTATAGGTTTAATAGCTAAATGGTTTAAGTTTTGTTACACGTTTAATAATTTGAAGATTTAAGTTTTGTTATAGGTTTAATAGTTTGAAGGTTTAAATTTTGTTATTGGTTTAATGGTCTAACTTGTATTTGAATCTAATGATTTAAGTTACATATTTACATCTATTCTAAACACTAAAAAATAAACTAACTTTACAAAAAATCATTTCAAAATAAATATTTTTTCACAATAAAATATTAAAACTACATTGTTTATACATATGATTCTAAAAAAATGAAAAATTAAACATTTTCAACTAATACAACATTAAAAAAACATTTTTAAAGCATACAATTACTTTAAAAAAAAATTTAAAAAAAAAAAAAAAAGCGGGGTCCTGATCTCACACTCAGTCGAGTACCCCTGTAGCCCCCTACTCCTCTCTATAAGCCTCTCACTATGCAAATGAGGGACTTAAAGTGAACTTTGGGGTATTTTTAATGGCAAGTACCACTCGGTCGAGTAGGACTCGGTCGATTCCTACTCGACTGAGTATTATGCACCATGTAGGTGCCACCAAGCACCATACGAGCCTTACATTGCCTCGACCGAGTCCTACTTGGTCAAGTAATAATCGACTGAGTTCTTTGGGTTAGCCTAAACTGTGACACCTGACCATGCTTTTACCCTGTGATATTTCTATCAGGATTCAACTGTGTAGTTTTTATTCAAACTCATTGACCAATTTTTCAAGAGTAGTGGTTCACAAGAACCCATCTCTCACGAGAATGAATGGAACACTAAACACTCATTGGATCTAGGTGATGCTCACCTAGGTGAATTAGTGAGACTTCTTAGGAGGTCACACATCCCAGTAGTACTCCATCTCGAGCACACTTAACCACAAAGTTCCCTCCAAGGTTAAGCTCACTCTTCTTGCAACCCCATTTTCAAAATATTCACCAAGTGTTGTGCCTTATGAACCATTCATTATAAATCCCCTTAAGCTTGTATATTGATAAGTAGGAGATATTTTACACTGCAAGTCAAATTGTGATATTGCTATCAGGATTCAACTTTGTATTTTTTGAGTCAAACTCATTGACCCATTTTTCATGAGTAGTGGTTCACAAGAACCCATCTCTCATGAGAATGAATGGAACACTTAACACCCGTTGGATCTAGGTTATGCTCATAGAGTTCAAGCACCAGGACTTTTTAGGAGGTCACCCATCCCAGTACTACTCTAGCTCGAGCGCGCTTAACCATGAAGTTTCCTACAAGGTTAAGCCCACTCTCCTTGCAACCCCATTTGCAAAACATTCACCAAATGGTGTGCCTTATGAACCATTCATTATAAATCCCCTTAATCTCATCGATTGATAAGTAGGAGATATTTCCTGTAGGATTTGAGAGACAAATCCATAGAACGCCAAGAATACCTGCATGCAAATAACCTGTTACAGGAGAGAAGCAGAAAGAGGGAAAAAGAAGAACTCAGAAGTTGCTCAGAAAGTGAGAGCAAAATTATAATCTGAATTAATGAAAAAGAAACTACAAAGTTCAACCTATAAAGGTGAATGAAACCCTAAACAGGAAAAGCTAGGTTGCACATTAATAATTAATATAAATATTAATTATAATGCACCTAAGAGATAGCTTAAGTAAACTAGAGTAATAAACAACTTAATTAATTAAATCAAAGTGATCTAATTAATAAGTGTAAATAGATTATTACTCTAACACCCCCCCTTAAGCGAAGCTCAGGAGGTAATCTAACCTAGCACAACTATGAAAGTAGGAAAAGAGGGTCCCGACAACAAGGCCTAATCAAGTACCCAAGCACAACCAAATCTATGTAAAGCAGAGAAATAGAGAAAACCACATGGGAAAAACCCTACTCCAAGAAGAGCTAGAAGGAGAAGCAGAAAAGAATGGCTCAAGAGACTCTCTCTAAACCATAAGTACAATCAAACCCCCTATGAGAGAGGGATGAGACACCAAAGCCCCCCCAGAATGATTGAACCCCTGTAGGAATGATCGAACCAATGGAACTCCAATGTGGAGGAAGCAGAGGTACAAAGTAACAAGGGAACCCCTAAATGAGAGGGGAAATGGGAAGGCCGAGCTGATTCTCAAAGGAGAATGAATGAGACTCCTGGAATGGAATCCCCAAAGAAGGTGGGCCAATAGATGGGCTAAATCTGTCAGCTGAGAGGAGATGAATGTCCTTGGGTATGCCCTCAACAACTAGAGGAGAAGGCTTGATGCAGGGAGTGACCATAACAGGGATGACTAAAGAAGACTCATGCTGAACAAATGTAGGTGCAACAGGAGGAGGAGGTGGAGAATCCACAACACTGATCTCAAGAGCAACACAAAAGTGCAGGTGACCCGACTTCTTCCCACTAGGCAATCGTGCAGTAGGAGAGATATTCTCCGACACAGGAGATGGTGGACCAAAATGGGAGAAGGAGTACAGGTGGGTGGCATGATCAACTATCCCTATAGCAACAATGCGGCCAGTCGCACTATCTCATATATGTACAGAATCTGCAGTGAACTCAACTGTCTTCTCTGTCCCACTTTGAGTAATCTGATAAATGGAGAGAAGGTTTGATGACAAGGATGGAACACATAGTACATCATGGAATGCACCACCATCAATGTCAATAGAACCCTGACCATACACAAGAATAACAATGTCATTCCCCATCAAGATGTGTGGGGTAGGAGAGGCCGCAAAAGATGAGAAGGAACTCTGAGAAGATGCCATATGATGTGAAGCACAGGAATCCAACAACCACCTAGAAGAGGGAGCTATAGCGGATGCACATAAGGCATGACCCTTTCCATTATCTGACCCATCTGTCGGAGATGATGATGAAGAAGACCAGCGAGAAGAGGAAGAAGGAATATCAATGTTGCTCTTATGAAGAAGAGCTGTCAAATCAGCAATTTGTTGGGCATATCCATTGACCTTCTTCTGAAAGCACTGAGACTCATCATGATTGAACTTATTGCAATAAGTACACTTGGGTTTTTCTTTCTTTGATTTCCCCTTAGGTGAAGGAGGTGGGCCAGAGGAATGCTGAGAAGGAGAATCCTTCCAAGATTTTGTGGATGATGATACCTATTTTTGCTCTGGTTTCCGTGGAGATGGGTGAGCAACCAAGGCATGGCTCATAGAACCTGAAGCATCATTCAACTGTTGAATCTTTGACTGCTCTTGAGTCAACCGATCATAGAAGGCTACAAAGGAAGGCATATTGTGCCTAGGACCCAAGGCATCCATAGTGGAATAGAAAGTGGAGGACAAAATATGGAACTCACCATGAAGCTTTGAGAGTATCAGAAAGATACACTCATCATCTGATTTGGTCTTCCCACATACCTATAAAAGTGATCGGAGAGCATTGAACTTCATTAAGAAGTCCTCAATGGTGGAAATACTATCAGGAGACAAGGATGTCAACTCTGAATCAAGCTGAAGTGCCCTCAAGCTGAAGTGCCCTAAATGCATTCACTGTGCCAAAAAGATCTGCAAACTTTCCCTAATAGGCTCGAGGAGTGGTCAAACCATCTAGATGAAACAGGAGGCTGTCTAAAATGTGCAGTGCAATCAAACCCATGGCTTCATCCATTTTGTTCCTGTGTTGAAGGACCTCAAAAAGACGCTACAGAGTGGGTTGGTTCTCATCCAGACATGACCATAATCCTCGTGACATGAGTATCCTGGTCATGTGTGCTTTCCAGGTGTGATAATTGTGTGATGTCAGCAAAGCCATAGAGGGGTCTGACATTGAGAGAAGAAGTAGATAGAAGTACAAGGGTCATTTCTAAATTAAATTATAGAAATAAAATGCACCCCCCCCCACAATGTAAAATTCTATCCCCCCTATACAGCAAATAAACAAGTAGAAAGCATAAAAAATGAGAGCAAAACCTGGGTGCCAGATGTAGACAGGGAGGAAACTGAAGCCTCTATTTCAATGCCAAAATTGATAAATCAAATGGTTGAATCAGAAGATGAGGCTAGCATCATCACGTCCGGCTTAGAAACACCTTTCTGACGATATTTTGTTATCTAAAAACGGACACCGTATGCACAAGTTATGGTCAAAAAACCAACTGCACCTCCAAGAAAGAGCTCTCTGGAAAAACACAGAGACGGGAAAAAAATTTACAGTCAAATGACCGTTGCCCATTTGCGGAAAAAAATTTGACGGCCATATGACCGTTAGATGATAGTCTGCCGAAAAAAAATTCTAGTCGACAAAAAACACTGAGGTCGCCGGCAAATTTTGAATTTCCACCGGGAAAATGATGTCAGCACCGGATTGCTGACGTCACATGTACGGTGGTCGATGGGCGGTGAGAGGGCGGTGCTGGCCGGCAGAGGTGGCGGCCGGGTGGTGCAAAGCTGGTGGCCGGGTGGCGCTGTGCCGACGGTGGCTGTCGAGCGCCCTGTTGGTGGCACGCCGGCGGGGGCCGGGCGCGGGTCAGGCTACGGTGGCGTCAGGGTGGCACAGCGGTGGAGTGCTGGTGCTGTGGTTGGCAGCGCCCGAAAAATCCCTAAAATGGGCATTTTTTTAGTTTTTTTCTCGATTTACGTGTCGTACGACCTAGGAGTGAGAAAAATTTTCTCAGGGGTCACTGTGACCAAAAACAACAAACTTTATATGATTTTCGACTCTCTCGGGCCTTCTGAGCACAATGGTGGAGTCTGTTTTGGCTCAAAGTGCACCAAAAGAAAAAATTTATTTTTTGCATGCAAAAAAGAAACAAAAAATATCATCCTACAGAGAATACCAGATTTGAAGGGCAAGCCTAAAACCCTCTGGAGAGAAGAAACTTTTCCACTTCAAAAATACCAGACCAGGCAGTAGCAGTGTGGCTCTGATACCATGTAGGATTTGAGAGACAAATTCACAGAACGCCAAGAATACCTACATGCAAATAACCTGTTACAGGAGAGAAGCAGAAAGAGAGAAAAAGAAGAACTCAGAAGTTGCTCAGAAGGTGAGAGAGAAATTATAATCTGAATTAATGAAAAAGAAACTACAAATTTTGACCTATAAAGGTGAATGAAACCCTAAATAGGAAAAGCTAAGTTGCACATTAATAATTAATATAAATATTAATTATAATGCACCTAAGAGATAGCTTAAGTAAACTAGAGTAATAAAAAACTTAATTAATTAAATCAAAGTGATCTAATTAATAAGTGTAAATAGATGCTTACTCTAACATTTCCAACAACAAGTTAAATTGTGATATTGCTATCAGGATTCAACTGTGTAGTTTTTTAGTCAAACTTGTTGACCTATTTTTCATGAGTAGTGGTTCACTAGAACCCATCTCTCATGAGAATGAATAGAATACTTAACACTCATTGGATCTATGTGATGTTTATAGAGGTGAAGCACTATCTAGGACTTCCCAAGAGATGACCCATCCCAATACTACTCCATCTCAAGCACACTTAACACATTTTCCTCCAAGGTTAAGCCCACTTTTCTTGCAGCCCCATTTGCAAAACCTTCACCAAGTATTGTTCCTTATGAATTATTCATTATAAAACCTCTTAAGATCATCAATTGATAAGTAGGAGATATTTTCCATAGCAAGTCAAATTTTGATATTGCTATCAAGATTCAAATGCATAGTTTTTGAGTCAAACTCACTGACCCATTTTTCATGAGTAGTGGTCCACAAGAACCCACCTCTCATGAGAATGAATGAAACACTTAGAACTCATTTGATATAGGTGATGCTCATAGAGGTGAAGCACTGGGACTTCCCAAGACGTCACCCATCCTAGTATTACTCCAGCTCGAGCGCACTTAACCACCGAGTTTCCTCCAAGGTTAAGCTCACTCTACTTGGTACCCCATTTGTAAAACCTTCACCAAGGGTTGTGCTTTATGAACCATTCATTATAAATCCCCTTAAGTTCTAAAGTAGTTTGGATTTCTAATTTTACTTCTTAAATTATAATTAAATATATTTAATTTAAATCTAGTTATTCCTAATGCATAATGAAAATCTACTTGGATGATACAAATTAGCTACATTTATATATGTCCTCTTACATGTATATGCTCCATAACTATAAAAATTATTAAAGAAACAAAAATAATCATTTAGTAGGAGAATAAAAATGATAACAATAAAATATTATATTAAGTGGCTATGCCACCTTTCAAAAAAAAACAATGACAACAATAAGTTTGGAGAATTTCAAGAAGTGAAATGACCTATATAATATTTGGAAGTGAAGAAAAAGGAGATGTGGGGAAATTAAGAGGTGAAGGAAGAAGTATATAACTATTAGGGGGGGTAGGGAAGTTAGGGTCTAAGAGAAAGTCAATATAGGTGTCTATGTTTGTGGAGTAATAATTTGTCATGTATAGATAAGAGAGATGAAATAATAGGTTTATAAGGAGGAAGCTTTGGTTTTTGAAAGGTTCTTTTCTATAGGTTGGTCTTTGTACTCTAAAATGGTTGGCTTTAACAAATAATTGGATTTTATTTATTATGGATTCAATCTTCATGGTTACACATACTCACAATTGAATTAGTATTCTTTATCTTTCATGTATCCTCCAAAAGAGTCCATCGAATGTCAACAACATTTTTCTTTTGGTTCTCTTATTTTCCTTGACTTGTTGAAACCCTTATAGGTGATATTATTCTTGTTCTCTTGTTGTAGCCATAAGCACCCTTGGTTATCCATATCTTACAAATATTTTACTATAATTTATATAATATATTTTTTCATTTTTTTTTACTTTTTAGATATAATTTTTAAAATAAAAAAAATTCCATTCTTTCTATTGTGATTGTTGTGGATGCAAATATCAAAGTAAGGGGTTGATATCGCTAAAGGAAAACCCTCAAATTGCCCAAATTTCTTTGGTTGGGATATCAAGCTACTTGGGAGCCTATTGATATTTTCACTCTTTTCTTTTATTTTATTAATATTTTTATTAATTTATTTCATTGTTATGTCTTCTTGTTTAATGGTGATTATATCACTTATTTTCTTTTATCTTTTTGTATGTGCATATCATTTTTCAGAAAAAAATAACACAAGTTTTTAGTCATACTAAACGATAATACATCTCTTTAATAGCTACACAAAGTGCTAATGTTTGGTCGAGTAGCCTACATATTTTAGTGTTAAATTTATTTTGGATATTACTTGTCAATGTAAAATCAAATTATGTCAATTTATATTCTAAAATCTTGTAAAAATTCATCTATTAATTTCTCCATTGTTTATCTTGGTTAATATTACTAAGTTCTAAATTAGTTTTGAATTTCAAGTTTTACTTATTGAATTGTAGTTAAAAATATGTAATTTAATACAACATAGTCCTAAAACCACTAGACTAGTACACCTTAGCTAAATTATACATACATGCTCCACAACTATAACCTTAAAGCTAAATTGATAGATTTCCTCTTACATACATGTTCCACAACTATAATGCATAAGAGGAACAAAAATTTTGTTTTATAAAGAATAAATGACAAAAAAAAATAAAAAAATCATAAAGAATAAATGACAACAATAGCATTTTAATCATTTTGAAGAAGGGAGCGACCTATAAAATAGCAGAAAGTAGAGAAAAGAAAAGAAAGTTGTGGGGATATCAAGAGGTGAAGGAAGTAGAATAGAAAGAGTAGGGGATGAGGATTTTGTGTCTATAAGAAAATTATTTGCATTTTGGTGGAAGAATTTGGTGTGTAGGAGGTTTTAAAAAAGATAAATATTAGGGATGGATAAGAGAAGGGTAGAACAAGCATGAATTGTATTACGTCTATGAAGTGGAAGTTTTGGTTTTAGCAAGATAAGTTTTTATATGTTGGTCTTTATAATCCAAAATAGTTAGTTATTATTAGGTATTATTATTGTAGGTTTGTTTTTTATGTTTATGAATATGAAATTTTTTTCAATATATTTAATTTATGTTTGTAAAAAGGAAAATTTTGTATTCTTGGCTATCTAGAATTTGTTCACCTTATTATTTAGGACCTGTTTATGCACAAATAAATAGTGCTAATTAAAACTTTGTGAAATTTTCTTTAGTAAGGATCTTCTCTATTTTCAGACCACTAGATTTTATCAATTCTACAGTAGTCATTACATTATGAAAAATACGATAAAAGTGAATTCAAAACGAAAGATAAAGGATTAAGTAGATTTTTAGCAAGATTTTAGAACTTGATTTATAATTTTTTTTTATCATTAACATTTTAGATCATATTCTATGTTTTAGAATGAGATAGAATAAAAACACTTGATTTGAAATAGAAAAAATTGAGAAATCTAATTAAACCAATAATAAGAACTATGAAAATTTTGTGTTATAAAAATATTTATTCTCTTACAAATCATAATTACTAGATAGTGTTTATTGTATGAAGATGAAGTTTTGTCCAACATATTCAACATATGTTTGTGAAAAGAAATAAAAATGTGTACTCCATGGTGCCTACAATGTGTTCAACTTATCATTTAAGACTTGTGTATGTGAAAATGAGTAGTACTAATGGACAATTTTTTGAAATTTCTAAAATGAGGATCTTCTCCATTTTTAGACCACTAGATTTTAATTCTAATGGATTTTGAATAAAGAATAAATACATAAATAATATGTAATATGTCTTAATTTGTTGTTATATTTAGTTGATGTGAGTTGATGGTGATCTCTAATGATGATGCAAGCAATTGAACACTATCTAATTGATAGTGGATCTTTTTATGACTCTTAAATGCTTGAAGATGAATTGAACCTTGACATACAAATTAACATATTTCAAATTCAAGTTGGAAAGTAAAAATTAATATGAATGTTTGAATTTAAAAGTTCAAATATCAAATTTGAAATACAAAGCCTAAATTTAACTTTTAAAAAATAAATAAAATTGCAAATCAGACTTCATCGTGTACAAATTATACATCAATCCTTACATTAAGAAAAACAAGATCAAAATATAATATAATAAGAACAAAAAAGACTCCATCTTTTACGAATTATATACTGATCATTAGATCAAAATAAAAGAAAAAGAAACAAGTAATTATTTAATAAGATTTTTAAAGTTGAATGAATAATCTTTTTATTATTAACCTTTTAGATAATATTCTATATTTTAGACAGAGGGGAAGAAAACTTATCAAGCTGATAATAAGAACCGCGGAAAGTTCATGTTTTTTAAATATTTATTCACCAAACCTGCACATTTACAAAACATAATTGTAGCTTACCGCTTAAATTTTTTAGAAGGGTTTTAAGACAACGATTCTGTGTAAATCCATATATTTAACACAAAAAAAAACTGAGAAAGATGTAGCAAAATGGAGCTTAAACCGCCTTAGGAGGCGTAGTATATTCTAGATCTTTCCAGTTCTCCACTGTAAATGAGCATGAATTTTTTCTTAAAATTGCCAGCTATCATTTTGCATGAATCATTCTTTTAAAATTCAAAGAAATTTGTGGAAGTACTCCACTGTAAATGAGCACGAGCTTTTGCGCAAAATTGCCAGCTATCATTTTGTATGAGTCATTCAATCACAATTCAAAGAAATCTGTGAAAGCTTGCTCTGCAAGTTTGGCATCACCTTGGATAGATATGAAGTCAAATTGTAAAGGTTTTTAAAAGGATGCTTCCCCTCCAAGATTTCAACTTATCCATGATAAAAACCACGTCTTTGGCGAGTCGCCGATCGAAATATTATGCTCTCATGATCTGAATAAACAAATGCTGTTCAATTACATCCTGACATTTGACTGGTGAATGGCGGCAATTTTTATTTAAAGATTTATGAGACAGTCAAAGTAAACCCTGGATCTGATAAAGGTGGCAAGCCTGGCCAAAGAGACGAATAGCAGATTGCCAAGCTTGCGGCAGTTAATCCAAGAAAGCATCACGCCACGTGAAGCTCGAAAATTTACCGGAAGTGGAGAAGAGGAGTGAAATTATGGTTTATATAAATATATTTTGGTTTGTTGGCGCTTGAGAATTGAACATATGCCAGATTTAGTCATAAATTTGGAGGTAGTGCCCGAGTGTGGTCGCTTTTTCAAGCCATGATGCAACATTTATCTGGAAATTTGGCAGCGAGATGTCACAGATGGATCATGGAACGATTATAAGGATGATCTTGTCCTCGAATTTGGTGCAAATTTGGGGCTTAGGTTTGGATCTTTAAGGCGATAAAGAGATCAGGATGTTTAAACAAATTAGGGTTTCTAGGGTTTTAAAGAAGATTATTATGGAAGAGCAAAGGCAAGAGAGCTGTTCACATGTGCCAACAATGGCGGACGCGCCACGTATGAGGGCGCGCCGTTTCGCCAACAAATCCAGACAAAACGGTGAAGTTGCCGTTAAACGCCACCATTCACTCCCTTACGGATGGCACCAAATTTCTCCTCACCTGGCGCGCTGAGCTCTTCTCGATTCTCGCAGACTGTTTTTTTTTTATGTTACTTTTACTTTTCTCAAACATGTCTGCCGAATTCATCTCCGGTTAACTCACTTCCGCTCAGTTGAGGGGGACCCCGTGAAATGACCGGTTTCGAATTGTCCTTTTTGCCTGCTTTTCGCCCATCGAAATCCGGGCCCGTGCGGTAATCTCCTGCCTTGTTTAGGTGGAATGCGTAGACACTGTTACATTCCGTTTTTCCGGACGTATATACATTGTGTATGTGTTATTGCCGGGCGTATTTGAATTGTGTATATGTTTTTTGGGAAGTATATAAATTGTTTATATGTTGTGGTTAGGTTAAGGGGTTTGAAGTCTACGGCAAGTATACGAGTCTCGGGGGATTGTCCAGTCAAAAGGGAGATGATTTGCGGATGGCACCGCGGCTTCTGGGTAGATGCTAAATTTATTAAGTGCAGAAAAAAACACACTTATTTTGACTCTGAAGCGAAATAGAACGCATTCCCCAAGAGACCTGTGAATAGTAGTGTACTGTGTATATATACATATTGTGTACTGTGTATATATGTTGGAGATCCACAGATTTTACCCCACCACCACGGTATCTATATAAACAAGGAATAGGCTTATAGGGGTTTCATTTTGTAACTTGCAGAGGAAGCTCTCCATTATCATTTGCAACTACTTAGCCTTTTGAGCTTTCTGTTTTCTCCGGGAAATCTATGGTCTTGTGCGTATAATTGAGTAGCATGGCGTGAGGAGATTTTTTGGCGGTGACAGGAGGACAAAAGAGCGGTCGATGTTTGAGAAAATGGGGCCGTTTCATGCTTGAACTGGAGCTTCTGGAGCTTTCAGATACGAGTTATATATATATATATATATATATTTGGTGCGTCCTATAAAACCCAGGTGAATATTCAGTTGGTGTTTAATGTGGGTTTTCTCTGGTTGTATTTAAATGCGTTGGTATCGGTATTACTGCATTATGAGGACTGGTGTTGTTTTCTTCTTAATAACCCCTGTTATTCTGCAGGAGACATGGACAGTGGCAGCGCCCAAAATGTTGTTGAAATAGTAAGTGGAGAGGCGAAAGGAATCATTGAAGGACAAGATGCAAACAGAGACATTGAAAGAAGTGTTAAAGTGAAAGTAGAGGTTGAGGAAATGGAAAGAGAGATAAATGATGAGAGTCCAGAAGAATGCAATGAAATCATTGGCATGAATTCTGAGGATGCTGATTTTTTGGGGAAGGCGGAGGACTTGATTCCTCCAAGCCCAGGAGGTGCCGAATGGACAGACTATGAATGTACATCTGCTGATGATCTGCTGGATGCTGCAAGGATTTTTGACTGTGTTAATCTCCCCACTTTTGGAGAGTTGCAGTATAATCTAGAGCCTCCTGCTGATCCTGCACCTGCACTTCCGGCTTCTTCATCATTGGGCTCATCTACTTCCTCTTCTTCTGCTTCTGTATCTTCTCCTTCTTCATCCTCTTGGCTTAATATGAAGAGCGAGGAAGCCATTGACAGACATTGCCATTCTGCAACAACACCTTCCATAGACCAAGATTCTGCCACCTCTACATCCTATCAGAACTTCATGGTTATGCCACTCCAGCAGCCCACAAAATCTCACGACAACAACATTAGTAAAGAGTACTCATACTCAGATCTAGACCATGCAGACAAAATCGATGTTTTAGAGGAGCTGCAGAATTTGGATTTGCTGGACGGATCCGATTTGTGGGATCCTTTTTCTGCAGGCGCCCTGGATGGATTCGTCCCAGCAGATAACAATATTCCATCCGAAGAGCTACCCATGGTGTTTTTCGAGTGGTTGAAGTCCAACAGGGACTCCATATCTCCTGAGGATCTGAGAAGCATAAAGCTCAAAAGATCCACCATCGAACTCGCAGCAAAGCAATTGGGTGGTGGGAAAAAAGCCATGCTGCATCTCCTCAAGCTCATTCTCGCATGGGTACAGAACAATCACCTGCAGAGAAAAAGAAAGCTGTCTCAGGAGCACCAGAAGTTCAATGGATGCAGGCCATCGTATTTCGTTGATCAGTACAATCAATGCTACAATGGCGGCGGCGTAATCGATCATGGGTTCGAATCACAAAGCTGCTATGCCCAAGTTGGTATACCGACAGACCCCTCCATGTTTGCTGCACTGAACAACAATACCTTCAATCCTCCTGCTCCTTCCATGGATACAATTCATCACCCTGCAAAATACAGGCGGGTTCCTCTCGAAGGATGCGGTGGTTTTAGCAACTCTCATGAATGCCAACCCATGTTTCAGGGTCTTGATGGCGGCGCTCCATGGGCAAACATGAATTGCATGGTCCAGAACCAGCTTCCTTATGAAAACTACCGTTTTCCACCTCCTACATCACAATCCCAGGTAGAGTACATGAATTACCGCTCCAGTACTCCTGCAGTCTCAACTAAGGAGGCCCGAAAGAACAGAATGGCTCGTCAGAGGCGTTCCATGGCTCACCACCATCACCATCACCACCAAAGCCGCCATTGGCCGACCTCTACATCGCCACTCTCACGCCAATCTTCTGAGCAAGTCAATATCAACATCATGCAATATCAACAGCAACGCCAAACATATCTGCAAACAGATCGTCGTCAGGTCAATGTAAATGCAATTAACTTCGCCTGCTTTTAGTGCAATGGACCTTACATTTAAATTTGGCTGCACTGATGAACTGAATATAAATAATCTTAATGTGTCTACATACGTTGTGATCTATCAAGGTTGGCATGCAGGGTTGGAAGCCAGAAAAGAACTTGAAGTTTTTGCTGCAGAAAGTTCTCAAGCAGAGCGACGTGGGCAACTTGGGAAGGATTGTGCTCCCTAAGGTCTACTACAATGGTTTATAAAAGATGCACAATTTTGTGATAGATTAGATTAGGGTTGGGGTTGATGCTCATCATTTTGTTTTTTTCTTCTTCTTCTCTATAATGTGCGTAGAAGGAAGCAGAAACGCATCTTCCTGAGCTGCAGGCAAGAGATGGAATCTCCATTGCAATGGAAGACATTGTAACGTCTCATGTATGGAATATGCGCTACAGGTGAATTTGGTTGCACTTCGATCTTACATTCATTCCTTAATTTCTTTGTTATACGTTAATATATTGTGACTGCAAGAAAAATCTGTAACGTATACTATTTGTTACATGTTTTAGCAGATTTTGGCCCAACAATAAGAGCAGGATGTATCTGCTGGAAAATACTGGTATGAAATACTCGGTCCTGTCTAAAGAAATTTTTTTGTTGAGAGTTACTAATAAAGCAAAGCTTTCAGTTCAGATTGGAATGAGATATTTAAATTAGTCCTCCTGCAAATCTACATTTTGGTCATTAAAATTTGCAAATGAAAAAGTTGGTATTTTGGAATGTTTTGAGCTATAACATGCTCAGTGATGATAATGGCGTCGTTATGCTTTGTTTGGGCAAAAATTTGCATAAAGATTATAATGTTCGTATTTTAGTTCATCTAAATCAAAACTTTTGTATCGAAAATAAATGGTGATCTTGTTAGTTCTTCAAGCTAAAATGTTGTATTTTTGATTGGTCAGAATTGAATTTGCTCATGATTGATAATGTGATATTATGGTTTAGTTGAGTTCAAATTTCTGTATGATTGGTCATGGTGGCATTCTGGTTTGTGTAATATCATGTCTGCATGTGCTTAAAGACGAAATTTGCAAATGCATGATAACAGTACTACTGTGGATAGTTGAAGTTACACTTCGCATATGTTGTTTTCAATGGTGGTATCTTGGTTTTTTTGAGCTAAACTTTGCATATAAATGACAAGGGTGGTATTGCAGTCAGTTATATGGCTAAACTCTGAATTGTTAAGAGTTCAGATTTTCATCTGCATGGGAATGCTGAAATTTTGCTAGTTCATATATAATGATTTAAATGGGCGCATAAATAGTTTGTTCGAAGTGAATTTGTTTTAAGTAAAGAATATAGTAATACTCCTTTGTTCCTAACTAGAATTTGCAGAAGGATGATAATTTGTCGCATTTTCGTTTTCTTTAAACTGAAATCTGCCTGAGTTTGGTAACGGTGGATTGCACTTTGTTTAAAGCTAAGACTTTGCAAGTGGATCATAATGGTCCCTTGGAGATTTTTCTGAAGTTAAATTATAAAGTGACAAAGGTGGTGGCTGTTGTTCGTTCAAGGCAAATTCATAAGAACTATAAATAATAGTAATACTGTTTGTTTAACTTAGAATGAATGATAATGGTTGCATTGTGGACACAGGTGATTTTGTCAGATCTAATGGCCTGCAAGAGGGGGACTTCATCGTACTATACTCTGATACCAAAACTGGAAAATATGTAAATCCTCCTCACTCTTCTCCACTGGACATTTCTTTTAATTCTTTTCACAGACCAGCGCTGGTTTTAAATGAATTGGAACATTTGGTTGTCTAAAATTAGGCAATGATCCTGTGTGTATTGTGTTCTATGCATGCAACAGATGATCCGTGGTGTAAAAGTCCCCAGATCAGAGACATCTGCTGCTGCAGCAACAAAGTGCACAAACGGCTCAGATGGAGGAGATGCGAAACAGTTTATAAAAATAGGAAAAAGTTATCTGACTTCCACAAGTCAGTCTGTTGCAGTAACTTTTGCAGATTCCATAGCTGATGCATCCTCTTCATCTGTATCTGATGCAACTGTGCACTCCTGCCCTGACCCAGATCCATTTCTAAGAGACATGGTCACTCATTCCTTCCCCACAAAACATGATCATCCACCATCAGCCTCCACCAATTTAGAGAGCCTCTCTAGTCTTGAAAGCGGGGACCTTACCATAGAAGAAATTCTAGACTTGGTGGACTCGCCAGATTTGGTAGCTGAACCAGCCAAAAGTGGCAGTACTTCTGATGATATTGCAGAAAGCAAGGATTAAAGTGACTGGGAACAAAATTTTCTTCAATCTGTTTCAATGGATTCGCACGAGTTCTTCGACCTCTACAGACTTGGATAACCATAATAAGTACAAACTACTATCCTAAGTTTGTTCCCGAGTAAATGGAGAGCTTTGGCAGTAATTAATACTCGTTGGTTTGTTTTTGTAGATGTTGTGCAGACTAGTAGGTCGACTCACTATCTTTTTTCTATGTTTCTCAATTCTCCACCATGAAGATTTTGTAATTTGTATTGTGATTTTATGACAATTCCTCACGCTCCATGATATTTGATTTGCGTGTCCCCTTTGTGGCCATTGATTCTCTCTCACTTGCCAGTTCTTTAATAAGTGGGCTTCATTGAAAACTGAATTGCACTACAAGTCTGTGAAACGTAATCATGGCAGGAATTTAGTTTTGAGCATCTGAAATCTTTAAAGTACATTTGCAATTATAATACTCGTGCTGAGGCAACGAATCCCCCGGGACTAGACCAATTTACAAGCAGTGAAGTGAACACACGTCGTACCTATTTTAACTAGGTTTCTCAAATGCTACAACACCTAGAATTTCTCATCATTGAATATATTTTTTATGAATGAGCCTCAATAGTTTTGACGGATTCTCTTTAGCAGATAAGAAAAATTATTTTACAATTTCTAAGGTCTTCAGCCTATATAGTAGAATATTTCTTGTGCATTTGAATTACTCTCTCGTTTATGAAGCTTAGCTTATTGACTTATAATCTGCTTGCACAAAATTGTGCGAGCATTTTTATATTTGTGTTTGGTCGTTGGCATTTAATTTTCACGCACCATGTAGTTTTCTTATAAGATTTTTCTGGCATTTGGAATCAATTGTATATGCTTTTGCATCGATATTTTGAATCACTGAACGATCTATTAACTACAAAATTCAATGATCGATCAACTGCAATAAATATTAAATAATATATTATCAGTGATCATGAAGTGTGTTGTTGATCATAAATCTTTGATCTTTTTTTCATGATCTTAAGTTTTTTATTTGGTTATGATTCCAACTTGGAAAATAGACGTTTTTGTTCTTCGAAACTTTGAACGTAAATAATTTTGCATGGGATTGGAAACCGAATTGCTTGGTTTGAAAAAGTGAGAAAGCGTAGAAAGACGTGCGGTTGAAGATGAAATTCCACGTCATTGCATTATAATGGCAGTCGTATAAGCTTGATTAGGAGAAGAAATGATATGATTATGATGAGGTGGAGACGAGTAGAGAAAGAAAGGGGACACGTCGCAAAGAATCACTGCAAAAGTATCAGTGAAAGATCAATAGAGTTGGATGTGGCCGTTCAATCTGTCTGTGGGAGAAGCATCTTATACGCGAAGTGAAAGCACAGCTTTTATGTATGTACACAAAAGTTAGGCGAAGCTTGCGGAGAATATGCGCAGTGTGGCTCCACCTTAATCCTTGGGATCTTGTGCCCTCTTCCACAGACAAATCTTTTTTTACCACCCATTAACAAATTTTGCTTTTCACCATCCTTCTCTCTTTTCTCCTCCATTCCCACCAATCACTACCAACACTCCATATTATTATTAGTTGATATGCTGTAAGTTCTTGATATATTGTTGAGGTTGTAATTTCTTCGTAATATAGGTACTTTGGTTTTCTTATTTTTCAATAGGTAATGTGAGATTAACTTTATTTATTTAGTTCATACGTAATTATTTAATAATATATAATCTTGTTTTCTCCTTGCCTACCCATGGCCAATAAACTATTGTGTAATTTATATGTTATAATTCTTTATTAATATACCCTAGTTGCTTTCTCTCCCACCAATGATCAATAACTTTTCTCCTTCCCCACAAATTGTAATTCTTTTGATAATACATTCTAATTGCTTTCTTTCCCACCAATGATCAATTTACAAATATCAGTTAAGTGTTACACAAGATAGTGTTACATAAGATGTCCTTATGGAGGTTTTTGAACTGGGGTTCACAATGAAAATCTAAAACTGTAACCAATTGAGTTCACACCTTGGATTATAAAATTTTAATAATATAATTTGTTTCTCCTTTTCCACAATGATTAATGCATCTTAATTAATTTATATATTGTAATATCTTAGTAATATATATTTTAGTTCTTTCATTTCTCACCCAGAATCACTAAATCTTATCTAGTTTATACCTTATAATTTCTTATTAATATATTCTAGTTTTCCCATATTCTAGTTTTCCCTTCCCCAATAATGACCAACAAATCTTATCTAATTCAATTTATACAACGTAATTCCTTAAGATTATATTTTCTTTGCCAAGTATAGTCTATGCATGATATCTTAATAATATTTCTTGATTTCCTCATTTTTTTTCATCAATGATTAGTAAATTTTATGTGCTTTTGCTTTAATTTTTTTAATAAAAGACTTATGTAATTTATAGATTCTCTAATCTTAATAATATATTTTCATTTCTTTTTACCTCACCAATGACCAATAAATTTTATGCAATAATATTTGCTATCTTCCTTATGATCTTGGGTTGGAGAGGTTTAAGAGGTGGGACATCTAGGGGGTGCTTGATCTCATCTTTGGGCGATTAGTCTCGCTTTAGCTCGCACAAGTATTCAAGATATGGGGTGTTGAGTGCTGGGCTAGGTCGTAAAGTTGATTGAACATGATGATTTTTCTTATTTTGATAGATAAATTAATATTTTTTAATCAAATTCTTTTGAACAAAGACAAATTTTTATATTGATCTTTATATGTAAACTTCAATTCATAAATTAAAGTTGGATATCAAATTCTTTTAACAAGTCTATATGTTCTCGTGCCCCACTATTTATATAACTACAATTATTAAATTAAAATTGTAAAGTCAAATTATTTTAAACATTAAATTATTATACTTTTAATAATGACTGAATTTTACCTAGTCTTTACTCAATAATATATTTTAGTGCCTTCCCCTCCCATCAATGATATGTAAATCTTATTTAATTTATCAATGATATGTAAATCTTATTTAATTTATAGATTCTAGCAAATATTTTGATTCTCTTTCCCTTCCAGCAACAATAAATTCAATCTTCCTCTATGCTCATAATTCTTTTTATATGAGTTCAAATAATATTTTGATCAAAGGTATTAAAATCAGATATATATAGATATAAAATAGTTTCTAAAATCAATTCATATAAAATTAATTTTTTTGGGATTATTGATATGAGCATTCTCTTTCTTTAATAGTACTGATCTGCTAAAGTTGTGGAGTTAGATTTTCTATTGGTTAGTGGATAAATTTTCATGTTGAATGTTTATAAGATTTCAATTGATAAACTAAAATTATCAAGACGAATTCTTTTGCATAATTTATACTTTTCATACCCACTATTTTTATAACTTCAATTATTAAATTTAATATTCTTATTCAATTGTGAATTGGTGTGAAGTTCAATGGTTCTTATTGAGCCCACCAGAGTTCAAATCTTGTGAAAACATCTGATAAGAAATGAGGCCAGGATTGAACCCCGGCAAATTTGACGGAATGGATGCCCCTCAGTTTTTGGAAAAATATATATATATATATTCTTAACAGAAAATATATTCTAATGTCAATTGTTTATATAACACCAATTCAAAATATTTTTGAATCAGAAACTCATTACTATAGAAATGTCGTGTTTGTCTTTACACCATTTACAAATCAAGAGCTACCAAACAAAAAACAAATTAATAGCTCTGAAGAGTTATGAAAGCTGTGAAGAAGAAACAGTATTGTTGTTGTGGGAAATGAGAAATGATGTAATCGGAGGTAGCAGAGTAAGTTGGTGTCTATTTGGGCCGAACGGGAGACGAATCGTCGTGTAGTTGGCGTGCATGAGCTGTCGCTTTCGAGCGGTTGGAATAAATGAGGTAACCTCATTTTAAATAACATTTTTACGTCGCATGATTGGTGGAATGGAAGGAAAGTGAAGGTATCGTCTTTGTCCTTTCTCGCGGCTTTTAATATCAGTCATTTCCAAGCCTCCAACTTCGTCATTTGATAGCCCTGCCATTTTTTTGGCATTGTCTTGTTACTAAAGTCAAAATTCAAATTTATTATGAAGAGTAGCCTTTTTATTTTTTATTTTTTATTTTAAATAAAAAGGTCCTTTTTTATAATAAAATTCAAATGTATTTTTTTTTTATAATTTGACTTTTTAATGTAAAAAATAATTAATAATTAAAAATAAAAATATACTAAATGTAATGTTAAATGAGATTAAGAAACAAAAAAAATATTACAAAACAAACCCATAAAATATCAAATTAAATTAATCTCCTAGTAAGAAGCTGTATTTTTATGGTTTCATTGTTTAGTATAAATTTTAATATAGTTTCATTGTAGATTTTAATATACATTATAATATAGTTTCAATCTTTCTTTAATATATAGATTAAATCGTTCTTTAATATAGATTTTAATTCTTTCTTTAGTATAAATTTTAATTCTTTCTTTAATATAGTGTCAATCTTTCTTTAATATAGTTTGAATCTTCAATAAAGATTTTAATATAATTAATTCTTTCTTTAATATAGTTTCAATCTTTCTTCTTTAATATAGATTAAATCTTTCTTAATATAGTTTGAATCTTCAATATATGTTTTAATATAGATTAATTCTTTAATATAGATTCATGATTTTCATCTTTATATAGATTTTAAATTAGATTTACTTTTTAAATATAGTTTTATTGTTTAAGATGCACTTTATAGTTTCATTTTTAGTATAGTTTTTGATATCAATTCATTGTAGATTTTAATATTCATTATAATATAGATTTTGATGTACATTTTAAGATTAAAAAATAATAATAATCTAGATTTTAATATAGTTTCCATCTTCAATAGAGGTTTTAATATAGATTCATGATTTGAATGTAGATATAGATTTTAAATCTTTCCTTTTGTAGATATTATAGATTTTAATCTTCATAAATTTCTTTAATATAGATTTTAAAATACCTTTAGAATCAAAATACAATATTAATGGGTGTTTGTAATATTTTTTTAAGAAAATTTAAAATGTGGAGGAAAATGCCGCCATTGTAAATTTGATTTAAAATATAGTTTCATTGTTTAGTATAGATTTTAATAAAATTGTAGTATATAATTTCATTCTTTAATTTAGACTTTAATATATATTTTAATATAGATTTTGATGTACATTTTAATATTAAAATCATTCTTTAATATAGATCTTAATATAGTTTCAATCTTCAATACATGTTTTAATATAGATTCATGAGTAGATATAGATATTAAATTAGATTTAGTTGTGAAAAAGTCATGAAAAATAATTTTAAATCTTTATTTTTGTAGACTATAGATTGTTATATTGATTTTAATCTTCATGAAGATTCTTTAATATGGATTCTAATGCTCCATATTTTAAATTTGATTTTATTATAGTTTCATTGTTTAATATAGATTTTAATAAAATTGCATTATATAGTTTCATTCTTTAGTATAGATTTTAACATAGTTTCATTATAGATTTTAATATACATATTAATGAACACTTCAATATATTAATTTTTATCCTATTTTATATTAATTTTATTAATATAGTTGTTATATTTTAGTGATTTCAATATTTAATATATAGGTGTACTAACGTTTGAAATATCTTTTTAATTAATATTACTATTACGATTTATACTATAAGTTCTTATAGGATTATGATTAATTGATATTTTGAATTTATTTTTTGTGTAATCATACACTAGCTTGAAAAAATGGAGGGCATCATTGCCTTGAAGGTTGAAGTATGCACTGACAAAGACGGTTTTGAGGGTGCATGGTTTGAAGGTTTCGTTATTGATATTGTAATTAATTTTGATAAACCTAAATATTATGTTCAATGTGATCATTTTATCACAGATGAATGGAGTCGAGAGCCCTTCGTAGAGAAAATATTTGTATAGTTTATCAGACCCATTCCACCATTGCTTAACATGTCTCGCCGTATACCCCTTGAATTAGCCATTGATACACTCAATTGTGACTCTTTGTGGAAGGGTCTCATTGTTGATAGATTTCTTTCACCTCTGAGTCGTGCCGAGTTATTCGAAGTATACTTCCCTAAATCAAATACTCTTAAACCCTACTCACGCTCCAAGTTACGTATTGGTCAAGATTGGATTGGAGGTGAATGGAGAGGAAGAAAATAGAATTGAATATTTTTGCATTCTATTTTGTTTTGAGATCCACTACCCATTTGAGGGGGATTACATGTTTTTGGTACCATTGGTTTTGTATTGTAAATGAGATATCAATACTCATTAATTTTATAATATATTTATTTTGGTGTTGTTACAATATTTTGGCTCTTATTGTCTCCAAGTTTCTATGATTTTTATAATTAATTTACTCTCATTGTCTTTAATTATTGCTATAAATATATATTTTTTATATTATATTTTCTCCTATATCTCCAAACCAAAAAAACCATTTCTCTCTCTCTCTCTCTCTATATATATATATATATATATATATATAAATGAATATACATGTATATATACAATTATACGAATTGATATTGAACACCTATTATTTTCTAAGAATAATATTATTAAATATTAAATGTATGAACTTTATTTACATTTTTAACTTTACCTTTCTTTGATGGTAGTTATGGTGAGACCAAGATTAAACTTTGAATCAGAGGAGAAAAGAAGACAATATCAAAGAGACTATTGTAGACATCAACAAGAACAAATGACAGAAAGTCAAAAAGAACAACAGAGAATAAGACACAATGAACTTGATAGACAGAGACCTAGTAGAAAAAGGATAGAAGTAATAGTACAACAATTAGAAATTCAAAATAGAGATGAAATAAATGTAGAAAGAAATAATCGTCAATGAACTTCTAAACAACTCCCTCCTATTCAAAGTGAAGAAAGACATGAAGGGCAACAAGGTGATCCCTAGCTAAGTGAGAGATATAACCATCTACTTAATCCAAACATTCACTTAAATGATGAAAGTGAAAGCTCAACATCCATAGAACGTGTCCCAGAAAACCACAATATGGGAGGTAATTATAAATGAATGTAGATTTGGAAGGTGTTATAGAAAATATGTCAAACCCAAATGGTCTGCTTCAATCTAAATTTAGGAGATTCTAAATGCAGTTTAGACATCAAATAGATAGTTTTAAGACTCTAAATTTGTATTATGTTTGTCAAGAATCCTATCTTGGAATGAAATTATATCGCACATGTTAAGGTCCTATATGAAAATGTTGTCGACGAGAGAGGGTAACTCATAGGTTTTCATCTTCAAAAAATATGGGCTTTGGCTCTCAACCAGAAGAGCTTGTAAATTTGACTCAGGTTGAAGAGATGTTGATTGCACATGTCAACCCTATACTGCAAGTTACACATGCAGCTGGTGATCAGTTTAAGTACAAAGGACACACTATAATTTTTATCCAACATATGGAACAAGTATCCAAAGTTTTGCCACATATTATTGAGCATTTGCCAATTATTATTGTTCGCAGAAGGGATCAACATGGCACGCATTATAACTTTACAGTAAATAGGGATTGTGTGTACAAAGAATTGAAATGCAAAGTAGGACATGACAAGTTTTATGCAGATGTTATAATTGATGAAGCTCTCTCAATGAATTTTCAAGAAATTATGATGAGAATATTTTTAACAGATTGAAGATAGTGCACATGAAATTTTATTCTGATGCAAACAAAGTCATATTTATGGGTCCAGTCATGGAGATAGATAAAGGTAATATAATTGAGCACATAACATTTATGGCTTCAAGACCACCTAATGCTCAAAGAGAAATAGAATAAATTCATGCATGGGTTAAAAATCCTGATACAATCCCATCTTCATTAATTGAATGGCAGGCTATAGGTGCATCACCCATCAATGGATATGTCACATCAGGATTGTTGGATATGGCATTTCCAACATTGTTCCCTGATGGAGGATGTGATTCGTATGAGCCAAGAATGAGACAAGTTTATCTACATCAATTTGTTAAGCATTTATTACGGTATATGGATCTTTGTTTTGGTAAACATTCAAGGTTAAGGTATTTTACAATGAACATGATAATGAGACATCATGCACAAAATTCATCAACTGTATTTGTAAAAAGGAGTTTTCAAGACATGCCAATTACCATCAATGAGCTACGTGAACATATGGAAAATATGCCACATAATAATAGGAGAGATAGGTTGATGCAGTTTGGAACAACTCTAAGAGGCACGAGATTATATTGGGCTAAATCTAAAGAAAAATTAATAGACTTGCTTCACCAAATTGGCACTCCTACAAATTTCTTCACGTTAAGTGCAGCGAATATGCAATGGCCTGATTTGCATGCACTAATATCATGAACACCACCAAGTGATTCACGAGAAGACCAAAAATGGAGAAGACAGATTGTCATTGACTATCCTCATATTGTTGCACATTACATGCCGTTAAGGCATACAACGTTCAAAAAAGAAATACTTCAAAAATGTATGAAAGTGAAAGACGTTTGGTGTAGATATGAGTGGCAACATAGGGGTTCACATCATGTGTATGGGTTCATATGGCTTGAAGAAGCACCGAACATGGACACTATTGACTGGTCAAATGAGGAGGAACAAAAAAGTGTCGAGAGATATTTTCATTTCATTAGTCATGCATGGAATCCTAGACATGATCCTCATCAAAGAAATATACAAGTATGTTTAAAGTAATTTCATCATATATATTACTATAAAATTATGTTTACAATATGAAAATTACCATATATTTATTATAAATATTTAATATAATTATTTAACTACAACCATTCTTAAGTTTTCCAAAATTTTGGTCAACATCCATGTCTCAAGAATAGTGCGCAACTAGCACAGATGAATATCGACCATGACTATGCAGAGATAGTTAAATGCGTGGAATGAAACACTGTTTGTAAGGAGGGTGCATGCCTACGTAAAAAATAGGGAAGAATGATTGGCACATAATTATTTCATCAATTAATAGTTGTATATCAATATTATATATAAACTATTTATAGAAGTTAATCAAATGATATGCTTATTTGTCATTATTTTAGGTATAATGCTCCTTGGCCATTGAATTTGGGGGGTTCCATATTATATGAGGATAGAGAGTCGGGTGAGAGGAAATTTGAGCCAGCAAGAAATGATGATAGGGCCAATTTACATAATCGACACATAATGCAACTGTGGAGGGAAAATATTGATGACATGTAACTGATTAAATGGTTGACTATATTAAGTTGAAGATGATGCAAGACATTAAATCAGTTAATGGTTTGTATTGTCATTGATGTCAACTTGATATCATCTATATGGTCATATACATAATGCCAAAGACTTCAGAGAATCAATGGAATAAAGGTTATGCTTTCAGCAATGCATAAAAGTCAAGTATTCACTAAGTGACAGACTACACCAACGGAGTGCACACCATCGGTAAATACAGAGATAAAGTCACAGTGATGCCCAATGAGAAAAAGATAGTGTTTCCTGATGAGTAAGATCCAATAATGCCCGACGGACGAAGATCCCGAAGCTAACTGAAGCGACACCGACGGAACTGGCAGTTGTCACCGGCGATGAACTGCAAAATTGACCGACAGAACAGAGAGATCAGAAAATGACAAAATATCTAGTTGGCGGAGCTAAAGGATAGACTTAACTGGTTGTTTTATTCGACCATAGTTAAGTAAGTGATTTGTACAATTGGCAAGAAGATAACTAAGAGATAAATCAGGAGTTAAAACCGCAAATCAATTTGGCTGGATTGTTTTTCACGCCAAGAATCAAGAATCAAGAACCAAGAATTAAGGAACATCATGTCTATTTAAGAGACAAGAATAATTCATTCCTAGAAGCAAGCAATCAGATACACGGGGGAGTGAATTGATAGAAGATGCTGAAGAGAAACTGATGAAGAATTAACTTCATGCAATCCTGATCAATCAAGATGAGGGAGAGCTAAAGAATTATGCAGACACCGATCAATAGAAAAGCACAGCATCACAGAGTAGAAAGAGTTAAGTATAAAGGAATCATATTGATACATTGATCAGAAAGATATTGTAAGTAAATAGATCTCAAAATCTGCAATTAAGTTGCATTAGAAACAGGTCATTTTGTTTCAGTTTAACCATTAAAGCATTAAGTCTCTTAACAGAGCAGGACTTAACAGTCTTTTGTAATTGAGGTATATCCTAACAGATTACCAGAAGGTTGACTC